>OZ014550.1:15215159-15815159 GCA_963966155.1 Clivina fossor
CCTGCTAACGCACACTTAAAAGTATACTGATAACTACAAAAACATAAATAATTACGTCAATAAATTTTTAGTTGTTTTGATTTATTTTTCGTAAAAATTCAATAAAACACATAATTATAAATTAAATTTATATAATTTTTTACTCAATTCCAGCGACGGAGTGCCAGTGCCCCATTTTCTCTCCAATGCGGACGCCCATGCGTGTGAATATAAATAATATGGTATAAAGGCGAAACAAATTTAATTTACTCTTAGCGATCAGTGTGCAATATTTTCACTACACAACAAAATGTAATAATCATTAAGCTACATTCGGACTACGATTTTAGCAGTAGCAATAGAGTGGGGATGCAGTAGTAGTTATACTGCTACTGCTCGTAAAACTGAAGTCTATTGCATATTGCATTATGGCAATAATATGCAATACATGTATCTTAATCATTTATAAAAATTAAAAAAACACAAACTATACCGTAATGAATAGTGTAACACTCTGTATATAAACAGTCACAAATATATATATATATATATATATATATATATATATATATATATATATATAGTAAAATGCAAAACAGAAAATCTACAATATTCCTTGATATGTATGTTTTATGAACATAGTTCGTTTATAAGCAAGCAAGAATGTATATAGCATTTTTGCGGAGGAAAAGCAAAGTTGGGCGGCAGAACGGGTGATGGCGGTGTAGAGACGGCAAAGGCGGAGCAGCCGGCGACGTCGCGGCATCAACGGGCGCCGTCGAGGCGCCAATATGACGTCACTCACTGCGGACGGATGCAGGACTACGGCAGGGCATGCGACGCAAGAGCAACGCAGGAAAATTATACCGTATAGTGTTTTCATTATTCTATTGAAACATTTTCAAATGATTTATTGTTGTTTTTTATAGTTTTATAATTGTCAAATAATATGTCTAAGTTGTATTTTTAGAAGTTATTACGGTTTCATAGTTTGGCGGTTTGTCTATCGATTTCTTTATAGTTTTCTTAGATAAATGTTTTTGTTGTAAGTGTTACACAAATAATGTGTTATCACAAATATTTTTTTATAATAATCAGTATATAAAAAGAGAGTTAAATATTAATCATTTTATTATATTAGAATTTGTATTTTTTTAATACTTAATAATTTTAATTATTAGTTTTTACTTAATTTGAATTTTATTTTGCAACTTTTTTACTAAAAATGTTTGAATAATCCAAAGAAATTTATTCTTGTCAAGATTTCTATATTGGTCAACTTTTATAACATTTAGTTTACAAAATGGTAATCTGATGTAGTTTTTTTGTCTAATTACATATTCCTAAATATTATAATTTCTTTGTAGTTTATTTATGTTGTGTTTTGCAATTTCGAAACATTTTATATATACATACACTATGTGCATGATAGTGTCAGAATCTTTAAATTAATAAAACGTTATCGATATGATTGCCGATAATGGAAAATAAAATAACTTAAATTTAAATATTTTGTTAGAAATCTATAAGTACGTCCATCAACGTACCGTGAAAAATACTATATCCCTGCGTCTTATTCACTAGAGAACAAACATAATTCAATTTAGTAAGGTAAGAAAAGAGCTAATGACGATACACAGCATACATAAATAAAACAGCTAGCCGTTAACACACAAACCAACACACATTCACATCGGCATATACCTACCTAGGTGCGTATAGTAATTTAGGCGCGCTTATGCAAACACACTCACAACTCACACTCACACTCACACACACACATACACACACACACACACACACACACACACACACACACACACACACACACACACACAGCACCAATGTACATAGACATAGTGTTCACTTGTTTAACATGGTGAATATGTAAGTTGTTCCAGAATTTGTGTCGCAAAATTGATTAAAAGTGCTCGAATGAAATCATGGTAAACAGCCGTATTTGTACATGTACATATACATGTACAGATCTACTAAATTTTCAATGTAAGCGGTAGAGGTGCGCAAATCGACTCGAAACGTACGTTTTAAAAAAGATTCAAGCGTATTTACTCCCTTCCCGTTTAATTATACCACACACGTGTCACGGCAAACGGAGTTTGGCTACTCTTGAATGGAATGGGACAGTATTCAGTTGCACTATTTACAAAATTGACGTTTTGAGTCAAACCGCACATCTCTGATATGCTGTATTGATATTGAAAAAAATACAACTAAAGATAAAATGAACTATTTGAATTTTACGTTGTAATTTGAATTTTGCTTGTTAAATTTGTAATTTTATACATTAATCACACCTTTTAACATTATTAAAAATAACATTTACACTTTCTGAGGTTGGCACTTGATGAAACATTTTAAAACATTAATAAGAAATACAAAATAACGATAAAGGTTATTATTTATTGAAAAACACTTGGTTAGTTTCACAAAAATATTTTAATTACTCAAAGATTGTTTTAACCTTTCAGCCACTTTCAGGAGTTACAAGTGAAAATCTTAAAATTATTTTAATGCAAATGATGTATTAAAATATATTAACAACAACAATTTTTTTAACAATTAAATACGTATCGGTTTGCTTGCGTACATCTATGCTAATATATAGGACCTTATAGCGTACAACTACGTTAATGTGTAGATCCTGTATAACAATACATACTAACTGAACACAAAAATTATTTTTTTGATTATACACATAGATAATCTTAACAAATTACAAAACAGACGTGTATGAGTTATATTAAACAGTTTTTGTGTTAAAAAAAAATAAACAACTTGATATGATAATTTGCATTAACATAATACGTAAGCCACAAACCAAACATGTAAACATGTTTATTGTGTAAACTGTAAACCATGTACTGTATATATGTACGTACGATATACATACATTTGACGGTATAAAGTGAAAAACTGAATATTCGTTTTGACCTCGGTGTAATGTACGTACACATGATATAATAACAACAAACAAAATATCGTCTTTCTTCGCCTCTTTTACAATGTTTGTTCTCCGTTTTCCGTGGAGGGTGCAATTACCCGACCAATTACCGCGCCACAATAATTAATGTCTGTCTAAATATAAGTTTACATCAAGTCCGCTACGAAATCAGCTAATATTTACGCTGAGTAAACTATTTTCACCGCACCCTTTTATTGTAATTTATGGAACAGATTCGATTTATCTATACAGTATACTTCATTACGTATTGTGCAGAAAAATATATTTATATGGACACCACATAACTACGTACTATTGTAACTGAAAAAGAAAATATGCAGAGTAATCAAACGATCCAGAGTCTCTAAAATTTTTGTCTATTTTCCGATTTCCCATCTATATGTATGGCGGAGGATTAATTTTTTTATCTAACAGTCGAATTGAGAACAATAAGTTAGTTATACGAGTATTTTTCAGTGAATTTTTATTTATTTAAAAAATAATAACTAATTCTTTTTATTGATATTGGTACTTATTTTATGAACTATATTATAAATTTTACGTTTAAAACCAATAAAATAATATTAAGAATAAGTAATTAAAAGTTTAAAATTTTTCATAAGATATAACACGATTCAAAAAGAGTTACAGTTTTTAGTTCAAGTTAAGATTTTACTAATAACAAAAACACTTTTTTTATAGAACTATTATGATGGAACTATCATGATGGCATGACAATAAGATTGCGGAATAAATTAAATTGTGCAACTCCCGAAATTGTAAAATTACAAAGTGTGTAACATAGTAAAAAATCTTTCAGAATAAATCGGCTTTAGGTTATAGTTCTATATTAATATTTATTAATAATCGACGTTTTGACGAACTCATATTAATTCATATACATTTATGATCAAATTACATAAATTGAGACCTGATAAATAAAGGGATTACTGTACAGGCTGCGTACAATATGAAAAACATAATTCTAAAACAAGATCTTCCGGAGTTTTAGTATGAATAGTTAGTAATTCTAATTTTATATAAAATATTAGTAAAATGTATTATATTCTTATTTTCAAAAATTTTGTCTAGTTAAAATTTTGATGTTTAGTATTTTATGATTTGGAATTTGGATTATTGAAATTTTGGAAATACATAAACAGAGCAATCAAAATTTAAAAAATAGAACTATTCATTTTATCATTTATTTTTTACTAATTTGAATAAAAAATATTATTCATGCAACTGTTTATATTTACACAAATTCTAATTTATTCAAACAATATTTTATATATATATATATATATATATATATATATATATTTTCTTTTAGAAAATTATTCTAATGCACATTAATTTTTTCAAAGGAATTTTATTAGTTTTTATGTTACGTATATATATATATATATATATATATATATATATATATATATATATATATATATATATATATATATATATACGTAACATAAAAACTAATAAAATTCCTTTGAAAAAATTAATGTGCATTAGAATAATTTTCTAAAAGAAAAAATTATCACACGATAAATATAAAAACATGCTAATAATATACCATCAGCAGTAATATTACCTTCGTTCAAATACCACAAATTTGCAGCAGACATAATATGTGACCTATTTTACATGCAACACGAAAAGGAGTACAGCTAACCGCATTATCACAATAAAATGAAATAAATAGCAAAAAACGTACATACATAATGTTCGCACGATATATACGTATTGTAAAATGTAAATATATTTGAACTTCATAACTGACAAATTATAATTTGTCCTAATCAAATAAAACAGATAGTATTTCATGTTTATATTATTAAGTACAAAGTGATATATTTATTTTGCATATTTTAAATAAACTGAAACTATTAAAAAATTGATTATGACATTTATCTCGGCATTTGAAACGACTCGAATTTAAAAAAAATCTATTTCTATCTTTGAGATAAACAATCAGGACTGAAATTTCAAGCGAGTACAAAAGTTCAAGTTAATTCTCTAACTTAATTGACTCAATTATACTACTTCAACTACTCATCGGACGTCCACTGGCAAACGTATACGTATTTAAATAAAATATTAAATGAAAAAATTCCATCATCTAGCGGGAATCGAACCCGTAACCTCTCGATTTCTGGTCGAGTAATTTATTATAAATAAAAAATAATTTATATTATAATTTTAAATTTGATTTGAGATAAATAATAAATAACATTTATTCGGAAATATTTTTCAGTAAATATATATTATTAGAATCGTTACTAGTAAATACTAAATTTTAGTTCATGTAAACTGGATTAAGCTATGCTTCAAGTATAGAGTAATTTAAATTCTGCTATACTAACAATAAGTAAAAATGCATGATTGAATTAGGGGCAAGGCACCATTAGACTAGCCGATATAAATCTAAACCGCGTCGTCGCAGCAAGCTTTAAATCTGGCGGTTCTGGTGGTCATACTTGTGTTCGTTCCTTTTTCGTTTCCTAGGGATTTTTATTTTGCTCTAGTGGCCTTTCTCGCACGCTTGAACACTCCCAGCCCACTTTGATTAATATTATCATTAATCACATATTTTGGTACGCGAGACCAACGGCTTTTTTTCTCTCTTGGTAAACAGAAAAGGGTTAAAACAATGCCACATGTCGATGCATATAAATCATGATCAGAATTGTCCTGTCGATTTTTTTTTCGTCAAACGAGAATTTGTTATTTTATTTTTGTCTTTTATTTTAGCGCGAGTTATTTTTAATTAAAAATTATGATACTGGAAGTGACAGTTTAACTTTTTGACATTTTTTTTTTATTGTCTATAGATTAAGTATATATATATATATATATATATATATATATATATATAATATATATATATATATATAATATATATATATATATATATATATATAATATATATATAAACTACTTTGACATCAACTTACAAATATTAAAAAAATAAAAATAAAATAAATTTTTTACTCAACACTATATTTTATTAAAATTAGAAGAATTTTTTGTGAATATTTGAAATCAGATAAATAATAATGGCACAATAAATTTTTAAAAATTTTAGTAATTTTTTTCTCGGAAAGTTGGCATCTCTGGAAAAAATAAAACCGTTTGACCATCTTGGGTACTAAATAATTCTATCCTAAAATTGAGTTTATTCAAACAAGAATATCATAAATGTTTAAAATGATCATTCCGATTGTTATTAATTCTGAAAGTTATTTAGCTTGTTCTAAAAATTAGACATAATTTTAAATTTTATAAATTTGCATAAGAGATAAAAACAGAAATAGAAACAGAAATAAATAGCTTTATATGTAAATTATAATTTATAATTTTATTTGTTATTTATAATAATGAAAAATATAATAACGAAAAACAATAATTGTTTCTTTATTTTTATTATATCCTAAGTATTGTATTGTATTACATACAAAATGAACAAAAAGAAAATGTAATAATACGATAATCTAAAAAAACTCAGATAACTTTTACGAAAAACCAAACAGAATCAAAGATAAGTTGAAATAACGTTTATCAGTTTGCATAAATCTTAAATATAATTTGCTAATGTATTATAAGGAACTTGTTCTTAATGTTCATGTAATTGAGATTCAGTAATAAATTCTTGTGAACAAAATAGGCAATGCATTGGATTATTTGTGTTATATTTGATTTTTTGTCGTTTTGTTTGGTAGACAGGAATTTGATGATTTTTAACATGTGAATTCCATGAATCACTACTGTTAAAATTAACTGAACATACTATGCAAAAAAATCGTTTATGCATAGCTGATGAATGTGCAACTAGTGCATATTCGTAACGAAAACGTTTTCTACAAATTGGACATCTTATATTGAATTTTTTTTTCTTTTTATTAGTTTTATATGACGGTGTACTGTCACCAGAAAATGTCGATATATTTAAATTAGTATCGATTTGTGCAGAAGAAGTCAATGTATTTAAAGAAAATAAATACTGTCATCTGTTCAATTGCTGTTTCTTCTTCAATATGTTTATTTTCTGGTGGTATAATATCACTAGTTATAATTGGAACTTGCCCATATGGCTCAACTGGTAAAACTGAAGATCTTAATAATGAAGTTTTAACTTGAAATTCAGGCACAATTCTTTCTTTCTTGCTTGGAGAAATAATTATTTCGTCTTTGATTGGTTGCTCATTAACTTGATTAAAATCATTTAAAGAGTTTAGAACATATTCAGAATTTATATCAGTTTGTGAAATTTCTGATTTAAAATTATCAATCACTGTTTCATATTGTTTGCTGTTAACTTTATGCAAACCAAAATCTTCACTATGATTCTTATTTATTTGTTTTAATTTTGAAATATAACCTCTCAATATAATGTTATTTTCGGTAGATTTTACTTTAAATTTGTAAAAAATATGAGTAAGGTAGTGACACTTATCACAAATAAAAACTGGAAATTCATATTGAATACATTTCTATAAAAATTATGATTATAAATAATTGAAAGGAAAACATAAAAAGAGGTAAACTTACGTTTTCAAATACACATGCATTCATTTTATTATAAGATCTTATCATTTTCATTATTGTAGTTTAAACGTTTTAGATTTCCTTCGTTATTTAGACAAATGCAGCATATAGATGGAAATTTATTCATTTTGTTATTTAAAAATATATAAAACAATAACAAACAACAAATATTTTAATCTTAATTTATGACAGATTCTGATTCTTGTACGATTCTTGTAGATTAATTGAATTTAAACTACAAAATAAACAACTGTTCTAAGGTTACTATAGTTACCATTATTTAAAAACAAAATACGATACATCTCTGCTTGTGCTGCATATAATATTTTCTAATTGAAAAAAAATTCTTTATTTGTTGACAAAATAAATATATAAAATAGATTCTTATAATTTTTTAATTGAAAATAATAATACTTATTCTAGTTTTTGGCAATCAAAGTCAGCGATTGGCGACAGATTTTTAATTATGACATCATAGACAAAACTAGTTCAAGACATTAATTTTTTTCAAGTTGGTCATAAATCAATAATTGATTACGTCTCATTTTCTTTTTCTTTATAAATTTCTATTACTCCTCTTATTAATCCACTATTAATATTGATGGGTCTTACATTATTACAGTATCTTCGAATTTTGCATCACAAATATTTTCTAACACATGTTGTACAATAAAAAATATATAAATTTTTTGGTGCTTATTTTGTTACCTAGTAACTAGTAACATGTTTCTATTCTGTTTATTTACTGTAACATTTGTGTAATTTTTCCTGAAATAAGTATACCGAAAGAAAACCCATACCAATCGCTACTTGTATGCAGTATCCAATCACTGCCCCACACAGAAACGTTTTATAATCAAGACTTTGGTCCATCGAGCAGAAACACTTGCTGATAATGATCATAGGAGTACCGAATTACAACTTCTGAAAAATGTCTTTCGCGCAAATGGATTTTCTTCAAAAGATATCTCCGGAGCGGTGAAACAACGGAGAAGACAGAAAACATCCAACATGGTTACCACTGACGAGAAAAACAAACCCAGTACGTGTCTTACATATATGCACAATGTCACTGATCGCATTGCAAAAGTATTGGCCAAAAAGAGTATAAGAACATCTTTTACACCGACGCCGACGGTCAAGATTAAGCAGTTACTGAGGAATCCAAAAGACAATTTATGAAAATGCTAATGTTTTACTATAATGTAGTATCGGTTCGAAAAATATTAATTTTCAGTATAATCATGTATTTTATTAATAAAAAAAAATATATTTTATAAAATAAATATTTGAAATTTTCAAATTTCAAGATAATATTTTATTGGACATTTTTCTTTTCTATTAATTTCTTATTAAAAAAAAAAGTCTGCTAATGTTTCAAAGTATTTTATTCTAAAGTTAGTTTAAGTCATGTACCACACCTTGGCAGTAAATTCCTATTGAAGCGTTTACCCCACAACCACCTACTAACCACCAGCGGTGCACTTGTCTGAGGTGAGATGAAGTAGGCGCATGCAAAAACGCAGTGCATCAGGGTGCGTCCACTACGAGTTTTTAAAAAGATACTGATGGTGCAGCGCAAGCGCACCTACGGTGACAGCGATTTATACGCAATGATTACTGTTAAATAAGCACGCAATATGCTGTAGTAAATTAAGTAAGTATAATAATGTTTCTTATAGCTGGTTAAAAACTGTGTGATGCAGAAGAAATAACATAATTTTATTTAGAACTGAATATTTTAGTATCTATAAAATTACTTGAAAATTTGTAGAACTTTATTTTCTTCATCTAAAAATATTTAGAAAATATTATTATTGAAGTTTATAAAATATATTTTATTTATCATTATTCTGGTATTGATTATTGATTTCGATAGATCGGATAGATCTGAGTAATTTATATATTATATAAAAAAAGTCAATCTGCACTTGTATTTGTATTATTGTTTTTAAAATTGTATTTTTTAAAAACTAATGTCTTATACCAATCACTAGTTTTGCTTATAAACATAGAAGGAAATTAAAAATAAAGAAACATTTAAAAATTGTATTAGTGGAAATTCTAATTAATTAGATGATTAAGAAACTAACATATAATTTACATATCACATTTTTAGTGTTTACAAATTATACGAGTACATATAACACAAGTTGCAAAAAAGGCATCTATTTATAATTTACTTTCGTTGCACTCAAATTATTTGTTGCAGAGATTGATTGCATATACTTTAAGTTCAAAACAATCAAATACATTATATATACTTTAAACAAACAACGGACGATAATTTAACAATTTTTTTTCATACGAAAATGGCAAGAAACATAATGATGTAGTTAGGATTTCTCAAAGGAGTCATCATGTGATTAATATGCAGCTGAACTTGCAAGCCAATTTATTCTCATCACCTACTTGCAACAATGCGAACAGAGACAATGGCGTTATTTATGACATGGTATTTATAATATACACTCATATTTTACATTATTGTTTGTGCCGCGGGCCGCATGTATTACAGATATGTATATGAATGAATGAATGAATGAATATAATATAATGTATAAACTTATGTTCATGGTATATTTATCGTCTTTGGTTTTATGCTGGTAACATATGTTTTCCGTATACTTGTTTGAGATATTGAGGTTAAGATTTCTAAGATACGCTTGTTGAAATTTCAGTGATGTTGCCATTAAAGTGTACAATTTTCTACAAATGTATTTGATTTTGGATTAAATATATCTTTAAACTATTATATTATTATAAAAATCATGCAAGTGTTTGAATAAAATTAATAATACAATTAAATCTTTAACTATTTTCATTATATTCATGTAAATTGCTAAAACTAAAAATTAGTCTATATTTATTTTTATAATATATCTTTTTCATTTAGATATATTTTAAATATTTTAATAAAAAATATTTTATTTCAAAAAATAATTTGTTCGTATTTTTTATAAATTTTGAGGTATAAATAAAGTTTTGATATTTCATTTTCAAATAAAACAACACGCACACACACACACACACACACACACACATTGGAAATAACTGAGCATTTTCGGCCTATTCAAAACTGTGCAATATACTACCTTAGAATATTTTTCCATATTTTTGCCAGTACTCTAATTGCTAAATAATTATTTCATTACTTATTTATATTTCCTACATTAGTTCAAAAAAACTCGAAACCAATCATTTTTTTTCATCTGACTACAAAAAACAACAAACTTGAAGCAACAAAGTACCTATATAGGTATATAGTTCCAGTTCGTAAGTGCGTGTACGGGGAAGGCAAAGACAACACGTGACAAGCATCCTTGCTCGTCGAAACATTCGCAATAAGATGGTAGCGCACATAAAGGCGCATTAGAACTTGAACTTCAGTAGGAAACAAGTTGGTTAGGGCCCGGCCGTTAGCAGGGGTAAGCGTAAGCTGTAGGACGCGTGTGCCACTGCTGTTGTCACCGAAGAAATGTCGCTGTGACGGTGCACCAACACGGAACACGCCATGACAAACGTCACACGCCACACGAAATTACCGCTGTTTTATGTGTCTGTCGCTCTGCTCCCATGTAACAGCAAAGCAGACGAAAATAAAATGTACTGAGAAACAGCAAAGGTGGAGACAGTAGGAATAAATTAAATTTTCATTAGTTAGCAAATATAATTTTAATAAATAAAAATATATGCAGTAAGTCTGTGATCTTTGACCGCTGGGTTTTTTGAGTATTTCGTGTAACTTTAGATCGCGGTATAAACTTTTGTAGTTTAAATTAAAAGTTCGTTACTGGTGAAGAAAACTATGCTTTTGAAATAAGTATCTACTATATAGATTTTTGATTATCTAAGATAATAATTGGAAAGGAGTATGGGATACAATGTTAATTGACAATCATGAATAATCCACAAAATACAAGAGTTGATTTACGTAATACAAAGTGATTCAAAATTAAACGGCATCCTGGCCAGAAGCGCACAGAGGGTGGAGCAGGTGGGGCAATTTGCCCCAGGCCCCACTGAATGAGAGGCCCCCTATCGAGTACAAAAAAGCAAGAGAGCTAGATTTTGATATTATAATTAAAGAGTTTGCTCGTGTTAAAACACGGAAAATTCGTTTCTGACTAAATTTCTGAAACTTTGTTTGTAAAAAAAGAATTTAATTTATTATAAATTTAATTACTACTGTAAATATTTTCATTTTTATACCCAAAAAATTGCTTCTCTACAAGATAATTTAAATTAATAAAGAGCCCCTCGTTCATTTTTTGCCCCAGGCCCCTCAACCTCTCTGTGCGCCCCTGTATATGGCGTGTTTCTCTCACCAAAATAAAAAGAAAAGTTCCTGTAAAAAGGAGTCCTTAAATGCAGGAGTCCTTATATTTTAAAGAAATTTGAAGGAATACTTCAAAAATAGGTAGCACACTATTGGGTACGCCAAGAAAAAAGATTGAGAACCACTGCTTTAGATTGAAATACTTTAATACATATGTCAAGAACTTTTTTTGTGTAAATATTTGCTTGTAAATATAACAAAATATCTCTGGTAAACAAATTTTCTGCATTAAATTTTGATTTTAGATTATTTAAGCACTATCTTTTATAACATTAGATGCAGATATATTTACAAAATTTGTGAGGTTCTGATATTTTTACAAGGTTTGTCACTGACATAATGATGTACAGCGGCTCTTACGATATGTCATGTTGTGTACTGTCAAAATCAAAGAGAATATAAAGTTACAACAGAACGTTAACATCACAACACTGCATTATAAGTAAGTCAGGTAGGTAGGCCTGGTAGATATTTTGTTTGAAGTCCCCAGTGTCGATGAGAGGGGTCACATGACGTCATCGTAAAGCGTCGAAATAAGACGTTATACGGCGCAAGTTGAGAGCGAGCGAGCGTCTTGAGGCTTTACGAGCACATCGTAAAGTGTCTTGTTTTTTCGGTTAGTTTTACGGTGTTTTTATGAGATGTCACAGAATTAGTAAGAATCCGGTTATGAGATTTTAGTGCGACGCGGAAGAATTTTTAATTTTAATAAGAGTTTAAATTAGTTCTTTGGACCCCCTTCGCAATGATGTGTTTGATGGACGAAATTTTCACGGTTTACTACCGTATTATTTTGCTCTCACAATTAATGAGGCATTATTTATTAATTCGGTTTTTCAACTATGAAAATTAAAAATTTTATATTTTTGTTTTGACATGTTTATTAATATTTAAAAATGCACTAACACAATTCACGTCACAATGCAAAAAAAAATATAAACACAAATTTTTATTGACTAGAAACATAAAAAATAAGTAAATAAATCAAAATATTTAAAAATAAATTTAAACTAACTGCTGTATAATAATGTCCAGTAGCGCAGCCAGGATTTTGTCTTGGGGGGGGGGGTGGTGAGGGCAAGAATTTTATCTTGGAGAAGCAAAAAAAAAGCAAATACTAACCAGATTTTCACTTTATCTTACATGAATCGAATAATTAATAGTTTAAAATAATGAATTTTGGCTCAATATTTTGGGGTAAATAATTGTAGCGTTAGAAGTGACTGCTGAATATATGACTAAACGAATAAAAATTGTGCTAATTCTGCTAGCCCGGGGGGAGGCGAGGCCCCCCCCCCCCCCCGGTGTCGCCACTGATAATGTCATAATTGTACTAGTAACATAATATAGAGGCAATATGGTAACGTAATATTAATATTATAATACGCTTGAACAAAAAATTGTTTATTATTATCAAAATAAAATTTACACAGTAAAAACTATTTGGCACTATCCAGTGTTCCATTTAAGACATATTATCATTTAGACACTAAATTAAATTAACACCAACATTTTTTGACACTATATTAAAATGTTATGTTATGTTAATTAGTGTCATTTTTAACAAATGTTGACACAAAGTATAATAATATTATATTTTTAACACTAAATCTGAAAGATTTTACCTAGTATTTGTATTCTGCATATAAATAATATACTATTATAATTGTTTATATATTTTTCAATCATACAATGTAAATTATAAATAATTTAATAATAATGTTAGAACAAATTTTCGATAAACAACTTTATTTTCTTGTCGTGCACTTTATGCGCAACCTTGAAATGAAAATTACCGAATTTTTTCGGTGAAATGCACACACAATGCACCGTTTGCAAAACCAATTTTAATACAGCGCAGCGCAGAGAATAAAAAGTACAAATCTAGTCGGTCGTTCGCCAGGTCGGGTCGGGTCGGGTCGCTCGCTGCACGCTGCCCCGTAGATTTGGCCAACAAACCAATTGCAATTTTCCAATCCGACGATGCGGCCGCAATTTTCCAGCACGCTCGCAATATTTTCGCATTTTAATTTGGATTATGCGCACGGACTGAATTACATCGATGGTATGCTCTGTTTTAAAGCTGCATCTACGATGAGGAATGCGTTATTTGTACTAAATTTATCAACTGATTTCGAATTGAGTTTTTGTATTATTTATTCTTTATTATCTATAAAAAAAACAATTTATTTGGTAAATTAAATATGATAAATCATATATTTTTTAAAACGTTTACAAAGTATTATTTTAAAAAGCATAAGTTTGTAAGATAGTTTAAAAACTTAACAAAATTTTCTATGGCATTAAAATTTTCAGAATCTTCACAAACATAAATAAAAAAAGAATAAAAAAAAATGTGTAACGACCCCATTACTTGAAATTAAAACATTTGATTTTTATCATTCATTGATCATTCAAAAAGATCACAGCTGCCTATTTTTATATCTCTATTAACAAAAACTAAATATTAAAAAACAAGATAAATAAATTATCTACTACAATAATACTATAATTTAACTTATTTGTTTTATAATATATATATATATATATATATATATATATATATATATATATATATATATATATATATTACTATTATTATTATTAATAATAAATTGTAAACGTTAACGTACCTGACTACTATGTACGCATATAATAATTGTGAATGAAGCTTAATACCTATTAGAATGAATTACACCGCGGTCGCGGTGAAACTGTCCATGAAATATGAGCAAAAATACGCGGATCAGCCTCGTCTGCTTGTTGGTAAAGCGAAACTGAACTTCCCTGCTCCTCCCTGCCTTCCTGCATGTTCGCCCGTTTGTCTAAATCACGTTATTTTCAAATCGGATTAATTGAGATGATGATGATGATGATGACAATAATACGATCATCATTTTCGTGTTCATAAAATTAATATATGTATGTTATACTGGCAATATATCAATTACTGATTGATTGACCCCAGATTCATTAGTTCATCTTTTAATTGTATTATAACTAAGTTACAAATATTAATAGCATTTTATGAACAAAAACTTTAAAATATCTTATATTGGACAATATAAAAATCGCTAATTAGTGGGGGCCGTAAATTAATATGATTTAAGTACTAAAAAGTTCTATATAAATAACTGAAAACTTTTAATACGAAAAAAATAAATAATGATATAATTTGTCCATTCCCATAAATTCATTGTATAGTATAATGTTTGAAAGGAATTTGTACCTAAAATATTTTGTAAACACATAATATTTAAAAATATTTTTGCATAACTCTAAGTTCTACTGAATGGGTATATTTGTGTTTATGATCTATAGACACACTTTAAATATGTCTATTAAAATAATTAAGCGATATATGTAATTTGTATTTATATAATATTTTTCAATTTACAATATAAAACAGATAATATATACAATTTATTATAGTTATTTAATAACATCGTGTCAAATAATAAAGCTTATATACATTTTGCTTTTATTTTAAAAATTATAAAATTTATATTTTTGACAAATATTTTTCAAATCTATAAAATTGCTCACAATAAGCACATCGATAAAATCAAATAACCAAATCAGCACAAATCGACAAGTTGTGTTCTAAGTTTGTTCGGTGTCGGTAATAAATTTCCACCAATCAGATTACACCTGATACAAACAATCTAACCTATATAGAAATATAAATCCGCAAACACGTCTCCGACTCCAGCTTCAACTCTAAATTGAAGCTCGCAGCTCGATTCTAAAGCCCGGCAAAGTGAAACAAACCAAAGCGATCGTATAAAGCGATAAGCATAGCAGCGCGTTGGCGTGGCGGTGCGGCGCGGCGTCTCGACGACCGGCGTCGTTAAGCCGCCGCGTCATCGTCGGCGGCTGGCGGCGAGTTTAACGAGCGATGCGGCCGGCCGACCGGCGCCGCTGCTTCTGTCGAAGAGCTTTGCGCCTGTGACGTCATCGTAGACGCACCAGTGTCTGATAGGACGACACTTGACGCATGCGCGCTTAAGTTATGCGCACGTGGAGCGTTGTTCTGTGCGCAGTTTATTTTGTTTTACATATTTTTAAGAAATTATAAGTAGTAACATCGACATTACGAAGCGAAAGATAATTGACAATTGTTAAAATCCATATTTAATATTACAAAACAATATACAACCTAATAATTTACTAGATTAAGGCCCAGTTTCATAAACGGTTGTTATATTTACTTTCTAGATTTGTGTATTAAAAAGAGGAAATAAATTTTATGTAATTCTATTTAAAAATAGTTATTATTATCAATAATAATAATCTGGTTAGTAAATTGTTGAAATAACACTTATTTTCAAGGTTATTTAATAGATTAATAAAATTTACTTATGAATTAAATTTATTTATTGTTTATGAAACAGGGCATAAAAAGCAATAAATATTATTTTATAATTCAAATGTTTAATTATTTTACAGAATTAAATTTTGAATTTTATAATTGCAATTTGATATTTAGTTGCCGTGAAACCGGCACAAAACACAAATTTTAATTCATATATTAAAAATATTTTGTTTGTTTTAAGCGAAGAACATACATAGGCGATCACGACCACGATCACGATAGCGACAGCGATGGCGATAGCGATGGCGTTGGAAAGCAAACACATATACGCGATAGCGACCTGCAAGTTCTCCGTTTTTAAAGTAGTATTTTTTTACTATTTAACAGAGGGTGGTTCGCACAAATCAAAAAATGTACTATAAATAAAAGCAAATAATGTGCAGTTTACAACAAGAAGAAGCATTGCTCATTGCAGCATTGGACGACGAAAATCTCAATGTTCGATAGCCCTAAAATAAAACTGATTTTTTTTTAATTTCATGTCTTAAGCTATTTCATCCTATATTTTATTTTTAATCCGCACATTCTTGTAGTTAGGGTGAGCCAGATCAAATAGTACGTTGTGTTTTTTAACATTTTCGATTAATTTTTCTGTGAAGTTATCCATATTTTCACGCGATCACAGCGATCAATTCGACCTGCAGCGTTTGAACGCAGATACAATTATATCGCGGATTACTTCGCGATCGAACGCTGCAAAATTCTACCCTATCGCCAACAAGTCGCTACAAGTATGTGCGGACTCATTTAACTTGCTGAGAGCGTTTGATCGCCATCGCTATCGTGGTCGCAATCGCGATTGCGATCGCCTATGTATGTTCTTCGCTTTAAAATTATATTTATCTACGAAAATCATCGTATAAATTTAATAATTAAATATATTACCGATTGATTATGGGTATGTTTGTCATTAATTATACATTTCCGCAAATTACATTATTATGTAAATAGGAATATTTGGAGGAAACTAATTTCTGCATAGGAGAAAGATTTTGTGCACTACCCTATTGGGTCCATGGCGTGATTGTGTATGCATGTATGTCTACAATACTATTGCAAACAATTTTTTTTTTATAAATATTTTAATATTAAAATAATTTTATTTTCACTAAAAAATAAACTCAAGTTTACATGATAAAACAACAAATAATATACAGTTCTGAATAAAGAATAATGGATACATATTTTTTTTTTATTTCGAATCCGACTCCACTTTTTTCGTTAAAACAAAAAATTAACAAATATAAAACTAAGTGAAAAAAAAGATATTTTTTTCCCTTATTTAATACTAAAAATAACGGCACGATGTTATCATTAACAATTCTAACAAATCTAAATATGATCACACTACCGTCTCACTGTTGGAAAAGACAGTCATTCATTCGCATAACAAAAAAAATTCAAATAAATTGAAAGTCAAACAAACGAACAAAACAAAAGACAATATAATATTAAACATTTTTAATATAATATCACTGCACACTATGTAAAAATATAATGAACTGCATTGTATGTTTTTGATAAATAAATTCATCACATTGCATTTGCAACATTTAAAATAATTAGTAACATTATTTTTATGAATGTTTTATATTAGTTTACTATGTAAACTAAACTGTAGTGAATTTTATTTGATAAAATATAAAAAAAAAACATTGTCGAACTTAAAGTAGGAGTCGGTGTCGGAATAGAAAATTGTCACAAATATGATTCACTTCGTTAATCAAACCTAATGCGTTTCTCGTTCAAGGGCAAGACAAGGCAAGGTAAGGCAAGGCAAGCAAAGGCAACGACAAAATGATTTAGCAACCGCCGACTGCGATTCAAGTTCATCGAAAGTCGTTGGTTGCACCTTGTGTTCGACACTCATCATCAAGTCCCGCTTTATCACGCACACCACACCGCCCACTCACCCGCTCTATCTCCAATTACCAATAATCCCGCGGCATCGTAAAATATGTAAGAGCGGTTAATACCGGGGGCTTCGGTTAATTGCCAACGGGCGACACTCCACTTACTTTATGGGTACCGCGTTAATAACTCCTCATACCGTGCCGCACCGTCATAGGGCTGGCTGGTTGGTTGCCTATCTCGCTAGTTGTAAGTAGATACGATAGCGGGAGCTCTGGCACATTTACTAGGATTTGTGTAAAGGATTATTTTTCTAAGTTTGGTGTAATTTGTTTAACTATGTGTAGTACATGACTTGCTTTAATTATATTTGTAAGTTCACTAACTACGACTAGAATATCTAAGATACTGTCTTCTAGTTATTTATTGATAAAGTAATATTAAGTCGGATTTAATATTAATAGCTTTTGTGTATCTATAATTAAACGATAAACGTATTAATTATTTTAATGCATAAATGCTGTTATGTTACTCCCATTTAGAATATTACATATTTAATCTTCATTTAACTGTTTAGTTAAAAGTATATTTTTAAATTATTATACGTATTTAAAAAATTCTTATTTGTGTTGATATAAATCCTACACGATTATCTATATATATATATATATATATATATATATATATATATTTGTATAAATCTTTTTGCATCTGTATATAAAATGCTTATAAATAAAATAAAAATTCTGAGATTCCGTAATGAATTTCGTTACTATATAGTAAGAATTCTTACGAAATCTCAGAATATTTATTTTAACGGACTGTTATTTTGAACGGAAATGATACAGAATACACCCATTATTGTGGAAATAAAAATAATATAAACTGTGCGATAATTAGCAACTATATACAACTTGAACTATAATGACTTAATTTTGATGTTGACAAAAATTATTAATATTATTATTATTTATCACAATTGTTTATTATGAAATAAATTGTTTACATTACTAATTATTTTGATTTTAAAAATATGAAACACTGTAAATAGTACAATTCTAATATTTTAAACTAATTATTATTTCTATTAATACAGTTACAGTTACGTATAGCTGCTTATCTGTTTAAATAGTTTTAAAAATATTACTATAAATTGTTAATATATAAAATATTTTCCAAATGAATAAATGCTCAAGTAGGAAATAAAGAACAATTTATAATATATTTTATATATTTCGTAAATTATATTTTTGTTCCAATAAATGATTAAAATCTCATAAATCAGGTATTTTTCTAATTCGTCAAATATAATTCTAAAAAATATATTTAAATACGCCGCTGAAATTTACGTAAAAAGCAATTAATAGTAAAAAAATTAAAAAAAAAACTCACTTTAATAAAGCATATTTTAATGTTCGAGTTTGGGGGATACTTTTTCTAATTTAATATTTTATGGTTCTTGAGATATACATATAGCAGTTTTAATGAGATACTTTGTTGATATATGTCATACCAATAAAAAGTTACATCTATGCTAGTATATAAAATCTGGTAAAAACATCATCGAAATAGAGAAACATTTGTTAGCAATCACAACATTATTTCTGCTTCTACGAATCTAGCTGAAACGAGACAAAATTTGTGGAAAAACGACTCATTTTGTGCACACAAGTTTAACTATACGTATACGTAGGTAAGCTTTGTCGGCGCTGAATCAGCGCGTCGCCGAAGCATCTGTCTACTTCACCATAGCCTTTGCAATACTCGCTATCACAGATATCCTATGTTAGGCACGGGCACCGTACGGCACGTTTGCCATTCGCCAGTCCAGCCACGCGACCCGCTAACAGCCACTCGACTAATGAATCGCAGCAATTGTCCACTGACAACGTTTTATTTCGCTGCCCACCGACAACTTTAGTAGTTTTTGTTGTTTGCGAAAAACATAATGAGTAGATGCTTTGTTAAGTAGTAAAGTAGTATATATAAATTAGTTTTATTTTATTAAAATATAGACCAGAAATACTACATATATTAAATTAAACATTTTCATGCAGTACTCGTATCAGAAGCGTAGTTATTTTTTAGTGACAGTGTTAATTTTCAATTTGCATCCCCTTTTCATCAAGTACGTAAATAAAATTTTGGCACAATCACGTATACTTTCAAGTACAATATATGCGTTTAAATAACATTTGAAATCAAAATATAACATTTAAAAATCAGTATTATTAATAATAATAAAAACATACCTGAAACAATTTGAGAATTGACATCGCTACTACATCCTGCATAGAGCATACCTGCTTCTGTTCTACGTCTATTCTGCTTCAAATCACTTCACTCAAATGTTAATATATTTAGTTCTTAAAATGTGTGTTATATGTATTATACTCAGGATATATTAAAAAAAATATTATATATTCATTGCAAAATATGTATACAGGGTGTAACAGAATAACTATTCCTAATTTTAACTGGAATATCCTGGGCTCAGAATATGAAGATTTAATGCAAATCACTGAAATAAAATGTGGCTCCTTACTGAGCTACAGGCTGTTTTATATAAAAATTTAAAAACGATTTTTGCCCAATACTTTAAAACTATTTGACGTATCCTTATCATACTTGGCAGGAAATGTAGGTACCGTACACCATATTAAATTATGTTAAATAAAAGTTTCTGGCTACTGCCAGTGGCGTACAACAGGGGCAAGTGAGAGGTTGATTCTTCCTAAATTCTACGCCACTGGCGGAATTGTCATTTTAGCACAATTTTTCGATTCTCCAATACTTGCTGTGTAAAAAACATACTCTTCTTTTGTAACGATAAAGTCACTGTTTTTCGAGATATTTAAAGTTAAACATAAGCTGCATTCTTGGGATTTTTTCAAAATTTGCTAAAAAAAATCTGAAAAAATTCAGTAAAATAGAGAAGAAAATTAGCTACATAATATATAAGTAACTTTTTCTCTAACTCATTTTGGTTTGGCTGGAAAAATTATTGAAAATTAATATTTTTTGCATTTTATTTTTTTTATTTTCAATAATTTTTACAGCCAAATCAGAATGAGTTAAAGAAAAAAGTTACTTATTTATTATGTAGCTAATTTTTTTCTCTATTTTACTAAAAATTTTTCAGATTTTTTTGAGCAAATTTTGAAAAAATCCCAAGGGTGCAGCTTATGTTTAACTTTACATATCTCGAAAAACAGTGACTTTATCGTTACAAAAGAAGAGTATGTTTTTTACACAGCAAGTATTGGAGAATCGAAAAATTGTGTTAAAATGACAATTCCGCCAGTGGCGTAGAATTTAGGAAGGATCAACCTCTTACTTGCCCCTGTTGTACGCCACTGGCAGTAGCCAGAAACTTTTGTTTAACATAATTTAGTATGGTGTACGGTACCTACATTTCCTGCCAAGTATGATAAGGATACGTCAAATAGTTTTAAAGTACTGGGCAAAAATCGTTTTTAAATTTTTATATAAAACACCCTGTAGCTCAGTAAGGAGCCACATTTTATCTCAGTGATTTGCATTAAATCTTCATATTCTGAGCCCAGGATACTCCAGTTAAAATTAGGAATAGTTATTCTGTTACAGCCTGTATACTAAACAAGCGTACCGACTCGACGAGCTGAACACGTGAAACTGAACAAAAATTGACCAAATTTAACCTGCATAGCGTATTTTTTCTTTAACTAACAGGTTGAAACAGTAACGTTTATTTGATTAGTGTCAATATTTTATTTAATATGTATTACATATACAGTGACGTAACTTAGTTTTTTTTGACTTTTTGGCTTTTTCAATGTTAAATATTAAAAAAATATATAATTATAAACAAATATTATTATTTTTTATACTTTTGATAATATATATATATATATATATATATATATATATATATATAATTCACATAATTAATAATTTAAAATAGATGTATTTTTATTTTCCTAACGAGTTTCATTTTTTATTTTAAAGCAAATTTTTATTTAGAATTTTTAATCAATCGGTTGTGGTTCTATTCAGTATAATTTAAGAAATTTTACAAACAAAACTTAATTATCTATCGAAGAAAATTTTTATATATAGCATTATTAAATTTACATTTTAAATGCGACGTAAGTGAAGTTAAAAATTTGATAGAATTTCTTTAAAAATAAAACGATTACATTTGTCTTCGTTTTGAGTAGGGTTGTTCGTACTTGATATATTTACAGTGGCCGTAATTTTGTGCGTGCAAGTTTCGAAACTCACGGGGAAGAAATGTTTTCGTTTCTGACGTTTTTACTGGCGACCAAATGGCGACCGAGATACCACAAGTCACTGCTGGGCTTCAGGCAAAGCAAAACGATGCGATGCTTTCATAAATCACTCGTTCCTTCTATTTCACATAATTTATAACTACTGCCTTTGCAAATTCGCCTTTACTCTTGCTTGGCTAGAAGGATTGCTTCTGCAATTAGATTAAACTAATTTTAAAATTATTTAATGTTATTTTAATTCAAAATAAATGAAAAAATAATTGTATTTGAGTTCAAATAAATTGTATCAAACCCAGGATAAAAGAATAAATGATCTACTATTTATTTGTTTCATTTTTGTTTAACAGTCTAGTTAAAGTTAAGAAAAATTAATTTTATATTATTCAAATAGAAATTTATTTTTAAAGAAAATTTATTTTTAGAATCAAAATTATGCTAATATAAATTTTGTACAGTACATAGGTAACACGTGTATGAGCAGAAATATTAAAAAAAAAAACATAAACATAAAACAATATATAAAAATAATTTAAATTTATATGTTATTATATAAATACAAAATGTTTCGTTAATTTATTTTTGCTTTTATCGAATGACCGAAAATTGTTTGAGTCTATAAGGTTATAGCCTTTTTAGCCTAAAGGACAATCCGGTCTTGACTGTAGACCGTGAACTATAGACAACATAACTTAAAAGAAATAGAAAAATATTTGTAAATTTGATAAACAACAGCTTGTGATTGACAATAATAATCGGTATCATAAACGCAAGTTAAAATTTAACTTGTGTTGGTTAATGAAACAAAAGTAAAAATATCACTATACTAAAATTTAAACTCCACTTTTTTGGTCAAATTACTTAACTTTGTATTTAACTCAGGGTTTAATTTAACTTTTTATTGTAAAACAAATTTTCAAATTTAATCTCAAATTAAATTTTAATTTACGTTTAAGACAATTTTAGATTTGTTCTTTCCATTTCATTATATTAGCATTGTAAAGTTCAAGTTTTGTATAAAAATTAGAACATTTCACAAAGTAATTTTTTACACTAATTTTAAAGTATAAATTACATACCTATATTAATTACACTGACAATGAGCCGAAATGAGTAAGATACAATTGCTTTCAATGGACACACACACACTAAGCTAATCTAAAATGCTATTATATTTCTCTTAATTCTTACAAATTTTCTCATAAACCCATCAAATAACCTCCACACGATCCATTTCCATCTATATCTTTTCTCACCCAGTTGTCCATCACAATTAGACAAAATGTTGGTCTCGAACATGTGACGCACCAGCTTCCGGAAATGGCTGCGGGACACGTGACTGGTCAGGAAATGGGCAAACAGGAAATGCGTTTCTCCTTGCTCGCTAAACGGCCAGGGACCCAAACGGCACGACCGCTGCCGCTGCGCTGTGCTGTGAGTAAATCTAATGAGCTGAGCGTCTCCCGCTGCCACTGCCCGCGTAGAATACGTACGCGCGTAATTAAATACGATACGATACACACACACACACACACACATGTGGAGTGATGATGTGCGGAATTGGTTATTGCTGTTGGACGCTGAAAGCTATCTGGCGAGACAGCGTGCAGATATGGACCATAATTGAATTGGAAAGAATGCTAGAAGAAAATTGACTTTTATTTTAGCTAGAATTCTAATGGATTTTATAGTTACGTTACGTTATCCTAAGTTTCATACATATACCTAATAAATAGTATAGAAAAATATACTGTAATTTTATTTCAAAATCAATACAATTCTTTACTTAATTTTTAATTACTTCAAATATTTGTTATACATAGGTCTATTTTCATAATAAAAATAAACTTTATTTAGTCATTACTATTTACAAGCGTAAATAATCAATAGCAAAATTTTACTGTACACAAATTAATTATATTTTCCTTCGATCAAATGTTGCTTTAAATTTATGTAATTGTAAACATTTGTCAGTATCCGGTAAACTATTATATTCCACAATACCATCTACCATCACAGATCGTTTGCGCTTACTTGTATTTCTACGTGGAATAAAGTACATTTATACCTCTCATACTGTAATCATAAGCATCATGTACTTTTCTCGTGTATTGCTTTAATTAATTTGGAATTAAATTTAATTGCATCTTGTAAATAAAAACTAATACACTATATTTAACGAAGGTTTTTACATTCATTCACTGTAAACTTTGTAACATGTTTTGTACGAGTATACTATTATATCTATTTAAATTTAAAATTCGTCTCATTGCCTTGTTTCGTAATTTTTGAAGCCATATTAAACATATTTAACTAAAATCGATTTTAAGCTAACAAAATCCTCATTTTATTGGCAGCAATAATAATTATGACACTAATAGATTAAAAGGTTGATTAAAAAACATTGTTTTTTATTGATAACAATAATAATTACAATGCTCGAAATTTTTTACTCTTACAGCATTCACTATAATTTAAAAAAATAATCGAAATTAGAATTATTTTTTATCAAGACAGAATGTTATTGGTCAATATTAAGATTTCTTCAAATATTATTAATTTTACTTACCAAATATTTTAATTAACATTGTTTTATAAAGATTTTTAAAAAAATAACTCTTAAAGAGACACGTTTGAAGTCGAAAATAGTAATTAAACATATAAACATAATAAAAACAAATAAATAAACAAATAGTAATAATAAAATATCAATTGCACTATTATATATTACTCAAAAGCAACATTTGGTGAAAAATACAATCGACATGTCAAAGGAAGAATAAGACACCTCATGTTTATGAAAGACCAAGTTAGAATCTTTTACGATTTGGAACCAGAATATAAACAATGGTCGGTAGCAATGGTCGGTCTCGGCAAGGAATGTCAAGGATATGACAGCTTTGAGCAGATCGACGAACTAAAAAAAGCTATTCGAATTGCAGCAGGAACTGGTGTTAGAGCCCTACAAAAACTACCCTTGCAGAAAATCTGGGTGGAAAGTTTTGGCCATGCAGAATCTGCAGCTGAGGGTGCTGCTCTCGGAGTTTGGCTCTATCAAGAGAAAAAAGAGAAAAAGAAACAAGTTTTTATTCCGCAGTTAGACCTCTATGATGACTGTGATTGGACGGGCTGGCTAATTGGTTTGCAAAAAGCTGCCGCACAGAATCTAGCGCATAATGCCGTTGAGGTGCTGCGTAAATCTGGTGTGAACGTTGAGATTAAAGTTAGAGAATGGGCAGAAATGCAGAAAATGAACGCGTTTCTCAAAGATCATTCTACTTATATAATGACAAAAAATCATACGGTTAATTTTAAAACTCACGGGCATGGTCCTACAAGAGGTTTTTGTAATGCATGTAGAGCCGCAGCGTTTGAGCCGTGTGCACATTGGCTACATCCGGATTTTAGAATCGTTATGCTAACGATTGGCCATTATTTTTTTTATTTTGTCTGGTTTGTCTTAAAGATCAATAATGTAGTTAAGAGATTATTTATATTTCATGGTTTTTTATTAATTGTCTTGTCTATTTTATGTCTTTATGTCTCTTGTCTTTATGGTGGGGTTTTATAAATTTTTAACATTTAATAATTTTTTATTGTTTTCTTTATTTATCCGTAGTTCAATTTTTTACATAATTAGAGTTATTCTACAGTTCATACAAAACAAAATCCAATGCACGTAATCATTCCTAATGACGTCACGGTAAGACAGCGTTGCCAGATCATTACAATAAATCTTGTTTTATAACAGCGCATTAAAAACAACATAACCCCATTTTGAAAAAGGTTGCCAAATAATAAGAATTTTTTATAAATAAAATAATATGATTTAAATTAAACACTTATTAGGATAAATTTAACAAACAAAGAGTTTAAGGAAGATAGAAAATTATTGACAATTATTCCAATAAATTTATAGAATTGATAAAGAAAATGCAGTACAGCTTTAAGCATACAATGATTAAATTTTACAGATAATTTGGTAAAATAATAATTTAAATTCAACGCTGCGGCAACTCGCTAAAAATAAAAATTAAGTAGAAACTTTGAATATAACCTATAATTATAACATACTTCTCGAACTGCAGTAAGTGGTAATAATGGGCCCTTGTTTTCTTTTTCTTGCTCAAAATAAGTTATTAAAGATGCAACAAGTTCTTTACAGCGACTATTTAGTTGTTTTGGCATTTTAAAAACAATCAGTTCAATACAAATACCGGATAACGCTAATGAAACTATATTTTATTTGTATGTCAACTAAAATTGGCAACATCACATTTTCGTAATCAATACTGCCAACGTTAAACAACGCGCCGATTTCAAATTCCAAATGCATTAATATTTCGGTATGATTTATAAGATTGGTAATTCTGATTATTTCAAAAGACGTCATTGGTAACGTGCATTGGACTTTGTTTTGTATGAACTGTAGCTTTACACACATGTTATAACGGTACAATTTTTAACAAATAATAACATTTTTTATTGACGTAATAACGACAGTATTGCTGCTTCAATACATTAGATCCATCATAATAAACTCCTACACAAAATTAGCGCGCACCACTTAATTGAAATTATATATTTTTATAAAACAATCAAATATTTTAAGAATTATGTTGCAGGAACTTTTGTGAATATTTTAAATTAAATTTAGTAAATAGTCGGTTGTTTTGTATTAAAATAAATTCGGAATTAATGAAATTTGTCTAGAACGCACCTTTATAGATCCAATCATTGCCTGGTACTACAAGTTTAGTTTTAAAATAGATTTTTAAACAACGCAACTGTCATAAGAGCAAGACTAAACAGATGAAGGAAATTTGTACCTAAAATATTTTGTAAATACATATTTAAAAACATTTTCACATAACTCTAAGTTTTATTGAATGGTTTTACGTCAGTTTGCGTTCTGTGATCACACTTTACGAACCATTATCTCTAACTTTGTATGTCTTATAAGAGAATCTTGCTCCAAAACATAATGAAGTCGTCATTAAACGGTTTACTTGGAATTAATACAGGTATTTGTAAATCTTATTTCTGTATAGTTTGGTCTATTACGGGCTCCTAAGTTTAGCTGAATATTTTCGGTGAACAATCAGTCCAAATACAAAGTTGTGCGTAAATTTTATGTAGAAGTTTATATAACTGTAAAAATATTTGTGTAACAAAAATGAAATCATCTACAACTTGCATTGCTAACTGAATTATTAAATTTGATTTTGTGCGACCTGTGTTACGTCATATCTTTTGATTTTTATTGGTATTGCAAAATAAAATATATTTAAGATTAAAAATATTTTAAAATTACTAAAACAAAACCGTTGTTGAAATTTGTTTTTTAGCAATAAAAAACGCCATAAAACTGTAAAAGTTATTATTTAGAAAACGTTTATAACAATAAAGTTATTCGAAATTTTATTTATAATAATTGAGCTAGGTAACAATGTTTTTTTTTGTATACTGGCTGTCCGAAAAGTCTGGACTGGGTCAAATATCTCGAGAACAAAAGGTTGGATTAACACAATTGCAAGGGAACGTTGTTTTTGACACAATTATCTACCGAATTCTGTTGTAAAAAAACCACCCCCACTCCTCCTAAAGGGGTAAACGTAAGGGTAGTTTTAAAATTTTAAATAAAAACCCCCAATTTTTTTTTATTTTTGGATTTCTTGACAAATTCTGTGTATGGCCCCAAAATTTCACACCCAACCCTCGCTACCCCTCCACAGGGGATGAAAAAAAAAGAAGAAAATGATTGAAATAAAAATGATACTGAACAGTTTAAATGCTCAACTAAATCCACAATGAAAATAAACATGTCAAAAGAAACATGTAACCCCATCCAAAATTTCACCCCCAACCCCTGCCACCTCTACACAGGGGATAAAAAAATGAAGAAAATGATTGAAATAAAAATGAAACTGAACAAAGAAGGTTGGTAGGGCTGGGAAAAAATCTCGATATATCGATAATTTATCGATATATCGATAATTGATATTAAAAATAAAAATTATCGATATATCGAAATATCGATATATCGATATATCGAAATATTGATATATCGAAATATCGATATATCGACATATCAAAATATCGATATATCGATATATCGATATATCGATATATCGAAATATCGATATATCGATATATCGAAATATCGATATATCGATATATTGATATATCGATATATTGATATATCGGTATTTCGATATATCGATATTTAAGATAGATGATATCCTCTTTGTAAGCTACAAATATTTGATCTCGCATATGGATGAGACATAATAAAAATGATTGGTTTTATAATTGAAATATATAACGGTTTACAATAACGACATTTAATATACAAGATTAATCATTTTTATTTGCGCTTGATAATAAAGTGTATTTTAAAATCAGATAAAATTAAAATTATCTATCTATAAATTTTTGTTATAATTAGTTCACAAGTATAAGTATGATATGTCAAAGTAATTATGAAACGTTTTATTTATTTTTTAAATTAAATATTCCAAAATGTTGATAATCATTTTTATTTTCAAATAAAATTTTCATTCATTCACTTTATTTAAAAATAAATAACAAAATGTTTGGCGATTATTTCATTTCATATCCATACTATTATTAGCATATTATAAATTTAAAATTTTTCTGTTAGTGTTTCTATTTTAAAAATTAAATTATATTATCCAGTAGCATTAGGGTTGGGAAAAAATCTCGATATATCGATAATTTATCGATATATCGATATAACGATAATTGATATTAAAAATAAAAATTATCGATATATCGAAATATCGATATATCGATATATCAATTTATCGATAATATCGATATATCGATTTATCGATATATCGATAAATTGATATATCAATATATCGATTTTTCGATATATCGATATTATCGATATTTTTTGAATATAAAATATCGATATTAAAATTCCAATATCGCCCAGCCCTAGAGGTTGGGGGTGAAATTTTGGGTGGGGTTACATGTTTCTTTTGACATGTTTATTTTTGTTGTGGATTTAGTTGAGCATTTAAACTGTTCAGTATCATTTTTATTTCAATAACTTTCTTCATCTCCTGTGGAGGGGTGGCAAGGGTGGAGTGTGAAATTTTGGGGCCATACACAGAATTTGTCAAAAAATCCAAAAATGAAAAAAAATTGAGGGTTTCCATTTAAAATTTTAAAACTACCCTTACGTTCACCCTCTTAGGAGGGGTGAGGGTGGTTTTTTACAACAGAATTTGGTAGATAATTGTGTCAAAAACAACGTTCCCTTGCAATCGTGTTAATCCAACCTTTCGTTCTCGAGATATTTGACCCAGTCCAGACTTTTCGGACACCCAGTATAATATTAGTTCAAAATTATGAAATACATTGTGCCTTTATTGACTAGTAATTGTTTCTTAGAGATATGTTCTTACAATAATAACAACTTTTCGAGATTAAACAATACTTTTATTTAGGACTAGAATCAATTAATACTATTTTAACATGGACTTTAGCATAGACAGAACAATGCCTTATTAATTCCTATATATCATTAGAGTTTTTGACTATTATTTTCTAAAATTGTTTTGAAAAAATATATAGTGAATTTTTGAAATCATTTTCACAAAAAAGTATTGTATAATTCAATTTTTATATTGTGTCTATCTAAAGCAATAAATAGTTATTTAATAAAGGCAAAAATTGTCTATTTTTGTTTGCAATATTGCAAAAATAGATTATTCCTAAAATTTATTCTAATTTTAATACTAGAAAATGCATTTTTTATATTTGGCACTAGTAGCACTATTATTTTTAATACTTTTGTAATTTCAAATAAGAACATAAATTATTAATAAAAAAAGAATCACTTGCAAGCAGCAAACAAAAACAATTTGGTGCTATTTTTCAGCCCGACAAAATTAGAATAATTCGTAACGACAAAATATGTATGTTAACGACAAAATATTTGTTCTTTCTGCAAAAAATATAAGTAAACGACCAAACACGCGATTCAAAAACAACTAAAAATTTTCAGGTGTATACGAATCAAAAATTTACCTATTTATCCGACCTATAGGTACAATAAGTAGATAGTCTACACACTGTTATTTGCTTCTTCTTAACACTTAGCTGTCAAAGTCATAGATAATTTAAAGAATATCTCAGCTTTATCTGGAAAATATTTTTGTAATTTCATTTTTATCAATCGTTGTATTTGTTTTAATCGTATTTATTTTCTTCAAATATTTTGAAAGAAATTTAATAATTAATATTACAGATAACTAATTAAGTTGAAATATATAACACTTCAGTTTGCGGAACAATATCATGTATACATACAATTGTTGGACAATTTCATGTTCTCGTCGCGTAGACTATATCAAAATCTGATTATTTATTCTTGCTAATTTTGTCGTAAAGTTTCCTATTTTTATCGTTCGATAAACTAATTTTGTCGGGTCATTATATATTCCTCATAAAAATATTGCGCATTCTACAAATTTTATAGATTCATCTTTTTTCAAATGCACTTTTATTCGAATGATCCTTTATATTTTAGCTCTTAAAAATCCGACGGTACTTTATTGTTTAATTAATTTCTTTCTAAGTATTTTGTCTTAAATATTTTATAATATCAATCAATTTGTAAAAAAAAAGCGAATTGTCATTTGAGTAAAAATATGATTAGGAAGTTATGTCCGAATGAACTCTCAAACAAATGAATGATATTTTGATGTAACTTTCGTTTATTTTTATCGAGAGAGAGAAAGAGAGTGAGAGAGAAACATGTGTGTGGCTAAAGTGCTGTAGTGGAGCATCTTGGATTGTTTCTGGTCGATTCGGTGATAATATGAGCACTATTATTCACTTTAACTTTCAACGAATCATATAGGGGATATTCGCAACATATAATCAGTTTGAGGAACTGCGGTACCTCCACGTAGATTGCCGGCGGAATCGGAATTAACGGAGACGTTGAAGATTTGTAGTAACATATATTTATCATGAAATATCCTTAAATAACTTTTTTTACATACATACATACATACGCAATCACGCCATGTACCTAAAAAGGTGTGGCACAAACTCTTTTCATCATCCCGAAATCAGTCGCCTCCAAACATTCCTATCCAAACAAGCAACTTTCGCTTCATCCACATTCATAATTCCCCTCTCATACATGCTCTTTTATTCCTACTACTTGGAAACTTTCGCTCACGCAAGCCACCCTCTCAATCATACCACTCCAAATACTCATCGGACGTCCACGCAAACGTATACCATCAAAATCATTCAAATAAATCTTTTTAACCAAACGTTCATTAGACATTCACTCAAAATGTCCGAACCATCTTAACTTTTTTTAATGTAAGTATTACCTTGTTTGACGTTTTCAAGATACTTTTTCAAACTGATTATGATGTTTGCAATTATAATAAAATTAAATAACTTACTCTCTGTATTTGTCGTCGGAAGACTTCTCCAAAAGTGGCACACCAGATAGGAACAAAATGATAAATGTAGTAAAAATTGGCGATAAAATTGCTATCCATTCAAAACCTTCTAGTACATTTATCGATATGATAAATATCCCCCACCATAATATTATTTCTCCGAAATAATTTGGATGTCGTGATAATCTCCACAAACCTCCAAGAAACAATTATACATCAATATTTTAACGAACAATCTTAAGATTGATTCACATTACACGTTCCACATACTATAAAATATAGTTAAAATATGATCTGAAGAAAATTAATTCTAGTCCAAACTGGATAAATTACTTTAAAAATGTAATTGAACACAATTACCAATTACCTTCATAAAAAGTAATTCAATTAACTTAGTAATTGATATTCAATTACTTTAAAAAATATTGAAGAAAATATATATTTAAAAATAAACATAATTTATTTAAAACTAAAATTAATTAAAAATACCGTTTGCTTTAATCAGTACCAGTTATTCAAATAATTTATCTTACAATACATGTCTTCTAGGTACATCAATTATTAATGCAAAAGATGAAGATGAATACAAAAATGTATTATATTTTATAAACATTTCTTTCAGCAGTTCAAAATCTTCAAAAATATCCATAGTTTCTTACCAAATGTAATTAAATTTTTATAAAGTAATTAATTATTTTAGAGAATTTCAATTACTTTTATGTAATTCGATTACTTTTAAAGTATTTAAATTTGTAAATATGGTCCCAATTACATAAGAATATATCAGCAATTAAAATTTCTTTCTTTTTGAAAGTTATTCATTCCCATAACTTAAAAAAATGAATTCAATTAATTATTAAGTTACAAAGTAATTAATGCCTGTCCAGCTCTGATTCTAGCTAATGTTAAATTAAATAAGAAAGATATATGATCAGCTTCTCGAGCCATATAGTCCAATGTATAGACCCAAGTTCCTAACCTAACTTTACGGAGATTAATTTCTATATAAAAATATTTTACGAATATGAAACGGAAAATTTAAATCAATCTTAATTCTCCAAAATACCATACCATCATTACACCATTTTCCCTCATTAATGGGATCTTGTCGAAATGAAAATTTCTGTAAATCTGCGTAGGTTTCCGCTAGTAGTCCAATAACGAATAAACCCGTTCCAGCAGAATCTAGAGTTGTCATCGTACGTGGAGCGAGGGGTATACTATGTTTAGGAGAATGTATTATTATAACTGGTAGACTTACGATATACACCCAAATAGCCTAAATAAAAATACCGATAAAATATATTATTGAGCAAAAATATATTTGATTTTACTAACTTGAAACGTCCAAAATACAGCGAATCTAATGATATTACTCTTTTTATCTTCAAATCTTTTGTCCCGTTCTATTTTTAATATTCTATAAAGTAAATAACCGGAAAGTCTAGCGCCCCATAGACAAATAAATATGGTCACCATAAGTTGTCTACTGTCATAGGTTTTCTAAAACATTGTTGTTACAGTAATAACTAAATATAATTTTACATTTTTGATTGCCTATGGTATAATATTGATTTTACTTTGACTCTGCTAAAATACACTAAATACAAATAATCTTTGTAAATTGATCGTGTAAAAAATCAGTATAAGATACATGGATGTTAAGTGGTAATAAGAGTAAATCATTAAAATTGAGTTTCTTCAAATCATTCCTAGGGTTGCCAGGTGTTCACTATTTGAGCGGACTGTCCGCTATTTTCACGTTCTATTCACTATTATCAAAATGAAAATAGCAAACATCAAAAAAAATTTTTTTTTTGCGAAAACACAAATAAAAACACAAAATATTTGCCATGGTATTCGGTTTAACATAGGTACCCAAATGATTTGCATTACATTTTATAAAATTTAATTTAAATTTGTTTTCTCACTCTAACTCCCCACTCCACCCCGCTTGATCACTATTTTGTCCTAATGCACCTGGCAACCCTAACCATTCTCCGATTATACGAATAGTATTAGAATGTATATAGGCAACCAAAATGACATTTGGAATAAAACACCTACTGTTGGCTTGCCGATTTGTCCCAGAAAAAATGTCAACAAAGCGAGAATGATAAAATTTGTACCACCAGCAAAATCGGTCAGTTTATCCATTTGGAATGTGGCTGCTATTATAAATAAAATAATTTGCATACATACTGTGACTAGGGCACTTATTGCCAAATGATTTTCATCCCAAATTTGAATGGCCATATTGTATTGTTTTAATTTACGTTTGTCCTAAAAATATTTACATTTTCATTAATTTATTACTTCAAATTACAATAACTAGATATTTGCATAACAACCAACACAAAAGTTTATCTTAATTTACAAATACACAATAATTGTATTCTACATAAAAACAAAATAATACGTAGATATGTGATAAAAATAATTAATGAAATAAACATATTACAAAAAAATATTATCAAATTTACAAGTATTTCGTACAGCATGTAATTATTGTTACAAATAGCAAATAAAAAAACATCAGTATATTGAGCATTAGGATTTTTATTAACGAAATATATCATACATAAAACATACATAAAAAATTGTATATAAAATAAAACAATGAGAACTATAAAATAGTGAAATATTTAATAATATATTCCTTTCTCCTGCCAGTTAAATCTAGAGGCCAAGGTTGTATTACAGGATCCAGCATTTAAAAATCAATCAATATTTCGACCCATTCACTATACATGCTTTCAAATACGGAATTATTATACAGGAAGTAATTTGAATAACACGAAAATAGTTAATTAAAAAGTTTATATTTTAAATCAAAAATTCTACAAGTTATTTAACATATCCTATAAATTATCATGGATGTGTAAAATCAATAGAGTAAATAAATAGTGTAAAGTCAAATTCAAAAGTGTGTAGTCGAAATTGTGCAACTATATTAGGTTTTAAATTGTTATGTTATAATTATTTCGTACAATGGTTTCCTTATAAAATGTTTTGTTCGTAAAAAGAATTTAGTTTCTACTGTCTCTGCGAGTTGTAAGTTAAACATGTGCTTTGATATTAAACTAACGAATAAGTATAATATAAAAAACTTTTTTAAAAACCACGCTTATATTTAAATGCACTAAAAAAAGGAAAATTTTTTATCTGTCATTTACATTATTCAATTGTTAATTGAATACAAAAATAGTTCATGTGACAGATGTCATTAGTTGTATTAAAAAAATAAATATAAGCGTGTCATATCTTGTAATCGGTTTTTTTTTATATAATATTGTGTTGTCTCCTGGAATGAAACTACATGCAAAATTTCAGTGAGATCAAATGATAGGAAGTGGTCTAAAAATTGGTTACAAAATTTGACCGCGACAACAACAGAGTGAGTTAATATAAGCATGGTAAAAATAGATAGGAATATATTTTTTCAAAAAAAAATAATAATAGTATTGGGATATTAGGGTATACTACAGCAGTGTTGGGAGTATTGAAGAGTTAAATTAGAATTCTATTGTAATTCAACTTAAACATAAACTATACCTTCGCATCAAATACAAATTAATAAATTTTTAATTACTCTAATTATCCTACACTCCGTAGCAAAATCAGTGTCACCTAAAAACCGAGCCAAAACAAAGAAGCTAAGCAGCAATAATTGCAGTCCAACGATATCTTCTCGGTAAACCGAGACGTGGTTGATGTCGCTTTGCTCTTAAGGCCCATTGGCCGTTAAGACGCCGAGATTAAGACGTTACGCCGTCACCGGTGGTGCGGTGCGCGGTGCGGCTCGTCGCGTCGCGTCGTGGCGGGCCTGACTGAGGCCAATTTCAACCAGAAGGCAGCACCGATGCCGATGCGATGCGGTGAATGTGATGACGTCAGCGAATAAATGAGAGTGGATTGGTTTCCAAATGGCTGAGATTTTCCAACGCTCAACGGGGTATTTTCGCTTTCAGGCTTTGATTACAGTTCAGATAAGATTTTACATGGTATTATTTTACCTTTTTTTTCTAATTAAGAATTGTTACTTTACATACTTTAATGGATAAATTAGTGTAAAATGTAGTATTATTTACATATTAGTTACAAGTAATATGTAAATGCTTTTCCTAAAAAAGCAGTTCTTAACAATTAGTCGAAAAGTGACCTTGTAATATGTAATACATAAATGAAATATATAAAGATCGCTTAGCTCTTATAAAAACGTAATATAATGAGTACATTTTAGCTTCTTAAATTATATGGCATTATAGGATTCGACCTGATTTCAGTATATGCATATTTAAAGCTACGAGTCCATCAAAGGAACATTGAAAAACTTTCTGGTTTCTGTTATTGTTATTTCAGTATGTTTCATTAACTTGCTCAATGTCCTATATACATTTGTTACCACAACAGTCAGACTATTACTGAAACTCAGAAGAATATTAATAACATAAACCAAAATGTTTCTTATTGTTAGATGGATTTGGAACAACTATAAAAAAATAATTATTTGATTATTGTACTGGGTAGAAAGCACAATATCTATTGTATACTTTTTCCTATCTTTTGAAATTATATATTTATATCATATTTTTATATAAAATAAAATTTGTTTTATATCATACCCTTTAAAGTCGACGCAGAAAAGTAAGTAATAAAACAAGCCATACAGCAATAACAAGAATCACGAACAAAACACAAATATCTTCAACCGTTCCTGACATTTAGCCGCAGTCATTTCCACGTTTCTCAATCTCAGCATGCAAAAAAAAGGATCTAGAAGCAGAAAAAATACGCAACACGCGATTCCCAAAAGGCACACGCACCTATCCGCTCCAGCATATAACTTTTTCAGAGGGATTTATTCATATATTTTATTGTACATCGGGCGCTGGCGCTGGCGCTGGCGTTGGCATCGGCGAGGCGTCGCCGTCGTCTTGTACGCATCTGTAACTAAAGTCGTCCTCGTACGCTGGTTTTATTAAACACGGATTGGAGTGAGACTGAGTTAGGATACAAGATTGTTTGTGTGTGTTTGATGCGTACGTAAGCTTGTTTTGGTCCCGCGTTTGTAATGTTTCTCATCTTCTTTGGTGAGGCGGCCGGGATTCGAATCTGTTCTAGTCTCATTCCATTTAGATGAAAACGTGACGGGAATAAGAAATGAAGGTGCCAAATTTCGAGTTTGCGAATGAAGAAATACGTCAAATCTTTAGACATGGACGGATAATATAGATTTTGAAATTGATGATTATATAATAAGTTATCAATTATGTTATTTTGCTTTTAGGTAAAAACTTTAAGGTCCAGTTGCACAAAGGTTAAACTGTTAACTGACCAATCAATAATTCGGATCGAAGACATTTGACAATCTAGTTGCCAAGTTAACACATTGAATAAATTAACAATGTTTTGTGCAACTAAGCCTATAATTTGAAGTATTTCTTGATAATAATTTTCTTGAAAACAGTTCGCGGACTGACATATTTAATTCATGCAATATTGGCTGGTACTATAAGCTCGATTTTAAGTAATATCAGTTTTAAGATAATGAAACTGTCCTAAAAGTATAACTAATCAGATAAACTAAAATATCAAAAAACCAAGTTTGTACTGCAAGTCGTTGACTGGTAGAAATTATAAAATTCTTTTATCTGCGTTAACTACATGATGACAATGATGTCAATTATATGTAGAAGATCTTGTCAATATTAAATTACAAGATCGATTGCAGTTTAATACTCAGTCTGCTTCAGCTTAGGATTCTACGAGAAGGTTCTCATAAAGGAAGTGCATTCCACAAACCTACACCAAGGACAAACTGTATGCTAGCCTCACCTATGTATCAGATGGTGGATGTATATCAGACTGCTGAGGACGGCATTGATATCTTCAACTGTACATCGAATCATATCAAAATTAAATTAAATTGTTGAAATATTTTTTTTTTTTAATTTTTGTATATATGTCTTTGTATGTATCCTTTAAATAGGCAAGAATGCCTTTTGGATACTATTATTTAAATAAATAAATATCTAAAAGTACCGAATTTTTACACTTTTACTGTCTTGACTACAAGTATTAATGTGTATGTGTTCTACTTACCACTTTCTAGAACTAACGTCTTTTAATAACATTGATAAATTATTTAAATGTGTATAATTTAAAAAACTAAATCTTTGAAAATGTAGTTTTCCAATTGCCTCCTATATAGTTTTCGAGACAACTTCGATTTTTTTTAAATTTTATTGTTTTTACGATAATTTAAATATAAAATATACTTTTATTTTTATATAATTTGTTATCTTCTACGCAAATATTAAGTTTAATTTGTATAATAGTTATTGAATATATAACTAGAACAATTCGAATTGGTTTGCAGATATTATTATTTTGCTGGTCGATTTTTGTTCTGGTTAAATACAAAAAAAAATTCTATATCCAATTCAGTTTAAGCAAGAATACTAATAATATGTAACAATCTCTTAAATTGGATTCATATTAAAAATAAAATAATTTATTATTTACTTTATATTTGATGAGCAGATGGGGTATGGTATGATTGAGTATTTCGCGTGAGCGAATATTTCCAGGTAGTAGGAATAAAAGAACATGTTGTGAATGTGGATGAAGCAAAACTTACTTGTCTAGATAGATTTGTTTGGCGTCATAGTGGAAAAATTTGTGACACACTATTTTTGGATAGATTAAAATTTACAAAATTTATTTTAATATCTTTAAAATTTTAAGTATAATTAAGTGAAAGTATAATAATAAATGATTTATTTATAAATAACTTAATTAGCAACATTTGATAAAAATTTCAAAAATAAAATAACATATTTTTTAATTGTTCTGAAAAGTGTAATTTCCAAATTCAAATTTTTTTACTCTAAACATAAAATCTAATTATCTCAAAAATAATAAATTGGACAAACATTCTCAATAATTTTAATAATTCTAAATTGGAGCATGTGAAATTTATGTCTCTTCATACAATATAGTAAAAAACAAAATTTAAAAAAAATAAATTTATTAATGCAACATAAGTATCATTAATTTTATAGATTTTAAAATTGTAATTTTTTTCGAGCGTATGAAACTATAAATTTGTGTCCAATGTATTTTTGTTTTTATAATGAAACGTATTTATAAAGAACATAACTAATAATGTTGGGTTTGATTGCAAAAGCATAAACGGAAAATGACTGCTGTGGAAATGAGATTTTTACGTGGGGTATGTGGTGTTAATAAGAGAGATCGGGTACGAAATAGATTAGTGTATGATGAGTGTGAAATTGAAAAGAATGTTGTAGCAAAAGTTGGTGTTAGTCAGTTAAGATGGTTCGGACATGTTGAGCGAATGTCTAATGAACGTTTGGTTAAAAAGATTTATTTGAATGATTTTGATGGTATACGTTTGCGTGGACGTCCGATGAGTAGTTGGAATGGTATGATTGAGAGTGTTTTGCGTGAGCGAAAGTTTCCAAGTAGTAGGAATAAAAGAGCATGTATGAGAGGAATTATGAATGTGGATGAAGCGAAAGTTGCTTGTTTGGATAGGAATGTTTGGAGGCGACTGATTTCGGGATGTTGAAAAGAGTTTGTGCCACACCCTTTTGGGTACATGGCGTGATTGTGTATGTATGTATGTATGTATGTATAACTAATAATAATAATAATATTTAACTTAATGTACTTAATGTAACTTAATGTACTTTACAATTCAAATATTCACTTTCTAATCTAAATTACTTTACATAAATAAAAAATAGAATGCATAAGTAACGTTCGGTTTTTCACAGGTAAAGCTTCTTTAAACACCACCCGATGTATGCTAAGAGGTATCTGGTTGAGAAAAAAGGTCCTAGAACAAATAAGAAATATATTTTTATGTAGTAAATTTGTAGAACAAAAAGTCAACATAATCAAAAATGCCTCAACATAAAAAATAACACACCATCAACACTGGCAACAAGCAAGCATCACGTCCGAAAAAAAAATAGATGTCAGTGTTGACACTTCATCCGCTCCGCCCCGCCTGGCAATTACAAACATCGTCGCCTCTGTCTACAATCTGTTTCCAGCGGCGCGGCGCGGCGCGGCGCTGGCAATCTTGCTGTCGCGCCACGCCACGCCACGCCACGCCGCACCGTAGGGTGAAGAAGTCGAAAAATCACGCACATCTTTACATCTTGCCACAGCGAGTGTCTCTGGCAATTAATACACGTCACCATATAAATCATAGAATGCTCTTCGTTGAGATGCACCGCCGCGCCGTCTCTACTGCCTCTGACGCCTTTGCTGCCGGGGCCCAGTTGAAACGTACTAATTTAATTTAATTAATACGGCGGCGGTCGCTGTTCGCCCACCATAAATATCTCAAAATGTAGCCGGATGCGCGCGCGGCGAAATTGTAATAAACGGCGTACGAAATTAGATTACCCCTCTTTTAACTGTGGCGCGGTACGCGGTACTGTGCGGCGATAAATGTTCCGAGTGGGACGTGATGCGGAAGGAAGATGTTTCAACGAAAAATGTCATCTTTAACCGGTATTTTATTTTGTTGTTACTGTTTGTTTACGTGCTCACTTTATTTACGAAATGCTTGGCTAGAAGTTTTAGTTTTACTTTTTATTTTGTATTTTTCTAATGCTGTCGAAGTAGTATATTGAAGTAAACTGTTAATAAAAAACGTTAGAACTATTGAAAATAAGATCGAAAAATTATGTTAGAGTCGATATTTCCTACTCCAGATAAGATGTGAAATAGTTAATCACAGAATAAATATGTATATTTTTATATTACATTTATTGTATGATAACTATTTTAAATTTTATCTAGAATGGGTATATACAACTCTAATTGTTTGGTTATTTTTGGGGCACTCTTTATTTTCCCCTCTATTCTGTTAATTAATGCCTGACCTTGTACTACCGAACGTTTAAACATGCTCGGCTACCGCGCTGACTTTTAAAAGTACATATAAAACTTTTTGAAGTTTTGACAAAAAAGAGTACGTCGCGTCGTCGGTTAAATTTTAGTTTTAAAGATGCTACATACTGAAATTAAAGAATAAATATTATAATAGATAAAAAAATATAATTTAGTCATCAATATTTGTGAAATATCTATCAATTTGTTAATGTAAGGCATTGATTGTTCTGGGCTATTTTGAGTTTTTAAAAACCTGATAACCTTGCATCTAATATTTAATTATCGTACGTTTTAATCTTAATTCAATTTATATATTCCTTTAAAACAAATAATAATAATAAAATTTTGTTGAGGTAGCTTTGATCAAAAGTTTGTAAGGGCGATTTATTTGATTAAATTAAAACCGTTCTGCGATAAAAGCGATAAGGTACATCTTAATTTAACTCATTTAAATTTAAGTTTGAATAATATTACAGATCATTTGACAAAAGTAAGTATTCTTTGCTTTTTTTATAGTTATTTAATGTAGTTTAAAAAAATGTGTTGGTTTTGATGAGATCTTGTAGCTCAGTTGGTTAAGAGAGCATCTTCCGCTATAGAAGGAGGTCCCAAGTTCGAATTTCGGCAAAGCCAATATAGTTTTTCAAATTTATTAAATAAACTAATTATAAATTAGTTCAATGCGATTAAGTAGAAATTTAAATATTTGTTCGTCGCAGAAAAACATTACTCTAATATATCCTTTGCTTATCAATCAAACTAAAAAGATGACCAAAGGGCATAAAGTTATCTACATGTAGGCGTTTTTTATATTTTGCTTGGGGCGCCAAAAAAATTCGGATCGGCTCTGTTTAATTTGCTTTCCAAAACACAACCTAATTTGTTTCTTTCTTATATAAGAATAATACAGAAATAGGTATGAAAATTGCACGTAGATATATCATATTTCTCTTTTCTAATTTTAAAATCGTAGCCACCGACGCGACGGCGACGTTCCGAACTGAGTCCAGAACGGGGCGTAGTCAGTTGTTTGCATAATAAAAGACGGTATGGTGGTGCCATGGCTGGCTCAAATCCTCCCCACATACATATACTGAACTGGCGACCCGTATTCCTTAGGGTCGCGCGAATGGTGGAATGGAGCGAAAACAACAACACGCCGCGCCGCCTGAAAACGTAAGCAGTAAAATTTCTTTTTTATTATTTGCGTTCTAAATCAGTCGGCGAACGAACGTGTTTGTATTTTTCTCCGTTCTTTTTTTTTGCATCTGGCAACTGTTTGTCCTGTCGCCTGTTGTGCTACTTGTCCTTGTTTACTTAAAATAAAAGAATATGCTGTCGCCCGCTTAATGTCAGATTTTACTTTGCCAATAGTAAAATATTATATTTTAAAATTATTAGACGTATTTGCAGAGCAGAGATGACAAAATATAAATATCTCTGTTTTAAAATTGAAATTAAATGTTAAATTTTAGGCTCCTATATGCACGAAATCTCATTTTTTTCATTTTTGGACTTGATCCTATACTTTTTAGTTCTGAATACCTCAAGTAATGTAATATTACAAAAAGATACATATCAAGTTTAAACGACATAATTTATCTAGCTTCCCATAGTTTCACAAAGTAATAAAAAATGCTCTTCGACTTTTATGATTTGCAAGAAAAAAAAATAAGTTATAGAGAATTCATATCATAAGAACAGTTTGGTGATAAATCAACAAAACAATGAATAAAAATAAATGCAGTGTTGCATGCAAATTACAACGTAAAATATCCGATTAAAACAACATTATGCGACATTAATTTCTTGAACGCATTCCATTTTACCTTTCCTGACAAACATCAAAATAAACACGTATTTTATACTCACGTACGGATAAAGAGTGCATGTGGCTGTTTTATATATATCAACAGAGAACCATATGTGACTGGATTATATGTATGTATTTGAAATGCAAAACGAATAACAAATATTATTATTCTGTAGCTAAAACATGCAATTTAGAGCACAAAAAAACTTTTAATATTCTCAGAAAATTTGTTTTTAATGCTTGATAAATGTTAAATCAAATGTATCTGGAATGAGTATTATACTGTTCGTAATGTTAAAAATGCATTTTCCATTAAAACGATTGTTCATTATTTATCGATTTATGTTAAATTTAATACACTCACTTTCACTGGTAAAAATGATGTTGCAAAAATTGGTGGTAGTCAGTTAAGTTGGTCCGGTCATTTTGAGCGAAAGTCTAATAAACGTTTGGTTAAAAGAATTTATTTGTGAGTGATATTGACGGTATGCGTGGACGTCCGATGAGTAGAGGGATAGGAATGACTGAAAGTGTTTTGCATAAACGAAAGTTTTTTTAAAAACTATAAATTTTACTTTACGGTCATCATTTAAACGCATATGGTATTTTTTCGCCCGACAGTATTGGTATTATTATTGATACATGATAATAAAATGTACGCAAAAAAATAATGTTCTTTATAACAAAAAATGGAAATGCACAACAAAATTTTTTTCTTACGATAAAAAATATAAATGCACGTCAAAGTATTCTTTATCACAACAAAAAATGTGAGTAAACGACATTATAATAGTAAAAATTAAAAACTAAACTTTTAACCTAACCTAACTAGCAATAACCGCAGGTATATTGATCTCTAAAAAAAATAAAATTAACTTATTAATCTAATTAGCAATGAGTCATCAGGTGTACTGACCTTCTGTAAACAAATTTAAAAATAATAGTTTATTAATTTGTGGTATTATTATTCAATATATTAATTTTGCCCTGAAATTTTCCATGTTTGTTGTTTAAAATTTTTGTCGTGCCATATATCTATAGTTGTCGCTTGAAATACCAATCTTGTCGTGCAATTCCATATTCCCCATTTATATTCTAACTAACTATTATGCAAATAAAAAAAAATACTTACAACAATCAGATCTTGCGCGATGCAAATATCTGTTACTATATCAATGTTTAGCTCGTTTCCAACTTCTGATGCAAACTCTAGTTCTAGCTCAATTCCAATCTCTAATACGATTTCACGGCTTGTCCTGTTTTCAACATTTGACGTATTTTCATATTGTGGAATGATCGTAACTACTAGCGCAGTCGCAATCGCTACTATCATCTTATCATCTGGAAGCATCCTAATTTTTGGGACGACCTCAAATTCTTCTGATACGATCTCAAATTCTAATTGAACTCCATTTTCGGACTCCATCTCGTTTAGTGGCTGTAGTCGAAACATTAAATAATGTAAATACAATAAAACATAATTAATTTATAGTAAGTGTCGCGGTTATTTATGATTCTCAAAGTTTTTTACGTTCAAAAATTAAACAAAAAATAATTCAACAGAATTTGGTGTAAACAGTGTTCGCCTGAAAGTTTCCATCATACAAAAAAAAATTGCATTATTTGTTTTTTGAAAATTATTATTACAGGACTTTTTAGTACTTGTCTAAAAATAAAAACTAAAAACGCACTAGTCGAAAATACTGATTTCAGTTTTGGTAAAAGTAAAATTAAAACATTATCAAATTGCAATATGAAAATTTAAAGTATAGCTAAATATTGAAACCGGTTAACTGATCTAAACTATTTTTCTAAATATATTATTTATTGCTACAGAAGTTTAGCTTCCGAAATACGTATTTAGCTATACTTTAAATTAATTTTGTAGTTTTAAAAAGTTTTTTAAAATTCTTTTTGTTTAAATAATAGCTATAAATATTTCAGGTAATCTTACTTTATTTGGAAAAAATTAAAAAAATAAGTTTTAGAATAACATTTTGGGCGCCTATAAAAATTTTGAGTTAAAAATATGAAACAATTATGTTTTAATGTTTTTCAATCGTAATTTTTTATTTATTTGAGAAATGTTTGTTTTTAATAATTTAATAATTATTGACAATAATATCACATGTATTATTACTGAAAATTTATAAACCAGTTAAATGTTGTTGAAAATTTTATTAATTTTTCATAAGTAAGTGATGCAAAATTGTTATATTTTCTCAAATTTATCATATTTAATAAAAAAAAATATGAAATATTTAGTTTACTTATATTTATTTGAAAAAAAAAAGATAGTTTAAGTCGGCATTGGAAACAAAAATTTTCTGTAGAGGACAAAAATGATTTTCTTAAAATAACTGTCAAAAATCTGAAATTACATATAGATACTCGTACTAGACTCGACTCTCGATTATCTGAAATAGTAACTGGAAGACGTTACACGAAAAATAGAAAATCACAAATGATGCACAATGCAGAAAAACGATAACATATAAAAAATGAAAACTTACAACTCTATTTTCTATAAAACAAATGTGATACAACGCGAACCATTATCAACTAAATTTAAACATATTTTTTCATGAACGCATGTTCTTATTTCATGTCATCATATTTACTGGATGGCATATAAGCCAGTTGTAAAAATAATAATAGAAAAAAATGTTCGCAAATTTTACGGGTTATAGTTGAATTTATTGATTTTTGAAATAATCATTGATTAATTCATTCTTGTGTACGGTTAACTCATAACCAGGATAATTAGCTGACGGATAATTGAAAGTCTACTCTATACTCAAAATTCAATTTTATACATGTATTGTTTAATTTATTAATCTTGAATAATAAAAATAAACTTGCATTTATTTTATCAATAAATATTGATAAAAAGATATATTAATAAATTCAACTTTTCAAAAATTTAAATAGTAAAATAAAACATACGTACAAGCTGTTTGATTTCCTTATTCACAAACACTCACTTTTTCGTGAAAAAGTGCTTTTGTCATTAATTTGAAAATAACTTTTTGTTTCTGTTTTTCATCAAATATAAATAGTTTTTCTATTTTTGATCATTTTTATTATATTTTCTATTATAAAATTTAAATAAACTATTATAAAGTGTCAAAAGTACTTTTGTCAAAAATCACTTTTATAAATGAGGTGAGAATACGGACTTAAGTATTTATAATGATTCAACAAAACTGACTTCAATGTTGTGTGACTAATTTTGATAAATACGTTTGCAGCTTGAATATATAAACAATTGTCGCTTATCATATTTTGTTTCTCAGGTATCACGATAAATAAGAATTTTAGCGTTTTTAATATTTATTATTTGTAAAAATTGTAAAAAATAATATGGAATTTTTGTTTCCAGGACTAAAGGCTAATCGATAAAATCTCACACGATTTTTTCAAATATATTAATTATTTATAAACGATAAATCGCTAATTTTCTCACAATTTTAACATCACGTATGAATTTAGACATTTGTCCAGTGAAATTTTGTCTATTTGGCTTTAGTCTAGCTTCAGAAATTTTCTTGTGCATACTTTAAAGTCGATTTAATTTATCCTCTGTATATTTAACTCATAAATCAAATAATAGGCTGACGGATAATTGAAATTCTACTTTTTACTCAAAATTGAATCTAATAAATGTATTGTTTTATTTGTTAAACTTGAATAATAAATCTAAACTCGCATTTATTTATCATTGATTTTTTCAATAAATATTGGTAAAAAAATATATTAATGACATCAGCTTTGCAAAAACTTAAAATAGTAAAATAAAAACTTACGTAAAAGCTGTTCGATATTCCTTGTTTACAAGCAGTAGATATTTGTAATAATACAGCAAAATTGACTCTAATGTTGTGTAACCAATTTTGATAAATTCATATACCGTTTGATATTCAAACAATTGTAGCTTATTGTGTTTTGTTATTCAGATATCGCGATTAATAAATTTTTTAGTGTTTTTAATATTTATTATTTGTAAAAATTAAAAAAAATGATATGGAATTTTTGGTTCCAGGATTGAAAACCAATCGATAAAATGTCACAGGACAAAAACCACATTCAAAAATTATTAGCAATTGCTCAGTCTAACTAGTAACAAATTTTTCAAATATATAAATTATTTATAAACGATATTTATATTACGGAAGGTATAATTGGTGGAAGGTCATAATTGGTGTACTTCTAATGATTTAATCCTTAATATGGATAAATGTTGTTTTATTAATTTTTCATGTAGATCAAATAATAATCTGGATGATAATACCACCATAGATTGTCATAACAGTTCGATAAATAAAGCTAATGTAACAAAATTTCTTGGTATATATTTAGATAATACCTTAAGTTTCAATGTCCATATTGATAAGTTGAGTAGCAAGTTGGCCAGTGCATGTTATGTCATAAAGAGATTGTATCATGTTTCTAGTATTTATGTAGCGAAGATATTTTATTATGCACATTTTCACTCACTTATATCGTATGGTGCAATTGTATGGGGTACAAGCACTAATGCTAATCGGATATTTTTATTACAAAAGAGAGCAGTTCGAAATATAATTGGAGCTAAATATAATGCTCCCTGTAGAAAATTTTTTAAAAGTTTACGTATCTTAACTTTAGCTTGCGTTGTTATTCTTCAAGCTGCTCTATATGTGAAAACTAATTTAAATAATTATGTTAAACATTCTGATATTCATTCATATGATACAAGGTGTAAAGACTTTTTTGTCCAAGCTAAATGTAAATTAAAGAAAAGTATCAATAGTCCTCAAAATATCTCTAGTCTTATTTTTAATAAAATCCCGGAACAAATTAAACATATAAATTCATTAAGTAATTTTAAAAACTGTTTGAAAAATTTTTTAATATGTAATAGTTTTTATACTATTGATGAATTTCTTAATTATAATTATAGTTAACTATATACAGGGCCGGATTAACCTTTTGTGGGGCCCTAGACATTTTTTTTCTCCGGGCAAAAATAATAGGACTTTATTGCGTAAAAATACATAAAAATGAAATTTGACCGACTGCAGGCCGGGCCCTTTTTATGCGGGCCCTAGACATTTGTCTTTTTTGTCTAGGCCATAATCCGGCCCTGACTATATATGTATATAGTTTTGTATATTTTATTTTGTATTTTCATATATTTCGAATATTTTGTATTTTTGTATTTTCATATGTATTGTTGCTGACTTATCCTATGTCATATGTATAATGATCTTCGGATAAATAAATTATTATTATTATTATTATTATTATTATTATTATATGTCAGTGTGATGGAAAAAATATTTAGTATGTCTTCCAAAGAAAATAAAGTTTATTTTCATTTGGAAATTAGGTACTTATAATTATAATTTACTAATATATTATATATTAAAATATCTTACAGAAATATTTATTTAAATACAACAACAACAAAAAAAAACGAAGAAAATTAGAAAAATATTATATAAAACTTGCAGAAAATATCAAAAACTATAAAAAATCTTAAATATCTTAAATCTTAAATAAAAAATATTTTCATTTTTATTAGAAAAATTATCTAATTACATTAGATAATTTTTATTAGAAAAATTATCTAATTACATTAGATCATCTATTTTTTAGTTACATGTTGCGTCTAATATTATGACTAAAAATCATTTATTTTTAAATGAAAACTCAAACATCTAAAGACAAAACATCCAAAGTTTTTCTTCGTATTGCTAGTAGTTCTGAAGCAAATTACATACCTACTAACTTATGAGAACATAAACATTATTTGTTTCAAAATATTAGCAATCTCAAGCCTTGACTGCAATAAAAACAGTAACTGTCAAAAGTAGAATTTATGTTGTGTTTCCAAAAGTAGTTGGTTTAGAACTACTAGCATTGCGATTAAAATATAACGCTAAAATGTAATTGGAGTTTGTTGGTATAAACAAAAAAAGAAATTAATAAAAATTTTAATTGAAAGCAATAAATAAAAACGAATTGAAGATAATCTATGAAATTTTCCTTACACAGCACAGTGACAAAGTACGCGTGAAAAACAAAATTAATTCTGAAACCAATAGCGCCCGACATGTCTTTATCTATTCTAGTCGCAGCATCTATTTTTTATTGTTTTCTCGGCAAGTGTGCGACAGCTTGAAAAGACAACGACTTCGGCATCGCGCGTACGCCGTATGATTACCAGACAGTTCCTGAAAGAAACGAAACAGGCAACCAGCACCAACGCTTATACAACTTTCCCCCATAATTTATTTGAAATTTCGGTAAAACTTTACTTTACGGTTTTGTAATCGATTTTTTTCAAACTTCACAATTTTGCACATTTTATGAACGTAAATCACAAAATTTTAGTGCGGAAATGATATTTACAATATTAACAAATTAACCTCAAATTAACCTTTTTACTTGACCTACCTAGGACCTACCCTGCAATGAGCGCCACTTATATGTCAACTATAACCATTGCATCATACATACGTATAACCTATGTTAAAAACGAGTTTTCAAAATCAGTATTAACATTATAAGTATCATTTCCGCACTAAAATTTTGCGATTTATATTCATAAAATGTGCAAAATTAAAGGTATGTAAAGTTTAAAGAAAATCGATTACATAACCGTAAAATAAAGTTTAGCCTAAATTTCTTTGAATTTCGCATAGGGTTTTGACATAAAAAACAGTTTTGATAATTCCTAAGCAAAATTTGATGTTATGTAATCGAAATTTTACCAGAACGTTATTGAAATGAATAGTGAACTTTCAATTTGCGACTTATATTTTTATGCCAGATTGCAAATCGCTAGAAATATTGTAGCCGATTTGATTTACGGTTTTAATATTTTGTCGGTTCGGTTTTAGATATTAATATAATAATATTAATACAGTAATAATAAAAAGAAATAAATTTTAATTCGCCATTATAACTTTCCATGCTTTTGTAATCTCCTAACCGCTATGTGTAAATATTTCATTTCTCTCGCTAAATTTCGGTAAATCTATATCTATTTGATGTGTTTCTTACCTTCTCGTTTTTATAATAAATATGTTTCTTTTTTAAATAACACTTCTTATATTACTTGAATTATTTATAGTTGTTATGACCGTTATTTTTTTTTTTATGTTTATAATGTTTATAATGTGTGTTTCGTTACCAACCTAACCGACCCGTCTTTTCAATAATTTAGTATATTCGAATTTCTCTAGAGGGTGTTGGGGTATAATAAATAAATAGAATAAATAAATACTTATATGTATTGAATTTTTAAATCTATTTATTTTCTTATTTTTAACTATTTCTTACTTTAATTTTGTGTATTGAGTGAATGTAGAATAAATGAGATGAGGAGAAACTGTAGTATGACAGGTACTTTTGGCGCGTAATTTGAAAATTTTATTGATGAGGTGATACGTTATTTTTGTTGAACCCGTTGTGGTAGCCTTTGCGATACTTATCTCATAATATTAATCTATGCGAATTTTGGCGTTTTTTTAAAAGTTAAGATTTGTACAAATTGGAAAAGAAAAGAAGAAGCAAAATATTGTTGAGTCCGCGAGACTTTTACGCAAAGAGTGATTTTTTGGAGGTCCGGAAACCTACACCCCCGACCTTGATAAAAATAAAAATAAACTATATACGATTTATGTGCTTTTTATGTGCTATTTATGTCCTGTAACCAAAAATTTTGTGCTACACCTGAAATAACGTTTTCAAAAAAGGGTGTAGTTATCCGTGCACCTACACTTTATCCTACTAAAATAATAATAATAAAGTAACCGCTACCATCTGGAAATTATGTGCTTTTTTGTTGCTAATTAGGCCCCGTATCAAAAAATTTTCTGCTGCACCGGAAATGCCGTTTTTAAAAAAAGGTGTAGGGATCCGTGCACCCACACCCTATTCTACTAAAATAATAATAACAGAGTGACCGCAAGAGTCTGGGAATTATGTGCTCTTTATGTGCTAATTAGGTTCTGCAACAAAACTTTTTGTGCTGTACCGGAAGTGCTGTTTTTTATTATATTTGCGCGGTTGACCGACACTCTATTTTGTTCAAATAATAATTGTATAATGATAGTAATCGTCTGTAAATTATGTGCTGTTTATGTGCCCATTAGGTCCCGTAACAAAATGTTTTGTGCTGCACCAGAAATTCCGTTTTTGGATTTGTTTTTGCGTTGAAGTTGTGTGTATAAAATTTTGTGTTAACTTATGAGACGAGCAGAAAAAATAAATAAATATAAATATAGAAAATGAAAATTAATATTTTTCTAAATTATGTACAATTGTAATTTTTCTATTTATTTTTTTTTTTTCTTATATATTGTAAATGTTCATGTTTTTATAATTGTACGTATTTATATATTTTCATGTGTTTGTGTATTATTTATATATATATATATATATTGTAAAATGTTTTAACGGGAAGATTGACTATCTTCCCGTTAAAACATTTTACAATATAATATCGTCTAGTCGTGAAATTTTTAATTTATATATATATATATATATATATATATATTATATATATATATATATATATATATATATATATATATATATATATTATATATATAATACACAAACACATGAAAAAAATTTATATACAGGGTGATTTATTAGTAATTGGAAATATTTTAACTGGAGTATCTTGGGCTCAGAATATGAAGATTTAACGCAAATTACTTAGATAAAATGTGGCTCCTTACTGAGCTACAGGGTGTTTTATTTAAAAATTTAAAAACGATTTTTGCCCAGTACTTTACAACTATTTGACGTATTTTTATCATACTTGGCAGGAAGTGTAGGTACCGTACACCATACTTAATTATGTTAAATAAAAGTTTCTGGCTATTTCCAGTGGCGTACAACAGAGGCAAGTGAGCGGTTGATCCTTCCTAAATTCTACGCCACTGGCGGAATTGTCATTTTAGCGCAATTTTTCGATTCTCCAGTACTTTCTGTGTAAAAAACATACTCTTCCTTCCTAACGATAAAGTCACTATTTTTTGAGATATTTAAAGTTAAACATAAAACGCACACTTGGGATTTTTTTAAAATTTGCTCAAAAAAATCTGAAAAAATTCAGTAAAATACAGAAAAAAATTAACTACATAATAAATAAGTAACTTTTTTCTCTAACTCATTCTGGTTTGGCAGAAAAAATTATTGAAAATTAATATTTTTAACAAATTAAAATGCAAAAATATGAATTTTCAATAATTTTTCCTGCCAACCAAGAATGAGTTAGAGAAAAAAGTTACTTAGTTATTATGTAGCTTATTTTTTTCTCTATTTTACTGAATTTTGTCAGATTTTTTTAAGCAAATTTTGAAAAAATCCCAAGGATGCAGCTTAATGTTTAAATTTAAATATCTCGAAAAATAGTATCTTTATCGTTACAAAGGAAGAGTATGTTTTTCACACAGAAAGTATTGGAGAATCGAAAAATTGTGCTAAAATAACAATTCCGCCAGTGGCGTAGAATTTAGGAAGGATCAACCTCTCACTTGCCCCTGCTGTACGCCACTGGAAATAGCCAAGAACTTTTATTTAACATAATTTAGTATGGTGTACGGTACCTACACTTCGTGCCAAGTATAATAAGGATACGTCAAATAGTTTTAAAGTACTGGGCAAAAATCGTTTTTAAATTTTTAAATAAAACACCCTGTAGCTCAGTAAGGAGCCACATTTTATCTAAGTAATTTGCGTTAAATCTTCATATTCTGAGACCAGGATACTCCAGTTAAAATATTTCCAATTACTAATAAATCACCCTGTATATATATATATATATATATATATATATATATATATATATACATATATATATATATATATATATATATATATATATATATATATATATATAAAATTGATATATTTTTCTTGTATTAGTTTGACTGATTTTTTAAAATTAACAATTTTTTAATTAAATAATTGTAAGTATTAATTTTTTTTTTATTTTTAAAATTAATTTTGAATACTTATTCTATTGAAAATATTTTGATTTCCTAAATTTTAATTTATACTTATTTATTTTCCATAAATTTATATATTTTTGGTTAATTAAGTTTTTATTAAGATGCTTATGGTTTTTTTTATATTTGTTTTTTTTTTATAATTGTATTTTTTTAATTTTTAGTTATAAAGCATATATTGTAAGCTATGAAATTTAATAAATACATTTAATATAATTTTGTGTTCTTTATTTCAATTTATTTACCGATATATGAACTAGATAGTAATGGTACTATTTTAAACCGCGAGCTATACATATTAGTTCTTAAGATCTTTCAGCAATCGCGCCACATTCGCCAGTGATATTGCAAGTGTCTCGTCTATTTATCTTTCTTGTCTGTGGATGCTATCATTCAAATCCGTCGTTATAAGTTATAACGTATTTTTGTCAATGTGCCCCTCCCTCCATAACGAAAAACGGCACTTCCGGTACAGCACAAAAAGTTTCGTTGCAGGACCTAATTAGCACATAAAGAGCACATAATTCTCAGACGGTTGCGGCCACTCTGTTATTATTATTTTAGTAGGATAGGGTGTAGGTGCACGGATTCTCTACACCCTTTTCGAAAACGGCATTTCCGGTGCAGCACAAATTTTTTTGATACGGGACCTAATTAGCACATAAAAAGCACATAATTTCCAGACGGTTGCGGTTACTCTATTATTATTATTTTAGAGGATAGGGTGTAGGTGCACGGATTCCTACACCCTTTTTTGAAAACGGCATTTCCGGTGTAGCACAAAATTTTTGGTTACAGGACATAAATAGCACATAAAAAGCACATAAATCCTATATAGTTTATTTTTATTTTCATGAAAGTCGGGGGTGTAGGTTTCCGGACCTTTATCTAAACTACACTTAAACTGATCTGATCTGTAAATGAACTGCGCTGTTTTAAAAAAAAAAAAAACATCTTTTCTCGTTCTAGCATATCGATGGGCTGTCACGGCCTGTAAATATCTAACCTCTCTGTTGCTTGGACTTGAATTTTTAGTTAATAATTTCTAATTATTAATTTATTGTTGTTATGTTTTGCTATTATTATTATTTTTGTTATATAAAAATTATCAGTTTCGAATACCCCTATAGAATAGAAATGGCGAAAAAAATGATTGTAAGCACAGATAAACATACATTCATTTTTTTACGTAAGTTTTTATTTTACTATTTTAAGTTTTTACCAAGCTGATATCATTAATATATTTTTTACCAATATTTATTGAAAAAATTAATGAAAAATAAATGCAAGTTTAGATTTATTATTCAAGTTTAACAAATAAAACAATACATTTATTAGATTCAATTTTGAATATTAATTTATGAGTTAAATATACAGAGGACAAATTAAATCGACGTTAAAGAATGTACAAGAAAATTTCTGAAGCTAGACTAAAACCAAATAGACAAAATTTCACTGGACAAATGTCTAAATTCACACGTGTAGTTAAAAATGTGAGAAAATTAGCGATTTATCGTTTATTCGTTTATAAATAATTGATATATTTGAAAAAAATCGTGTGAGATTCTATCGATTAGCCTTTAGTCCTGGAAACAAAAATTCCATATTATTTTTTACAATTTTTACAAATAATCAGGGCCGGATTTACAGCTTGCGGGGCCCCCAAGCACGAGATAAAGATGGGGCCCCCTATCTCTACTTTAAAGAAATGTATCAAGCAAAAAAAAAGGTCTTTCATAGTTTACTATCATGATTATGCAATAATTTCTGTATTAATAATAAAAAAAAAAATTAAAAAAAGGTTGACTAAAATTCTTATTTATCGTGATACCTGAGAAACAAAATATGATAAGCGACAATTGTTTATATATTCAAGCTGCAAACGTCACACAATATTGAAGTCAGTTTTGTTGAATCATTGTAAATACCTATAGTGTTTGTGAATAAGGAAAATCAAACAGCTTGTACGTATGTTTTATTTTACTATTTAAGTTTTTGCAAATAAATGCAAGTTTATTTTTATTATTTAAGATTAACAAATTAAACAATACATTTATAAAATTGAATTTTGAGTATAGAATAGACTTTCAATTATCCGTCAGCTAATTATCCTGATTATGAGTTAACCGTACACAAGAATGAATTAATCAATGATTATTTCAAAAATCAATAAAAAACCTGTACCAAATAACCTATAAAATTTGCGTACATTTTTTTCTATCATTATTTTTACAACTGGCTTATATGCCATCCAGTAAATATGATGACATGAAATAAGAACATGCGTACATAAAAATATATGTTTAAATTTAGTTGTTAATGGTTCGCGTTGTATCAAATTTGTTTTTTAGAATATGTCTGAAATTCAATCTCCAACTGAAAATACCAGCTTCAAAATTCGAGATAAAAATGAATTGTTTGAAAAGCCAAAGAAATACAATAAGCTAAAGAATATTCAATTCACTGTTAAAGAAAAAAATAGTAATGATAATTCATCAAAACTGAATACGTCTCAAATTCAAGCTCTAAATAAAAATAGCAGCATCGTGACTCAAGGCAAAAATGACCAGAATAAATTGTTTGAAAATTTTAAGAAACCCAAGAAGCGGAAGATTGTTCAATTCAATGTTAAAGAAACAAAGAGTAATGATAATATATCAAAACTGAATACGTCTCAAATTCAGTCTCCAACTGAAAATAGCAGCATTGTGACTCAAGGCGAAAATGACCAGAATAAATTGTTTGAAATGTCAAAGAAAAGAAAAGAAAAGCCAGATAAACACAAGAAGCGGAAGACTGTTCGATTCAATGTTGAAGAAACAAATAGTAAGGATAATATATCAAAATTGAATACATCTGAAATTCACTCTTCAACTGAAAAGAGCAGCATCAAAATGCAAGAAGAAAATGACCAGAATGAATTGTTTGAAAAGCTAAAGAAACAAAAAAAGAAGAAAAAGAATATTCAATTCAATGTTGAAGAAACAAATAACAATGATAATTCGTCAAAACTGAATACGTTTGTAAGTCAATCTCCAACTGAAAATAGCAGCATCAAAATTCAAAACAAAAATGGTCCGAATGAATTGCTTGAAAAGCCCAAGAAGAAGCATAAGAAGCATCGTACGTGCAAAAAATGTAATAAAATAATTTGCAGAAAAACACGAATACGAAGGTACGTATCCTTTCTACACTTACTTCTATTTGTCCTTACATTCTTAATTCAAATTTCATACTCTATTCACTATATGAGTCCAATTTATATTTTAAGGAAATATATTTTAGTCAGTAGTTTGAAGCAGTTTGATTTTGAAAATAACAAAATGATATTTATAATATTAAATCTTATTTTGAAAATTCATTTTTGATATATTTAATATTGAAAAACTGCATCATATTTTGTCCACGTTTAGTTAATTTGTAATTTTTACGTTGAAAACAATTAAAAATTCTTCATGTGGCTTAAACTTCTCTATATACTAACAATCATTTTATCTCACCTATAACAAATATGTCAGAAACGAACTTTTCAAATAAGTTTTAATGTTGTAAATATCGTTTGCGCGCTAAAATTTTGATTTATTCGGATTCATAATGCTAAAATTACTGATTAAAACAGATTTCACTAAAATATAAGGCCGCGTACATATCTGAGCACGAACGCGAACGAGGTAAGCCACACATGCATGAGCCTGAAAATGTGGCCGGATAGGCGAAGCGCGGCATCTGTCTTGTGTTTGGCCGAGGCTGTTCGGAAGCCCCATCAGGAGTCGGTACTACAAAGAAAAATTCGGTTCAGTATGGAAGGCTTTTGGGTGATTCATTGTAACTCCCGACGTACGAATGAAACTGAATGTGTTTTTTACGTAAATATTTTATTTTGTATTGAATACATGGATATTTTTTTGTTGCATATATTAATTTATTAAAATTTAATTTGTTTTATTTTAGTTACTTATGTTTATTTTGTAATAGTTTTGTTATTTTAAAAAAAAAAAAAAATTTGTAGTGATATAAATTAGTTATCTTCATATAAAATTTCTGTTTTTATTGTTTTCTATAACTATCTCTTTCCCACAACAATTGTTCGAAAATATTTTTTTTTTTATTATTATTTATTTAGTGTTCTTATATTATTTATGCTTTTGGAATTTCATCATCTAATTTTTAAATTTTTAAGTTTATAAAACTATAGTTTATAATTTTATTTTATTTTTTAAATAATAATATTTAAGTAACATTAATTTGTTAAATAGTTTATGATGATTTGGCAATTGCACTATTGGAAATTTTTTACAATATTGCAGTTTGTAGTATACATAGGTATATATATATATATATATATATATATATATATATATATATATAGTAAAATATGTCTCATTTAAGATAAAAATTGACGTGTTCGAGGATTTTTTTCAAAAACGTTTAATAAAAGATTTATTGCGATAGTTCCAAACTTTACACTCGCTCTGTATATATATATATATAAGTAAAATCGTTGCCAAAAATAAACTGAAGCCAAGGCTTCGAAAAATATAACGATTTCATTCAACAACATTTCTCTAATCTTTATTGTATATTTTTCTAGAAAAAAATTGAAGAAAGAATGCAATGCAGTTTTGCAAGAACTTCATAATGAAGTATGTGGCGGCGGCGACGGCGACGGCGCTGAGAATATCATCTGCTGAATTTTCGACTACAGTACTGCATATGCGTCTTATTTAATTAATATGTTTAGTATTGATATATTTATAATAACAAGCATGTAAGTTTTTTGTTAAACTATAAAAACTTGTCTAAAATTATTATTATAAAAACAGTAATTTATTTGTATGTTAAATATTCTTATAAATAACATTATAAATTACCATATTTAGATTTAGATGTAATCAATCATTTGCGGTTGCGTTTGTTCCCATAAATAGTAATAATACTATTAGTTTGTAATTTCTACAACAAAATAAAAATACATTTACTTAATTATATAATGGTATATTTCTTGAAAAATATGATACCTAAATTAAATATTTTACATTCTTCATTAATTTATTGCTATCAATAATACAAAATTTTATTGATATAATATAATATATAATATTTTATGAAAAAATTGTTGAAACTAATCAGCAATTCTTTTTCAATATATATATATATATATATATATATATATACAGAGTGTCCAAGATAACTCCGTATGCATGGGGATCTCCGGAACTGTTAGAGATACGACCTCGGTTAAATTAGATGAAAGTTGACTCATTAGTAGGCGAGTTTAGTCATCTTTTGTTTTTTCCAAAAAATTCTTTAGGTTACTAGATATAGACAAAAATGCAAATTTTGCTGTTTTATATTTTTGCTTATAACTCTTGTATGCAAAACGATACATTATTTTGGTTTGCACTTTCTTAAGACACTTTTTTACACAGAATTTCCAGAAGTTACCAGAATTTTTGTGCCATGTACTGTTTTCGAGATTTATGATGCAACTTTCATTTTTCTTATGTAACTAGTATTTCAATGTAGTGTAATTAAAAAGACCTTTTTTTCTCTTTCCAGTGATATAACATAGTCCTACTTTATTTTAAATAATAACATGGAAAATTGAAAAAAAATCTATTTTGCAAAGTAATAATTCATTTTTTTAGTTGAAAACTAAGTAGGTCATGTTAAAATAAATGAAACATGAGCCCTACCTTATTTTAAACAATAATATAGAATTTAAATCCAAAAAAAAAACAATTTATTAAATACTAATGCCATATTTTACATTCGTAATAACTAATAACTATAACAGTAAAATTACATTAAGTGTTCAAATAAACCACCGTTTTCTTGAATGAACATACGTGTTCTCTTAAGCATAGCTTGTGTTAAGTTAGTTTTAGGTATTTAATACCGTACTCAATCAAATTCATGTTTAATATCCTATACATCCCTACACTGGGTTGCCTTCTTTAAGGATATAAATTTAAATACATTTCCGCGGCTAATACTGCGTTACTTTGACAACGAATGTAACAATAAAGCATTTCAAACTTCTCTAAATTTTCAAACCGCTCTATGAATTAATATTCTTTCAATAAGCACTCCAATAAAACTAACTAACTAACTAAGACAATTATCAGAAGAAAAGCAAAACCAAAAATCTAATAATAAGGAAAACAATGCCTATTTCTCATGTTTCATTTGTTTTGATATGGCCTACTCGGTTTTCAACTAAATAAATGAATTATTACTTTGCAAAATAGATTTTTTCAATTTTTTATGTTATTATTTAAAATAAAGTAAGACTATGTTATATCACTGGAAAGCAAAAAAAAAAATCTTTTTAATGACACTACATTGAAATACTAGTTACATAAGAAAAATCAAAGTTGCATCACAAATCTCGAAAACGGTACATGATAAAAAAAATTTGGTTACTCCTGGAAATTCTGTGTAAAAAAGTGTCTTAAGAAAGTGCAAACCAAAATAATGTATCGTTTTGCATACGAGAGTTATAAGCGAAAATATAAAACAGCAAAATTTGCATTTTTGTCTATATCTAGTAACCTATGGATTTTTTTGGAAAAAACAAAAGATGACTAAACTCGCCTACTAATGAGGCAACTTTCATCTAATTTAACCGAGGTCGTATCTCCAACAGTTCCGGAGATCCCCATGCATACGGAGTTATCTTGGACACTCTGTATATATATATATATATATATATATATATATATATATATATATATATATATATATATATATATATATCAAGGAGATCAAAATAAACAAAAAAAGTCATATAAACATGTGTCGTAGCTTGTGCCGTTTGCGCGCTAGAATTTTTTTTTTTATTTTTGTGTTTTTATTTATTTTTTTTTTCCCAAAGACTATGAGCCGTAGAAAAACAAATTTGGCATTGAAAAATGCAAAATAATAAGTACTATAATCCGGTAAAAAAATTATGCTCTAAGTCGCATCATTTAAAAGAAAAAGAATAAAAACTGATTTTTCGAAAATCGTGTTCGTAACGGTTAAGAATCGGACACATGTTTATATGACTTTTTTTGTTTATTTTGATCTCCTGAACACGTTCCTAGAGTATGGCCGTTTCCTCACCAATCACTCTGTATATATATATATATATATATATATATATATATATATATATATATATATATATTGTGACAATTTAGATGAATTTAAAATTTATGTTGTTGATTAAATTTTATCAAAGTGTTCAAATTTGAAGTATGTTTCATTCATCTGATTTTTATCCTACCTGTCACCCATAAAGGGCACGGCGTCAGTTGTTTGGAGGAGAGCGGGGTCGTAGGTGGGGTTGGTAGGAACCTTAACTTGTGATGTTGGTAAATTAGGTGGGCGCCAGTCAAAGCGGAATGTTGACGCAAAATTGAGAAGCTTTGACAAATCTCAAAAAGGAACTTATCGGGATAGGTACTGTTTTCGTCTTTTCGAGAATTTGTTTCGGAAATGAAATATCTTAATTAAATAAAAAAATATACCTGATGATGAGATGTAATATAATAATCTTATATTGATGATTTTATTCGCTACAGAGTTACGTGTTCTTTTTCAATACAAAGAAATGTATGTCATTCGTAATAGTGTATCTAGACAGATTGTTTGACGTCTGCTGGTTAGCGGGTGGTCTAGCTATAGTAGATCTTCTTCTGAGCTTTCGTAGACGCTGAGGGGACGACAGTACGCATTACGCAGTAGCGGTTTGGTAGTTGATGAAGACTGCCAGAAAATGGTCGCTCTCGAGATCTGATAATGCCCAATTGGCGTTCGTACGTTCAGCATAAATCGTTCAGTCACTACTTCGTGCTCGATTTGTATAATGGTATATCTCATTCAGCAGCTGATCCAAAATTCGGCTTCCAAGATAGACTGATGCTGCTAATACGACTGAATCCCACTCAGACGTCTTTGAAAGGCACAGACTGGTCCCTAAACATAAGAGGGCAGAGCAGAATAATCCGAACTAACAAATGTAATATAATCAAACAATTCGAACTTGAAACAAAAGTTGATACACTTGAAATAACAGAGGTATTAAATACAAACATACAATCATCAATATAACAGCATGGTACAAAAATTAGAGATCGTTACACGACTCAAATAAAGGACTTAAGTGAACTCAACGTATTCTATCCGGAATGCGATAGCGCAATGCAATGAAAACTCGACAGTATGCAACTAAATATACTACACACGATTCCAAACAAAATAAGTTAACTTTACCTAGTTAAATGTCCTGATTCATCATAAATTGACAGTTCAATATAAAATTATAAATACAAAGTAACATATTGGCTTTACAAAAAAATAATTGGCTTTGCTTTGCTGATGGCATGTGCGGCGAAAGTCTTTCGTTGCTATGGTCTAGACTACAAGTCGAAACTACGCGAGCAATGTCTCCGAAAGAAAGCTGTGGTACGTTCCAAACTCAAAACTAATAAAACAGGCTCCGTGCCTCAAACATAATAGAACGTTATCCACAATATCACAAAAAAATAATCTTTACGAAGACGGCCGACTATCAAAATGGACCTTAATCCTAGCCGAATTACGCACGCAGAATAATGACGCTATGCTTCAATCAACTCACGCACACAGGTTCACCAAATCATCAACAGCAGCCCATTGACGTCACAATTACAACATGCAAGCTACAATGATAGGATTGCACTTGGAATATTTGACAAACATAACACATAAACTATAATACAGGATCGGGACAGTCGTGAAATTGTTTTCAAAACAATTGACTATAAATCAAAATCTTAGAAAATTTCCTCATAAAAACGAATTTAACATCTTAACCGATGATAAATTAAAGCATTAGAAAATTTCTTCTTTGAAAATAATTTGAAATACAAATTATTTTCTCATCAAATATCTCTCAAAAGAATTCAAAATAATTGTTCATTAATCCATCGACTAATGACACAATAAACTAGACAGATTTGAACAACATGACTGAATAAATCGTAAGTCATTGATCAAGGTCACGTGAATTTAAAAATGAATCAAAAGAAAAACAATTTGATCTAGATTTAGATTCTAAATTTCACAATTATCGCTTACCTACGTTTATTCAGCTATGCCAAGTTCCAATCATCACCAACCATGTGGACGTTATTACAACGCAATTACTAGCGTTCAAATAAAATATGCTCTCCAACCGATAAAATAAAATATTCCCACCGGAATCATAAATTTTCTAACGTTATAATTACTAAAACTTGAATATTCCAAATATTCACACAATAAAATTTCACGTTCGCATTGAAAACAATTTCAGTACCGGTAACATGAACAGAAATGTCGGTTCAGGAGAGTACGCTCTCAACAAGAGAGAAGGCTACGTCGCCCTGGTCGCTGCGCAAGAGCCCAAGAGAGCGAGCCACGCCGACACGCTTGTACTTATGCACTCTCCCCACCAAGGGCATGAGGCGGATGTGACGGCTACTAACGAATTTTTATTTCGCTTATTTCGATGCTACTAATAATATTGTTCGTTGATATAATAATTAAATATTCTAAAACAATTACTGAATTTAGAAAACACAATTTAATCTGCTGACATAAAATATTCAGCAATATGTCAGTAACGCCATCTCTTGTGGTTCACAGGAATCTCAATGACAGTTGTCAAAATATTTATAAGTTCTAAATTAATGATATTGAAATCATAAATCTGTTCAATTCAACTATTAAAGACACCGAAATAATATAAAAATAATAAGGATATAATAATTGCGATATTTATCAGTTCCTTATTGAGGTTAGGCCGATGTAACCGTTCGTAAGCGGAATTATTTTAATTTTCAAACCAGTGACAATGTCAAATTGTCACACAGCCCCCCTTGCAAAAGAATTTTTTATCTCATAAAAAATTATACCAATACTTTTACATGAACCGTAACATTCCATAAAATTTACTAATAAAAAAGGAATAACGATAAAAATTTCAAAGATTACTAACTAATTGCTTTATAACAAATTTACTCCGAATTTACAGAATCGTCAGATGTTATGCTTTCGTTTTCATCCTCAGAACTTTCAGGAGCTGGTTTTAGGTCTTTGACGTGCCAAATACCCTGATCTTCATTCAGGAGGTTAGCAAGGCGATAAGTAATTGGGGATAATTTGTTCACGACGCGACATTCTATAAAGCGTGGCGCTAATTTCGACGCAAAATGCCGAATACCCGACGACAGAACATAGTTTCGTTTCCAAACAGTATCTCCAACAGAAAATTCTAAGTGGCGACGATTTGCATTGTAATATTTCGCGTTCCGATTGTACGCGGCATGAATACGATCTTGCACTGTATTGAATACGGTTGCCAAGGATTCCAATCTATTGGCATACGCAATACGACTATCAGTACACACATTCTTGGGAGCGTTACCATAAAATTTTCCGGATGTGGGTACATGTCGACCGAAAGTTAGAAACGACGGCGAGAAGCCAGTGACTTGATGCACTGATGTACGAATCGCTTGAGCGACAGACGTGAGATTTTTGTCCCACTCGCGATGGTTATCATCCAAATATGACCGAATAGCTTGTTTCACAACGCGGTTCGAACGTTCTACAAAATTTACCTGCGGATGAAATTTCGCATTGTACCATAACTTGGGAATTTCATACTTTTTAATCAAATTTTCGAAATTTTTACTCGTAAATTGTGTGCCATTATCACACATAACAATCTGTGGAATTCCAAATAATAAAAATACTTCCGATTCGAGAATCTCACAAATTTTCGGAGCGTTAGCTTGTCGTAGCGGAAACAATAACAGAAATTTTGAAAACCAGTCCGATACGGCGAGAATATATTGATACCGATTCGGATGTGAGGTGGCAGGTAAGGGACCCATCAAATCGATGGATATGGCTTGCCATGGCGATGAAATATTTTTTTCTTTGCCCATACGTCCGATAGGCGGACGTTGTTCAACTTTCTGAGCTAAACACGTTTTACACCGTTGTACAAAATGGGCGACAGATGAGTGTAAATGCGGCCAATAATATCGTTCAGCGATACGCGCAGCTGTTTTAAAAATACCGAGATGTGCGGCGGTTGGCACATTATGACATTGCTCAATAATCGCTTTACGCTCGCAACGGGGAACTACAATTTTCCACGGTGACAGATTAGCCGGTAATTCATAGGAATGATTTCGTAATTTGAAAATTATATTATTTTCAACACGCCAATCAGGAAAAGAAATAGGTTGTTCGGTAATACGTTGCCGTAACGAAATATACCATTTGTCCGTGGTATCAGCATAACTTTCAATAACAGCGACTTCTAAGGGCGCACGAGATAACGCGTCTGGTAGTTCATTTGTCTTACCAGGACGATGAATAAGCTCGAAATCAAATTGTTGTAACTTTACTGCCCAACGAGCAAGTTTACCTGTTGGTTCTGACATTCGCATTAACCATAATAACGAATAATGGTCCGTAATGACTGTAAAATGTAAACCTTCCACGTAAGGTCGGAATTTATCGATAGCAAAAACTACAGCGAGACATTCGCGTTCCGTAACAGAATAATTACGTTCCGCTTTATTAAGCGTGCGACTAATATAAGAAATGGCATGTTCAGAGCCGTCTGCGTCTTCCTGCGTTAATACAGCGCCTAGACCAAAATTAGATGCATCGGTATACATCCGAAATTTGCGGATAGGAACAGAATAATCCGGACTAACGAGTACTGGTGACGATACGAGTGCTTCTTTGAGCTTACAGAACGCGGTTTCGGCCGAGCTGTTCCATACAACAGCCATTTTCTTTTTCTTACCCTTCGTAAGATCAGAAATAGGAGCAGAAAGGGATGCGAAGCTCGGGACGAAACGTCTGTACCACGAGGCTAAGCCGAGAAATCGCTTGATTTCGGTTACATTCGTCGGACGCGGAAACTGTTCAATCGCGGATACTTTTTCCGGATTTGTACGTAAGCCAAATTTATCAACTACAAAACCTAAGTAGTTCAGCGAGGGTCTACAAAATTTACATTTTTCAAAATTTACAGTGAAACCAGCTTTTTGAAAGCGATGTGAAACTTCTTTTAACGTAATTAAATGTTCTTCGAACGAATTTGTCGCAATAATACAATCGTCCAAATAAACGAAAACTTTCGGTTCAAGCTCGGGGCCAATGATTCTGTCCATCAGACGTTGTAATGTCTGACCAGCGTTACATAAACCAAACGGCATGCGTTGAAATTCAAATAAACCACGACCGGGTACTGAAAAAGCAGTCTTTTCACAAGATGAAGCGGAAAGTGGAATTTGCCAAAAAGCACTTTTTAAATCGAGCGAAGTTAAATATTTCGCACCGCGAAGTTGATTAAGAATGTAGTCTACACGCGGTAGAGGATAAGCGTCTTTTTTCGTAACAGAATTTACCTTTCGACCATCAAAACAAAAACGATATTTTCCGTCAGATTTCTTAACCATCAGAACGGGTGAACTCCACGCGGATGATGAGGGACGGATTACACCGAGTTCTAACATTTCATCTAACTCTTTATTCAAATGTCCACGCACGATTTCAGACAGGGGATATTGTCGTTGCTTAATCGGAAGCGCATCAGCAGTATCGATAATATGTTCGACTAAATGAGTTTTTCCGAGTCCTACTTTACCTAACTTTTCAAAATCCGCGATTAAACTATCGAGTGATTTTCTTTGAACATCCGATAATTCATCCGAACTAGCAATGCCAATACAAGACGCAACTTCGGGCGCAGCTGTCCACGAATTCGTTGCAAAATTGACAGAAATTCCAAACGATTTACAAAAATTTACTCCGAGAATCATCGTATGTCGGATTGACGGGACAATAACGAAAGTGATCGTTCGCGTTTGCGACTGAGCAGTAATCGGTAAATGAACGGTGCCAAGTGAAGCTTGGGCTTTGCCGTCTGCTGTAACAATAGCAGCATGTTCTACTGGTAACAAGCTTATTTTTAAATCGCGTAATAAGGAGAGGCCGCGATATCCAATAATAGAAACATTCGCGCCAGAATCTAACAATGCCGTAATAGACTTATTATACGCAGTAACAGTAATAAAAGGGCGATCATCGGAACCGGGATTTATTAATACAGGTGCAATTTCAGGGGTTTGTACAAAACGATGGATCGTATTTAACCAAGCGGTCCATTCTTTTCTATCAGCACTTAGTCTGCCGAGTTTTCGGGAGCTGACGAAACCGAAACGGCGTGTACGTTTTTTGTCTGCCTTTCACAGCAGCGTTTGCATTTGCCAGCAGTTTGATCTTTCATTCCGCATTTGTAGCAGAAGATTTTACGTGGTTTAGTACAAGAATTAAAAGAATGCCCGTTTTCGTCGCAGTTCCAACATTTCATTTTAAACGAAGTGTTGTGCGGAGTAATTTCAGCAACATGAACGCGCGGCGGACGTCGATAAGCCATATCAGGTTCTAATAACGAATGGTTAGGGGACGGAGGATTTTTAAATGATGCTACGTTAAATTCCGTATCTTCAATACGTTTACACGTTCGAATCAAATCGCTAATAGTATCAAATGACTGTAGTGAGCAGAGACGTTGAAACCGTGGCTGTAGATTTTTTATTATTAATGAAACACGCGAAGATTCGTCTGGTCGAAGTGACAAGCGAGAAAATAAATTTTCCATAATAGCAATGTAAATTTCTACACGTTCCGTTGGACCTTGTGTCCTTTGACGTATTTCATCCATTAAAGCTAGTTCGAAATTTGACGGCAGGAAGGTTTCCTTTAGTCGGCCAACTAATTCAGACCAAGTTTTGACACTTGGGCGCACCATACGGAGCCAGATCAAAGCATCTTTCGTGAATAACGAAGAAGCTTGTCTAAATAAAGTTTCATCCGATACACCGTAAGCATACGCAGCTTCGCTAATTCGCTCAATAAATTGATTAACACCCGATAAACCGTCGAATACAATATTCCAACGACTAACTTGCGTTCTTGAATCAAAATGGTTACTCGGAATCGGAATAAAATTTTGCGTTGACGTAGTAGGATACGAATTATTTAGTAATGGTACACGAGCGTCAGGAACAGGATTATCGCGTTGATTACGTGCAGTTAAATTATCATTCTCGCGATTTATAGTTGACGAATCGAATTGTATACGATTTAACAGAGTCGAAAATCCAGGATCTAGATAGGAAGGAGTGATCGAAGTATTTCGCAAGACAGAGGTTTCGTTAGATGAGCCAGCTGGTGGTGCATCAGCTTCTGAGTTCAAATTAATCAGATTCGCAGACGGATTGCCACGAATTGACTCACGAATTTGCGTGTGCATATTTTTTGTGACCGAAAGCAACTTGATGAGTTCTTGTTGATGGTTTAATGATAATAAGCAAATGCGATCTTGCAAGTAAAAAATTCTTGAATTCAACAGTTCATCATGTAGCTTACGTTCAGCGGGATTAAGAAATGGCAAAATTTTTAGCATACCCAATACTTCATGCAACTTTAACTGACATACTCTGGATTCGTTCACAGGAACAGGACTGCATTCAGGCCTTATCATTGACTGAACTCGTTCTTTCTCTAACTGTAGAAGTCCTTCTAGTACGATTCGCTTGCTGTTTAGTGATCCGGATTCGGAGACATTGCGTATTGATAACTCATGTTCAATTTCGTCCTCATACAGGTGCTCGATTCGATACGGAAGATTCGCCATGTTACAAAGTATAATTAGTAAGCAAAATAACACAATATAATTCAAAATAATAAATAACACAAGATAATGCCAAAATATTCAATAAATAAATGAATAGCAAACAAATAATATTAAAATAGCCAATAGTAACAATAATATAATTCAAAACAATAAATTAAATAACTGATAGCAAACAAATAATATCAAAATAGCCAATATGAACGATAATAACTATAAATATTTTCGAACTCAAATTCTCGGAAAATTGAAAGGAAGGAATGGATTTATTCGAAGACAAAAATTTTTTGTGCAAAGCAAATCACAATATAAACAAAGGCCCCACACGTTGGATGCGCCACTTATTATGTGCGGATACAAATCAATCAAGGCCCCACGTTGGCGTGACACTTATTATGTGTGACAATTTAGATGAATTTAAAATTTATGTTGTTGATTAAATTTTATCAAAGTGTTCAAATTTGAAGTATGTTTCATTCATCTGATTTTTATCCTACCTGTCACCCATAAAGGGCACGGCGTCAGTTGTTTGGAGGAGAGCGGGGTCGTAGGTGGGGTTGGTAGGAACCTTAACTTGTGATGTTGGTAAATTAGGTGGGCGCCAGTCAAAGCGGAATGTTGACGCAAAATTGAGAAGCTTTGACAAATCTCAAAAAGGAACTTATCGGGATAGGTACTGTTTTCGTCTTTTCGAGAATTTGTTTCGGAAATGAAATATCTTAATTAAATAAAAAAATATACCTGATGATGAGATGTAATATAATAATCTTATATTGATGATTTTATTCGCTACAGAGTTACGTGTTCTTTTTCAATACAAAGAAATGTATGTCATTCGTAATAGTGTATCTAGACAGATTGTTTGACGTCTGCTGGTTAGCGGGTGGTCTAGCTATAGTAGATCTTCTTCTGAGCTTTCGTAGACGCTGAGGGGACGACAGTACGCATTACGCAGTAGCGGTTTGGTAGTTGATGAAGACTGCCAGAAAATGGTCGCTCTCGAGATCTGATAATGCCCAATTGGCGTTCGTACGTTCAGCATAAATCGTTCAGTCACTACTTCGTGCTCGATTTGTATAATGGTATATCTCATTCAGCAGCTGATCCAAAATTCGGCTTCCAAGATAGACTGATGCTGCTAATACGACTGAATCCCACTCAGACGTCTTTGAAAGGCACAGACTGGTCCCTAAACATAAGAGGGCAGAGCAGAATAATCCGAACTAACAAATGTAATATAATCAAACAATTCGAACTTGAAACAAAAGTTGATACACTTGAAATAACAGAGGTATTAAATACAAACATACAATCATCAATATAACAGCATGGTACAAAAATTAGAGATCGTTACACGACTCAAATAAAGGACTTAAGTGAACTCAACGTATTCTATCCGGAATGCGATAGCGCAATGCAATGAAAACTCGACAGTATGCAACTAAATATACTACACACGATTCCAAACAAAATAAGTTAACTTTACCTAGTTAAATGTCCTGATTCATCATAAATTGACAGTTCAATATAAAATTATAAATACAAAGTAACATATTGGCTTTACAAAAAAATAATTGGCTTTGCTTTGCTGATGGCATGTGCGGCGAAAGTCTTTCGTTGCTATGGTCTAGACTACAAGTCGAAACTACGCGAGCAATGTCTCCGAAAGAAAGCTGTGGTACGTTCCAAACTCAAAACTAATAAAACAGGCTCCGTGCCTCAAACATAATAGAACGTTATCCACAATATCACAAAAAAATAATCTTTACGAAGACGGCCGACTATCAAAATGGACCTTAATCCTAGCCGAATTACGCACGCAGAATAATGACGCTATGCTTCAATCAACTCACGCACACAGGTTCACCAAATCATCAACAGCAGCCCATTGACGTCACAATTACAACATGCAAGCTACAATGATAGGATTGCACTTGGAATATTTGACAAACATAACACATAAACTATAATACAGGATCGGGACAGTCGTGAAATTGTTTTCAAAACAATTGACTATAAATCAAAATCTTAGAAAATTTCCTCATAAAAACGAATTTAACATCTTAACCGATGATAAATTAAAGCATTAGAAAATTTCTTCTTTGAAAATAATTTGAAATACAAATTATTTTCTCATCAAATATCTCTCAAAAGAATTCAAAATAATTGTTCATTAATCCATCGACTAATGACACAATAAACTAGACAGATTTGAACAACATGACTGAATAAATCGTAAGTCATTGATCAAGGTCACGTGAATTTAAAAATGAATCAAAAGAAAAACAATTTGATCTAGATTTAGATTCTAAATTTCACAATTATCGCTTACCTACGTTTATTCAGCTATGCCAAGTTCCAATCATCACCAACCATGTGGACGTTATTACAACGCAATTACTAGCGTTCAAATAAAATATGCTCTCCAACCGATAAAATAAAATATTCCCACCGGAATCATAAATTTTCTAACGTTATAATTACTAAAACTTGAATATTCCAAATATTCACACAATAAAATTTCACGTTCGCATTGAAAACAATTTCAGTACCGGTAACATGAACAGAAATGTCGGTTCAGGAGAGTACGCTCTCAACAAGAGAGAAGGCTACGTCGCCCTGGTCGCTGCGCAAGAGCCCAAGAGAGCGAGCCACGCCGACACGCTTGTACTTATGCACTCTCCCCACCAAGGGCATGAGGCGGATGTGACGGCTACTAACGAATTTTTATTTCGCTTATTTCGATGCTACTAATAATATTGTTCGTTGATATAATAATTAAATATTCTAAAACAATTACTGAATTTAGAAAACACAATTTAATCTGCTGACATAAAATATTCAGCAATATGTCAGTAACGCCATCTCTTGTGGTTCACAGGAATCTCAATGACAGTTGTCAAAATATTTATAAGTTCTAAATTAATGATATTGAAATCATAAATCTGTTCAATTCAACTATTAAAGACACCGAAATAATATAAAAATAATAAGGATATAATAATTGCGATATTTATCAGTTCCTTATTGAGGTTAGGCCGATGTAACCGTTCGTAAGCGGAATTATTTTAATTTTCAAACCAGTGACAATGTCAAATTGTCACAATATATATATATATATATATAGTTATCGAACAAAAGCTTTAAAATGGAAAGAAGAAGTATAAAAATAATTCGACAAAAAGTTATATTAGTTTATTTTAAAATAAAACGGCTATAGGTTGTAGTTATATGAATTAATAATCGGCGTTTTTTAGTTAATTTTTAGTTATAAAGCATATATTGTAAGCTATGAAATTTAATAAATACATTTAATATAATTTTGTGTTCTTTATTTCAATTTATTTACCGATATATGAACTAGATAGTAATGGTACTATTTTAAACCGCGAGCTATACATATTAGTTCTTAAGATCTTTCAGCAATCGCGCCACATTCGCCAGTGATATTGCAAGTGTCTCGTCTATTTATCTTTCTTGTCTGTGGATGCTATCATTCAAATCCGTCGTTATAAGTTATAACGTATTTTTGTCAATGTGCCCCTCCCTCCATAACGAAAAACGGCACTTCCGGTACAGCACAAAAAGTTTCGTTGCAGGACCTAATTAGCACATAAAGAGCACATAATTCTCAGACGGTTGCGGCCACTCTGTTATTATTATTTTAGTAGGATAGGGTGTAGGTGCACGGATTCTCTACACCCTTTTCGAAAACGGCATTTCCGGTGCAGCACAAATTTTTTTGATACGGGACCTAATTAGCACATAAAAAGCACATAATTTCCAGACGGTTGCGGTTACTCTATTATTATTATTTTAGAGGATAGGGTGTAGGTGCACGGATTCCTACACCCTTTTTTGAAAACGGCATTTCCGGTGTAGCACAAAATTTTTGGTTACAGGACATAAATAGCACATAAAAAGCACATAAATCCTATATAGTTTATTTTTATTTTCATGAAAGTCGGGGGTGTAGGTTTCCGGACCTTTATCTAAACTACACTTAAACTGATCTGATCTGTAAATGAACTGCGCTGTTTTAAAAAAAAAAAAAACATCTTTTCTCGTTCTAGCATATCGATGGGCTGTCACGGCCTGTAAATATCTAACCTCTCTGTTGCTTGGACTTGAATTTTTAGTTAATAATTTCTAATTATTAATTTATTGTTGTTATGTTTTGCTATTATTATTATTTTTGTTATATAAAAATTATCAGTTTCGAATACCCCTATAGAATAGAAATGGCGAAAAAAATGATTGTAAGCACAGATAAACATACATTCATTTTTTTACGTAAGTTTTTATTTTACTATTTTAAGTTTTTACAAAGCTGATATCATTAATATATTTTTTACCAATATTTATTGAAAAAATTAATGAAAAATAAATGCAAGTTTAGATTTATTATTCAAGTTTAACAAATAAAACAATACATTTATTAGATTCAATTTTGAATATTAATTTATGAGTTAAATATACAGAGGACAAATTAAATCGACGTTAAAGAATGTACAAGAAAATTTCTGAAGCTAGACTAAAACCAAATAGACAAAATTTCACTGGACAAATGTCTAAATTCACACGTGTAGTTAAAAATGTGAGAAAATTAGCGATTTATCGTTTATTCGTTTATAAATAATTGATATATTTGAAAAAAATCGTGTGAGATTCTATCGATTAGCCTTTAGTCCTGGAAACAAAAATTCCATATTATTTTTTACAATTTTTACAAATAATCAGGGCCGGATTTACAGCTTGCGGGGCCCCCAAGCACGAGGTAAAGATGGGGCCCCCTATCTCTACTTTAAAGAAATGTATCAAGCAAAAAAAAAGGTCTTTCATAGTTTACTATCATGATTATGCAATAATTTCTGTATTAATAATAAAAAAAAAAATTAAAAAAAGGTTGACCGGGGCCCCCCTTGAGTTGGGGGCCACAAGCACGTGCTTGTTCCGCTTGCACGTAAATCCGGCCCTGCAAATAATAAATATTAAAACGCTAAAATTCTTATTTATCGTGATACCTGAGAAACAAAATATGATAAGCGACAATTGTTTATATATTCAAGCTGCAAACGTCACACAATATTGAAGTCAGTTTTGTTGAATCATTGTAAATACCTATAGTGTTTGTGAATAAGGAAAATCAAACAGCTTGTACGTATGTTTTATTTTACTATTTAAGTTTTTGCAAATAAATGCAAGTTTATTTTTATTATTTAAGATTAACAAATTAAACAATACATTTATAAAATTGAATTTTGAGTATAGAATAGACTTTCAATTATCCGTCAGCTAATTATCCTGATTATGAGTTAACCGTACACAAGAATGAATTAATCAATGATTATTTCAAAAATCAATAAAAAACCTGTACCAAATAACCTATAAAATTTGCGTACATTTTTTTCTATCATTATTTTTACAACTGGCTTATATGCCATCCAGTAAATATGATGACATGAAATAAGAACATGCGTACATAAAAATATATGTTTAAATTTAGTTGTTAATGGTTCGCGTTGTATCAAATTTGTTTTTTAGAATATGTCTGAAATTCAATCTCCAACTGAAAATACCAGCTTCAAAATTCGAGATAAAAATGAATTGTTTGAAAAGCCAAAGAAATACAATAAGCTAAAGAATATTCAATTCACTGTTAAAGAAAAAAATAGTAATGATAATTCATCAAAACTGAATACGTCTCAAATTCAAGCTCTAAATAAAAATAGCAGCATCGTGACTCAAGGCAAAAATGACCAGAATAAATTGTTTGAAAATTTTAAGAAACCCAAGAAGCGGAAGATTGTTCAATTCAATGTTAAAGAAACAAAGAGTAATGATAATATATCAAAACTGAATACGTCTCAAATTCAGTCTCCAACTGAAAATAGCAGCATTGTGACTCAAGGCGAAAATGACCAGAATAAATTGTTTGAAATGTCAAAGAAAAGAAAAGAAAAGCCAGATAAACACAAGAAGCGGAAGACTGTTCGATTCAATGTTGAAGAAACAAATAGTAAGGATAATATATCAAAATTGAATACATCTGAAATTCACTCTTCAACTGAAAAGAGCAGCATCAAAATGCAAGAAGAAAATGACCAGAATGAATTGTTTGAAAAGCTAAAGAAACAAAAAAAGAAGAAAAAGAATATTCAATTCAATGTTGAAGAAACAAATAACAATGATAATTCGTCAAAACTGAATACGTTTGTAAGTCAATCTCCAACTGAAAATAGCAGCATCAAAATTCAAAACAAAAATGGTCCGAATGAATTGCTTGAAAAGCCCAAGAAGAAGCATAAGAAGCATCGTACGTGCAAAAAATGTAATAAAATAATTTGCAGAAAAACACGAATACGAAGGTACGTATCCTTTCTACACTTACTTCTATTTGTCCTTACATTCTTAATTCAAATTTCATACTCTATTCACTATATGAGTCCAATTTATATTTTAAGGAAATATATTTTAGTCAGTAGTTTGAAGCAGTTTGATTTTGAAAATAACAAAATGATATTTATAATATTAAATCTTATTTTGAAAATTCATTTTTGATATATTTAATATTGAAAAACTGCATCATATTTTGTCCACGTTTAGTTAATTTGTAATTTTTACGTTGAAAACAATTAAAAATTCTTCATGTGGCTTAAACTTCTCTATATACTAACAATCATTTTATCTCACCTATAACAAATATGTCAGAAACGAACTTTTCAAATAAGTTTTAATGTTGTAAATATCGTTTGCGCGCTAAAATTTTGATTTATTCGGATTCATAATGCTAAAATTACTGATTAAAACAGATTTCACTAAAATATAAGGCCGCGTACATATCTGAGCACGAACGCGAACGAGGTAAGCCACACATGCATGAGCCTGAAAATGTGGCCGGATAGGCGAAGCGCGGCATCTGTCTTGTGTTTGGCCGAGGCTGTTCGGAAGCCCCATCAGGAGTCGGTACTACAAAGAAAAATTCGGTTCAGTATGGAAGGCTTTTGGGTGATTCATTGTAACTCCCGACGTACGAATGAAACTGAATGTGTTTTTTACGTAAATATTTTATTTTGTATTGAATACATGGATATTTTTTTGTTGCATATATTAATTTATTAAAATTTAATTTGTTTTATTTTAGTTACTTATGTTTATTTTGTAATAGTTTTGTTATTTTAAAAAAAAAAAAAAATTTGTAGTGATATAAATTAGTTATCTTCATATAAAATTTCTGTTTTTATTGTTTTCTATAACTATCTCTTTCCCACAACAATTGTTCGAAAATATTTTTTTTTTTATTATTATTTATTTAGTGTTCTTATATTATTTATGCTTTTGGAATTTCATCATCTAATTTTTAAATTTTTAAGTTTATAAAACTATAGTTTATAATTTTATTTTATTTTTTAAATAATAATATTTAAGTAACATTAATTTGTTAAATAGTTTATGATGATTTGGCAATTGCACTATTGGAAATTTTTTACAATATTGCAGTTTGTAGTATACATAGGTATATATATATATATATATATATATATATATATATATATATATATAGTAAAATATGTCTCATTTAAGATAAAAATTGACGTGTTCGAGGATTTTTTTCAAAAACGTTTAATAAAAGATTTATTGCGATAGTTCCAAACTTTACACTCGCTCTGTATATATATATATACAGGGTGTTTGCAATCAAGGTATTTTATTTTTAAGGGGTGATACTACAGGTCAAAACAAGGCGATTAACGCCAAAACACCTTAGTAAAAGTTTTCTAATAAACGAGATATTCATTTTTTTTTAAGTAAAATGGTAGCATATGGTATAATATTTATTATCCAGCTCACAAAAAAAATTATTCTTCATAATAGTTTTGGATTTGCTTGAAACGAATAAAAATTTAAAAATATTCCAGGTTTTAAATACAGGGTGACTCGGATTTGCTGATTTGTGTTTCAACTTTTAGGTAAAATACCCTTATTTAAAAAATTTGAATAATTTTATTTGAATATTATGTTTAGAATTACAATTTAAGTTTACATACAAAAATTTGTGCCGATCGTCGATTGTTAAAACACCTTAGCAAAAGTTTTCAAATAAACGAGATATTAGATACTTTATTTAAATATTTTTATTAATGACACAAATCAAGATAAGTAATTTTAAACATAATATAATCCTATTAATCAAATAAGGGTATTTTACCTAAAAGTTGAAACACAAATCAGCAAATCCGAGTCACCCTGTATTTAAAACCTGGAATATTTTTACATTTTTATTCGTTTCAAGCAAATCCAAAACTATTATGAAGAATAATTTTTTTTGTGAGCTGGATAATAAAAATTATACCATATGCTACCATTTTACTTAAAAAAAAATGAATATCTCGTTTATTAGAAAACTTTTACTAAGGTGTTTTGGCGTTAATCGCCTTGTTTTGACCTGTAGTATCACCCCTTAAAAATAAAATACCTTGATTGCAAACACCCTGTATATATAAGTAAAATCGTTGCCAAAAATAAACTGAAGCCAAGGCTTCGAAAAATATAACGATTTCATTCAACAACATTTCTCTAATCTTTATTGTATATTTTTCTAGAAAAAAATTGAAGAAAGAATGCAATGCAGTTTTGCAAGAACTTCATAATGAAGTATGTGGCGGCGGCGACGGCGACGGCGCTGAGAATATCATCTGCTGAATTTTCGACTACAGTACTGCATATGCGTCTTATTTAATTAATATGTTTAGTATTGATATATTTATAATAACAAGCATGTAAGTTTTTTGTTAAACTATAAAAACTTGTCTAAAATTATTATTATAAAAACAGTAATTTATTTGTATGTTAAATATTCTTATAAATAACATTATAAATTACCATATTTAGATTTAGATGTAATCAATCATTTGCGGTTGCGTTTGTTCCCATAAATAGTAATAATACTATTAGTTTGTAATTTCTACAACAAAATAAAAATACATTTACTTAATTATATAATGGTATATTTCTTGAAAAATATGATACCTAAATTAAATATTTTACATTCTTCATTAATTTATTGCTATCAATAATACAAAATTTTATTGATATAATATAATATATAATATTTTATGAAAAAATTGTTGAAACTAATCAGCAATTCTTTTTCAATATATATATATATATATATATATATATATATATATATATATATATATATATATATACAGAGTGTCCAAGATAACTCCGTATGCATGGGGATCTCCGGAACTGTTAGAGATACGACCTCGGTTAAATTAGATGAAAGTTGACTCATTAGTAGGCGAGTTTAGTCATCTTTTGTTTTTTCCAAAAAATTCTTTAGGTTACTAGATATAAACAAAAATGCAAATTTTGCTGTTTTATATTTTTGCTTATAACTCTTGTATGCAAAACGATACATTATTTTGGTTTGCACTTTCTTAAGACACTTTTTTACACAGAATTTCCAGAAGTTACCAGAATTTTTGTGCCATGTACTGTTTTCGAGATTTATGATGCAACTTTCATTTTTCTTATGTAACTAGTATTTCAATGTAGTGTAATTAAAAAGACCTTTTTTTTCTCTTTCCAGTGATATAACATAGTCCTACTTTATTTTAAATAATAACATGGAAAATTGAAAAAAAATCTATTTTGCAAAGTAATAATTCATTTTTTTAGTTGAAAACTAAGTAGGTCATGTTAAAATAAATGAAACATGAGCCCTACCTTATTTTAAACAATAATATAGAATTTAAATCCAAAAAAAAAACAATTTATTAAATACTAATGCCATATTTTACATTCGTAATAACTAATAACTATAACAGTAAAATTACATTAAGTGTTCAAATAAACCACCGTTTTCTTGAATGAACATACGTGTTCTCTTAAGCATAGCTTGTGTTAAGTTAGTTTTAGGTATTTAATACCGTACTCAATCAAATTCATGTTTAATATCCTATACATCCCTACACTGGGTTGCCTTCTTTAAGGATATAAATTTAAATACATTTCCGCGGCTAATACTGCGTTACTTTGACAACGAATGTAACAATAAAGCATTTCAAACTTCTCTAAATTTTCAAACCGCTCTATGAATTAATATTCTTTCAATAAGCACTCCAATAAAACTAACTAACTAACTAAGACAATTATCAGAAGAAAAGCAAAACCAAAAATCTAATAATAAGGAAAACAATGTCTATTTCTCATGTTTCATTTGTTTTGATATGGCCTACTCGGTTTTCAACTAAATAAATGAATTATTACTTTGCAAAATAGATTTTTTCAATTTTTTATGTTATTATTTAAAATAAAGTAAGACTATGTTATATCACTGGAAAGCAAAAAAAAAATCTTTTTAATGACACTACATTGAAATACTAGTTACATAAGAAAAATCAAAGTTGCATCATAAATCTCGAAAACGGTACATGATAAAAAAAATTTGGTTACTCCTGGAAATTCTGTGTAAAAAAGTGTCTTAAGAATGTGCAAACCAAAATAATGTATCGTTTTGCATACGAGAGTTATAAGCGAAAATATAAAACAGCAAAATTTGCATTTTTGTCTATATCTAGTAACCTATGGATTTTTTTGGAAAAAAAAAAAGATGACTAAACTCGGCTACTAATGAGGCAACTTTCATCTAATTTAACCGAGGTCGTATCTCCAACAGTTCCGGAGATCCCCATGCATACGGAGTTATCTTGGACACTCTGTATATATATATATATATATATATATATATATATATATATATATATCAAGGAGATCAAAATAAACAAAAAAAGTCATATAAACATGTGTCGTAGCTTGTGCCGTTTGCGCGCTAGAATTTTTTTTTTTATTTTTGTGTTTTTATTTATTTTTTTTTCCCAAAGACTATGAGCCGTAGAAAAACAAATTTGGCATTGAAAAATGCAAAATAATAAGTACTATAATCCGGTAAAAAAATTATGCTCTAAGTCGCATCATTTAAAAGAAAAAGAATAAAAACTGATTTTTCGAAAATCGTGTTCGTAACGGTTAAGAATCGGACACATGTTTATATGACTTTTTTGTTTATTTTGATCTCCTGAACACGTTCCTAGAGTATGGCCGTTTCCTCACCAATCACTCTGTATATATATATATATATATATATATATATATATAGTTATCGAACAAAAGCTTTAAAATGGAAAGAAGAAGTATAAAAATAATTCGACAAAAAGTTATATTAGTTTATTTTAAAATAAAACGGCTATAGGTTGTAGTTATATTTATTAATAATCGGCGTTTCGGCGTACTCAACCTACATCTTCATCTGGAAAAAAGATACAAATGACATTTACATTAAATAAACAGAACATAGAAATAAGTTAGAAGGTAACAAAATAAGTAATTACCTAGATCATAAAATTTTTATAAGTTTTCAATTAAAGGATGCCAAATTATATTTAAATCAGTGTCTTCACATTGATTGATGTTATCGTTTTCTTTATCAAGAAATATGTCTGATTGTGGGACACATTATGATGCAAAAATGTATAAATACAAATAGCGAAGCAAACTGGAGCAATACATATTACAATAACATGATTGCTAACCTAAATCAAAGCCATAATTAATTGGTGTTTGAGAGTCATATTTCAATGAACAGAACATTGTGTACATATTTTCACATTAAAAAAAAAGTTAAAAGGAAAATGGACATCATGCGTTCATGTGACACCAGTGCCCGCAATAAATCTATAGAGAAGTTATCCAAAGTGACTGATCAACTTGTCCGTAAAGTGAATTATTACTAGCGACACATTCACGCACACACAGCACTGACATTTTACTTTATTAGGTTTGATTTAAGGCGTGACGGAGCATCAGGTTAGGTTAGGTTAGGTTAGACTATGGTTCACTTTCAGTTTCGTACATTTGTGCATACGCTCGCACGTCGCGCTATGATATATTGCTGACGGTTTCATGTAATATTTAATCTGCACGAGTCATATGGCAATGCTTATCTTATAAGTAACTTATATATCATTTAATAAAAGTGACTTTACAATTTTATATCGATACTTCTAGCTTTGAAGTAATTAATTATTCATTTTTGCAATAAGCGATGTCGTATTTTCTAGGTTAGAATTTTTTTTGTAAATTCTATACCTAAGTTTCTTTCTGAGTTTCAATTTACTGTACCGTTTGAAATGATAAATTAAAACATAAATATTAACTGAGAAATAAAAGCTTAATTTTTGAAAATTTTAGGAAATTAAGTTTAGGAAATGTATTCAGTTGAGTATTTACATAAAGAATTTTATTATTATTATTTTTAAAGTAGCAATTATAATGAAAGTCAATTTTCTACTCGCTAGATGCATAAGTAAATAAAATTGTCGGTTTTGTCGGAAAATTAACCAAATATTGTATTCATTTTTAGTAAAGTTTGATATAACATTAAAATAAGTAAATTTGATATTAGTATTTCCAGCTAGTGCAGTTTTAGTTTTAACTTTTTTAAGTAAAAGATGAGATATTGTTATTGAGTATTACATAGGTATATATAATGTTATTTTTTTCGTGTTTCTTAGGATTGACTTTCGGTTAAACCAATATATTTTCTTTCTATTGAACATATCGAAATACTCCAGATACCAAATTTTGTAGTATAATATTACATAGTTTTTAAAATACAGATAGCGTAAGCTCGTCATGGAACGTGTATAAACATGCAACGAAAATGTTTGCCTTGGCATGTACAATAATAACAACAATTTTATTATAAAAAAAAAATAAACTGAACAGCGACTGTTTTGTTTTCCGTTTTAAGTGCTAATTCTGAATATTTATCTCATTAATTCGAACATCAAATGATCATCAAAGTAACAAAAATAATCGTTAAAAATAACGATGAAGACATCAATTATTAAACAACGCGACATAAAACCCGTCCCCACGCATTTGGTAAACAATAATTATTCGTAATGAAATTTGTCGTTCAGTGTATTTCGGCTGGCGAAATTTAAACTCTTTATAAAAGCAGAGTATTATGACAGCTAGTTGAAGCTCTTTCGACAAGGGGAGAAGAGAAAAATAAAGCATTCATCATTTACCCCTTTTTCTTTCGTCAGGAAAACTTGCTTAGTGGTTTCAATGATCCGGGCGAGCCCTTGTTAAAGTTATTTTTAGTACTGTCATGGTATGCTAAATTTACACTACCAAATTTTATTACTAGTTTTCACCAATTTGACTGCAAGAAAAAGTGGTATAGATCTCGGTACGGTGTCTGTAACATTTTCCAAAATAAAAAAAATGATATAAAAATCCTTCATATGGCTTCTAATTTGGAGATAAAAGGTGTTTTTTTTGGTTATATATTTATTAGAAACAGTACCATTACTGTAATTTTAATAATTTAAATTGTCATTTTTATAAATTAATTTTTTGAATTTAAACTTTAAATCTAATCTAATTTTTCTCAAAGTACTAAGTTTAATTTTTATCCATCTAACACTTTATGAATGTAAAATGTTAAACATTTGGAATATTATAACACTATTAAAATGTTGTGTCAAAATATTGATTTATATCATTATATAAATGCTTTTTAAATATTAAAAAAAATACAGGTTATAGTTTAAATTATTTGTCTGGTTGTACAGTATCTTTCTGCTTGTTCACAAAATTTGCCTCTAGAAATAAGAAAAATAAAAGAAGAAAATGTGTAACTTTTCCTAGAACAGTGTAGCTCAACTGGCGCCGAATCTCAATTAACCAAATTGTCGCAATGACGATGAAGACGACATGACAAGCGCACAACTGCGTATGCATATAAAAAAGTTGAGCAAAGTACTGTGCACAGTAAATTTACCCTTCTATCCCAGGATGGTAGGGGATGGTAGGGATGGTAGGGATGGTAGGGGCCAAACAGAAAACAGCTAATATTCAAAAGTGTTTGATAACGAAATTAGCGCGAGCGCTAATGCATATCATCTTCCCGTATTGTTAGCATTACAGTACTGGTTAAACAATGCCCCTTAAAAATAGAATTAAATTAATGCAGCCATAATGGACAACTTTATAATATTACCATATTATTTTTCGGGTGTCATTTTTATAATCAGTGTTTTTAATCAATGGTCAGAACTTTTACTTTTTGATCAGTAACTTAATCTAATATAAACGAACTTAATCTAACCTAACAAAACCAAGTCCGATATACTACTACTACTACTATATATTGTTACTAAAAATTAAATTCATGAATGATGCTACAAATTAATGAGACAAAATATTTTTCTTTGCAAAAATACTCGACGAGATTCAGGACAATTTTTTTTACTTATTTGAAAAATAATAAAATTTTCAAAATATATAGGTAAAACGTCAATATAAACATTTTTACCACTTTGACTGCAAGGAAAAAGTGGTATAGCGTTTGGTACAGTGTCTGTAACATTTTCAAAAAAAAAATAAAAAATTTATACGAACCTTGTTTATTCATGTACGAGCAATCCATGTGCGGTTTTAAATTTAACAGAAAATCAATTATTTATTATTATTATTAATATATATATATTATAAAAGATTGCAATAACATAATAAAATAATATATTTCATAACTACACAAAGTACATTTACTTGGTGCAATTCCAAAATATTTTACAAATTTATAAAGTACCATAATTCTTTAAACTTAAAAAGAAATACCATTACTCAAACACGAAGTGTTACAATGTATACAATGATTTATGACAGTATAATAAATTTTAAAATGTTTGAGTAAAATAATTTTAAGTAATATAATCCAAATATTATTTCTGCAACGATTTTTGTCTCTTTTTCTATATTTCTCAGTTAGTTTTTTTTATTCACTTCAATTTCCAACTGATTCGTACTTTGTTCTTCTAATTAAGATTTTTTTCTCTAGATTTTCAGTTGTCATTTCATGTTTGCATCTTTTTTCAATTTGTGCTTGCTTTTCAAATATTCCTTATTTGGTCTATTACAAAAGTTTTTTGATAGCTAAGATTACCCTAAAATCTAGATAAAGCCCATGTGTAAATAACTCTATTATATATATATATATATATATATATATATATATATATATATATATATATATATATATATATATATATATATATATATATATATATATTGAAATAGTTGAATAAATACACATCGATACTAATTTGAAAATTAAATTAAAAATTGTCAAACTGCCTCGTCTGGGGATCGAACCCAGGACCTGCTGACAAGCATCAAAAACTCTTTCTAATATATATATATATATATATATATATATATACATATATATATATATATATATATATATATATATATATATATATATATATATACATACATATATATATATATACATATATATATATATATATATATATATATATATATATATATATAAAATACTGGCTCAAGATAAATACTTACCTATTCAAGTGTTTCATTGGAAATTGTCGCCATTTTCACAGAAATAATAATATTTTAATGTTTTTTTTTTTAATTTATACATGTATATCCTATTCTTGTTGAAATATTACTAAGAAAAAAATATTAATATTATTAAGCAAAGTGTGTATATAAAAGAAATTCAGTTCCTTTAAATACTTTTATTTATACATAAATAAATTCATACATTATATACTTAAGTATATCTATGATTTATTATTTAACCCTTCTTCCCCACACTAGTATAAGCCGATCAAGCTCCCTAAACTGGGGTAGATGTCTACTCCGCGCCTCCACCTATAATTGTCGTGAAGTCGAACAATTGCATATCAGAATTTTCGTTGAGGTGTATACTTTAAGGTCATGTAGGTTCCATCGACATTTGTTAACATTTTATTGTTCAAATGTGCAATTGTTGGAAAAAAAAAATTTTTAATGCGAAAAGTGCACTGTTTTAAATTAAAGAAAGAAGAAGAAATATACCCCAGTGTGGGGAGGAAGGGTTAAGATCAGAAAAGCAATTTTCATTCGCATCGAAAATTTTTATTTGACAATTTGATTCTTGGTTTAATTTTTTTGAAATACTTGTAAATTCACCATCAAATGCTTTACTGTCTGAACAAAATGGTATAATATTACATATATTAACTACACGTAGTTGATCATCAGATTTATTATAAAATATTGACGATATTTAAAATTTTTTGATAATTCTTTTAGCCCGAAATATTGTATAGAACTACAAATTTCAAACTGATTTTTCGATATTTGTTTAAAAATATTTCTATCTGCGGTAAAAATTTTAATCATTTTTGTTCATAATTGTATATAGTGAAAAGTGAATGGATCTTCATAACTGTTCATAACTATGCTCTGTTTCCAAATATTTAATTGCAGTAGGTAACTTGTAACATGTATACTGAAATAATGTACAACCAAAATAAATATTAAATAAAAATTAAAATAACATTCCTCACGTTTATGCTGTATTATTTATTATAGAAAATAAAATTTCTTCTTTGTAATAATAAAATTTAAAAATTAACAGAAATTCGTATTTTTTATTAAAATTTTTGAATTAGAATTAGAATTAGAATTAGATATTTTTTTCTTACAGTTGAAAATGAGATTTCAAACCCACGTAATATATATTTATTTACATTTATTCAGCAAAATCTTATTTTACATTAATTTGTTGCTATTTATATTTATATTATATTAATTTGACAAATATATTTTCATATTGTCCAAAGTCGTCGCGTTTTTCATATGTTGCCATAGTAAACTTGTCAGTATTAGCCAATAAGAAAAAACTATACGATACACATTTTTAGCGCATTATATTATTAATTTCTTTGTGGGATTTAAAAAATGTTGAAAAATATGTTTTTATAATTTCAGAATAAATTGTGAGAGAAATATATGACAACAATATAATTTAATAACATTTACTATATATATATAATATTAATTAATTGAAATGCAAATTACCTATACAAATTTTAATAGCACATTCAAAAATATAATAAACAAAAGTTATTGAAATTTAAAAAGAACAATTTAATAATTAATGAAGATAAATCGGAAAATATTAGTGTAATTAAATATTTGAATGCTTTTTTAACAATTTTAACAATAAATAAAAATATTGATAAACTACTTGTGATTATTAATAAAATTTAATACGTAATCTAGGTACATCTGGTATAGAATTGTTCAGGAAAAAAGTCGGGGCAAAGTCCAAAGTGCATGACACTAAAATTTAAACTTACTCAAATATTTCTTTCGCACTCCCACTTATAATGTATTGCACGCAATAAGAAGTCGACATGTGTCTAACAAAGCAGTCTATTTTCTTTTTCTAAATTGTCTAAAATCTTTCTACATAAAACTCACATTGGACTTTGCCCTGACTTATTTTATGAACAGTTTTACAACATTAATCTAAATGCATATTTTAAGTTTTTTAATGAATTTTAAAAGAACCAATAGCAATGTTTTAAAACTATTAAAAAATTCTGCTATAAATGATTTTTATTATTTATTATTACAAATTATAAATATATAATTTACATTTCACAAAATACTACTTTTTTATTGAAAAATTTAAAACGTATTTGGTCAACAACTATTTTTACTATTTCGTAAATGTACTGGCATTTCTAATTTTTCATATATGGTTTCATAGTGAACTATGAAACTAAGATATAAGAAATTAGAAACGACAGTGTACATTTGTGAATTGGAGATTGTTGTTATCATAATATGTTGATAAATTTTATAATTAAGATGCAATATTATGTAAAAATATAATTTAGGTCGATATAGCTAGAAAGCACAGGTCAACAGAACCGTATGAAACCCATCTTAGAATTTTTGCTATTTTTTGGCTAATTAATTACCACTGTGCCAATTTAATTGCCGTCAATTAACAAAAATTACAGGCGGCTTGCTAGATTGACAGTCAAGCTAGCAGAACTCTAGCAGCTAGAAAGCATTAATCAGCAGAATCGTATGAAACCCATCTCAGAATTTTTGGCTATTTTTTGGCTAATTAATTACCACTGTGCCAATTTAATTGCTGCTAATTAAAAAAGCACAGGTCAACAGAACCGTATGAAACCCATCTTAGAATTTTTGGCTATTTTTTGGCTAATTAATTACCACTGTGCCAATTTAATTGCCGCCAATTAACAAAAATTACAGGCGGCTTGCTAGCTTGACAGTCAAGCTAGCAGAACCCTAGCAGCTAGAAAGCACAAGTCAGCAGAATCGTATGAAACCCATCTCAGAATTTTTGGCTATTTTTTGGCTAATTAATTACCACTGTGCCAATTTAATTGCCGCCAATTAACAAAAATTACAGGGGGCTTGCTAGCTTGACAGTCAAGCTAGCAGAACCCTAGCAGCTAGAAAGCACAAGTCAGCAGAATCGTATGAAACCCATCTCAGAATTTTTGGCTATTTTTTGGCTAATTAAATATCACTGCGCCGATTTAATTACCGCCAATTAAAAAAATACAGGGAATTTGCTAGCTTGGCAGTCAAGATAGCAGAACCTTACGTTATATTATTCAAAAGCAACCTAAATAAGTTCCGATAATTAATTGCCCCCTGTATTTTTTTTAATTGGCAGCAATTAAATCGGCACAGTAGTAATTAATTAGCCAAAAAATAGCCAAAAATTCTGAGATGGGTTTCATACGATTCTGCTGACTTATGCTTTCTAGCTGCTAGGGTTCTGCTAGCTTGACTGTCAAGCTAGCAAGCCCCCTGTAATTTTTGTTAATTGGCGGCAATTAAATCGGCACAGTGGTAATTAATTAGCCAAAAAATAGCCAAAAATTGTGAGATGGATTTCATACGGTTCTGCTGACTTGTACTTTCTAGCTATATCGACCTATATAATTTATATGCAGGGCCGCGCCAAGGTATGTTGTCGCCGGGGTGCCAGGCAAAAGTTGCCGCTAAAAACCAATAAATATAATAAAAATAGTTACAAGTCATACCCATTTAATTAATAAGCAGTAGGTTTAAACCATCATGAACGTAATAAAAATTGGACATTAGTATTTCTACACTAAATTATTTGCCGCCCGCCACCCCCCATGATATGCCCGGGTGCCGTGCACCTACGCTTGGCGCGTCTCTATATATATATATATATATGAATTCATTTATAATTTCCAATAATGGCACATCCAAATAATCACTTTTTGTAGAATTGTTTTGATATTTATAAAACTTTTATTGGTTTTTCTTAAAGGTTTAAAATAACTTTTTCAAATAATTTTCGATGCGTTCAAATTATTGTTAAATTTCTTCTTCATTGTTAATTAGCTTCTTCTTCATAAGATGATAAATTTAAACAATTTTTGAATTTCTTCATCTGTTCTGGATAACACTTTGTTCTTCATTTTGATTTTGAGTTTTGAATTTAAATTAAAATTCTCAAAACATTTTAATTAAATTGCATTACTGATCATTGACAATCCTATTCATATTGTTGAACTCTTCACTCAATACATCATAAATATTGTTCACTATTAGTGGCAGAAATAGGTAATATATTGTTACACTTTTTACTTTTGTTATGTCTTCTCGAAGTACATATCATGATAAACGAAATAAATAATACATAAATTTATAACTGCTTGGTGATTTAAATTGCGATGGCATTACCGATGGTATGCCTGTATCTTCATTGCTTGAAATTAGTCCATTGAAGTATTTTACTATCTAATTTCGAATTTAATTTTCATTTCTGGCATCGCAGATGAACCAAACATGTTTTGCTTCGATGAGTTTGGATCTAAAACATTTATTAGAGAATGTAAATATGTCCTTATTGAAACACGTTGTTGGATATTTCAAGATTAATATATAGACATTTGTGTAATTCAGCTTCAGTTTCTTTATCGTGTATTATACTCACCATCATAATTAAATTTGTTGATATAAAATGAAATTTTAAAGAAAAATTTTAACGAATGCGTGCCAAACTATGCCAAACGATATAGACCGAAAGCCCTTGACTGCCAGACCTTCCTTATTTTATAAAAGCTGAAAGTTTCTCAGCGCATGCTCCCAACACAGGTAGGAACGATAAGCTACTTACGAAGTTTGGATCATCGTGGCTTTGGCAGGTAACAGGTTGCAAAGGTGTATAAAATGCCAACTTAAATTTGTCAAATAATAAAGCGTAATTTTCATATATTTTCTTCAGAATAATATTAGAAATTACGTCATCCATTGCCAGACACTTAATATCGCGGCAACCCCTTACCAGACACCCTTAAACTTCAATTTTATTGAAAATTTTAAAAAACGTTTTAGAATTTTCAATAATTTTTCCTGCCAAACCAGAATGAGGTGGAGAAAAAAGTTACTTAGCTATTATGTAGCTAAATTCTTTATCTATATTACTGAATTTTTTCAGATTTTTTTGAGCAAATTTTGAAAAAAATCTTATTTTGAAAAAATCGCAAGGGTACCTGCCCTCTTGATAAATTTTAAAAAATTTAGTTTTTTATTTTTTCTACTAAACAATGCATCCTAGAATAATGGTTTCTTCACTCAATTATCATATTCATTATTCCGCATTTTTTCATAACATGCTTATTTACCTACACCTCATAGTTTTTGGGAAAAAAAATAAAAACCAAAAAATCAAAAAAAAAATTCTAATGAACTTTTTATTGTCTATCAAAAAATATTCTAAGTATTTCTCCGAATTTAACTCGAGAAAGGAGTATCTCGCAAAAATTTAAGTTGGCATTTTATACACCTTTGCAACCTGTTACCTGCCAAAGCCACGATGATCCAAACTTCGTAAGTAGCTTATCGTTCCTACCTGTGTTGGGAGCATGCGCTGAGAAACTTTCAGCTTTTATAAAATAAGGAAGGTCTGGCAGTCACGGGCTCTCGGTCTAATATGAAAATTTTTCGAATTTGTTTAAAAAAAAAAAATTGTAAAACAACAACTCAGGTTTACAACGAATGCTAGGTAACAGCTTTCATGTGTTTTTGCTAGATGCGTTTTTTCCAACCTTGTTACTAATTTTAAATACAATAATATATTTTTTTAAAATTTAAATTTAAATAGTAATTTTGTGATTAAATAAAAACACAATGGCCCGTATTCTCACCTCATTTATAAAATTGATTTTTTGCCAAAAGTGCTTTTGACGTTTACTTAAAATTATTTATTAAGGAATTTATAATAGTTTATTTAAATTTTATAATACCAAATATAATAAAAATGGTCAAAAATAGAAAAAAACTGTTCATATTTAATCAAAAACAGAAGCAAAAAAATTATTTTGAAATTAATGATAAAAGCACTATTTCACGAAAAACTGAGGTGAGAATACGGGCCATTATTTTCAGTATTTATAATTTTTTTATTTTTCTATTTAATGATTTTTTATCAATGTTTTTTACATGTTCATTTTTATTAACAATTGTACTACACTCTGATTTTTTAACGTTAGTTCACACGGTTCTAATTGCTATGTTCAGACACGCAGCTCAAATACAAAATATGTTGAACTTAATATTGAATTTATTCGTTTAATACAACTTATTTATTGTAACTGACTGTTCTGAAAATTCAAATTCAAATATAAATTCAATAATAAATTTAATATTATTAATTGATTTATATAAAATAAAAAATAGTATATTTTTTAACTGTTTCTATTTTCTACAAAAACGATTATTATTGTACCGAAAAAATACCTGAGATATAATATCTTATGTAGAATAATATATATATATATATATAGAGAAAAAAAATTTTTTTTGCTTTTTTTGGCCAAATTATAAATACGAAAAAATTCAAAAAAATATATGTTATTCTCATAAGATATTATATCTTAGGTATTTTTTCGGTACAATAATGACCGTTTTTGTAGAAAATAGAGCCAGTTAAAAAATAGACTTTTTTATTTTATATAAATCAATTAATAATATTAAATTTATTATTGAATTATTAATTCAACATTCATTATGTAATTTTCCGAACAGTCAGTTACAATAAATAAGTTGTATTAAACGAATAAATTCAATATAAGTTCAACATGTTACGTTAAAAGAACTCTGTAACTAAAAGACTGATTTATACTGAAACAATTTGTAAATTTAGTAAAAATATCTGGCGCTTAATTCAAATAAAATAATTTTTCATTTCATAGTTACTTGTTAGTTTATTTATTATTTTTTTTTATCATGATTTGTATTTTGCCACAACATCGACTAAAATAAATATAATAACAGAAAGATATTTTCTATTCATATACAATAATTTCAAATAATTACATTAATTTTGAAATAAACATATATATTATTCAAAATTTGCATAAAACTAAGAGAAATAAGCATTACCAAAATAAAAAATTAATTCTTTATTTTTATACATACATACACAATCACGCCATGTACCTACTCAAAAGCGTGTGGCAAAAACTCTTTTCATTATCCCGAAATCGGTTCCCTCCAAACATCCCTATCCAGACAAGCATCTTTAGCTTCATTCTTACTACTACTTGGAATACTTTGCTCACCCAATATACTCTCAATCATATCACTCCAACTATTTATCGGTAGTCCACTCAAACGTATACCTTTAAAATCATTCATATAAATAAAAATATGATCAAAACAATAACGTAACAATTTGCAATCGAATCATTTAATATTGAGACAAATCGTTGATATTGTCTTTATTTATTGCAATGTAAACCTATTTTTGAGTTTCGCGTCCAGAACTTACTCTACTGTATTTGTCTGGACGATCGATAAAGTAAGCATCTCTGGTCTATTATTTGACAATTTAATGAACTAACCAGAATAAAACATAATAAACGTTACCTTCTGTTATCTTAAATACCGACTTTTGTAAATATATACCGAAAATAGTTCAACTCCTCCCCAAATCAAGTACTTACTTATCATGTGATTTTAGAATACTAAAACGTAAAACAGCATGAATATAGTTTCAATGCAGGCATTTATTTCCATTTTATACAATCCATTTATTCGTTGATGGCAAGCATTTAAAAATTTTCTAATAACATTCTAGTTGCTGGACTGTTCGGATCATTCCAACACGGTCATAAACCATGTTTATTACGTAACAATATAGACGACATTCCGTCGTCCCTAGTCGCATAACATTTAACGTATTTATATGTACGTGTCTGTATGCAATTTATGCGAAATAAACTGCGCTGCGCTGCGTTGCACTGCATTTCAATATAGAACCGCGTTCGGCCGCGATCCATTACACTACAATTAACACGAGACCACTTCACAGACCACCCTGTATAAATGCCTGTTCCACAACTGTCTGCTACGTAGCAACGTTGCATTGATAATTCTGGGTAATGACGCGTTTATGGCTTTTGGCAAAATCGAGATTATTATTTTGCTATTGCTTTTCGGAAGGAAGGATATTAAAAACCATCCAGATCAACAAAATGTCGAGCATTAAATCTAAATTATAGTTTAGTTCGTTAATCGTTAATAAATAATAATAAAACATAAAATATTCTGATAAAATGCTTTAGTTTTTTTAATGCACTAAAACTAATATATACTTAAATTTAATAGTTATGCAGAAACAAAATACAAATTATAACATAAATGATCTCAGAATAAACGTATAACAAAGCTTTTATATTTACATGCCAAAAGAATAGTTGAGTCAACTATGATAAGAATCAAGCAGGCGATGCTAAATATGGCGAATCGTTGTTGATAGTTTAAAGATAAATGCGCTGAAATATATCTTATTTAACTTTGAATATATATTATGGCGCATTCTAATGCCGCGAAAGTGATAAATTGTGAGAAAACACTGCCTGTAAAATGTTGCTAGACTTGTTTATGGAGAAATACATTATATATGTCTTTATATGCAAAGAAATAACAAACGATATATATATATATATATATATATATATATATATATATATATATATATATATACAGTAGAACCCCGATTATCCGTGCGCGCATTATCCGGGCGGCGGATTCTTCGTGCGGCATTTTTAAAATGTCATCCGTGCGCGGATTATCCGTGGCTGACGGCCAGAGGTTGGCGCATGAACGCTGAATGCACCGTGCAGGCGTTCGCCTCGGGGAATACCCGAGTTCGGCTCGAGAAATCCTCCGTTTATGTGTTTACTTATTATTTTCGCCAACTGCCGACCGACTCGTTAGTTAAACGTAAACAGACATTCGTTTGACACAGGTATTTGTCTGAATAAATTATTAAAAAAAATAAAAATGAGGTCTTTGGATTATCCGTGTTTTCGATTATCCGGCGAAGGCTCGGTCCCGGCTGGCCCGGATAATCGAGGTTTTACTGTATATATATATTTACACTTTAAAGTAGAACTCTTGTAATTTATGTTAAAGTTATTTAATTTTTTTCTTAAAATAATTTAGAAATATTATGTAAAATATAGAAACTCTAATAATTTTAACATAGTAAAAAATCTTTCAGAACTGATTATATTAAAATAAAATTGCTTTAGGATTTAGTTTTGTATTAATTTTTAATAATAATCAACGTTAGTATCATTTTTCCATATGATGATGTACGTAGAGTATGTCGAAACGTCAATTATTAATAAAAATTAATACAGAACTAAATTCTAAAACCGTTTTTATTTTATAATAATTTTAATGAAATTTAGAATTTAATATTTCTAATTGAAAATGCTTACTTGATCTTGTCTAAATAAAATGTAATATTAGACATCTATGTGCATGAATGTGTCCATTTTTTCATTATTGAATTTGGTCCACTATAATTCTGAACACCCCCAATATTAAAACTTTTGCCTATATGTGCATTTTGTATACAGTTTAGAATAGTTTATCATAATTTTTATATTTTCTATTGTGTATATAAAATTATATATATATATATATATATATATACAAAAAATAAATATACATAAGCAATTAAAAAATATTATATTACTGAATAACACTATATAATTGAAATAAACTAATTTGTAAGTTTGAAATAAATTTGCTTATGTTATGAATAAATAAAATGAAGGAAAATATATCTTGACACGTCGACATTTTCCTTTTCGAATCAATTTCTTATTCAATATATTTTTGAAGCCAAGTAACCGAACCTGACCCCCGACAAAACAATATTCCAATAACGAAATTCAAACAATATCTTTCACGCACACAAAAAAGAAAAACAGAAAACAGAGAATGCGAATAAGAGAATCAGAGAAGAAACACACGCGCACACACACACACACACACACACACACACACACACACACACACACACACACACACACACACACACACACACACACACACATACAACCAAATAAAATCTGATAAGTAACAAAAACGTATCGCTATCGATAAAAATAAAAATTTATCGCAGCCGCGATAGTTAAAAGAAAGCGTACAAACAAACGGCTGAACAGAGGCACAGACACAAGCAACAGCAGAAGCAGAGCAGAGCAGGGCAGAGCAAAGCAGAACAGAACAGAACAGAACAGTACAGCCGTAGAAGAGATAGGTTTGGGGAAACGAGAGTCAATAAAGTGATCTGGCGTGACGGTCGTCGAGCACGCCGGGTTTTTCGTCGATCTTCGGGTGCAGGGCGCTTTGCAAAACGCAGAAGGAACACGGACAACCGCCACGACGCGACGCAAGAGAACACTTCTCTAGTGTGTGCGTCTCAATTTTACGAGTGGCCTTATACAACACAGCCTCCCGGTTCGGCCGCCTCTTCACATTGCGAACGTGCGCCTTCGTACACAGTGATTGCCAAACAAAACACTTTTCAACTAACTTTCAATTTTACGGAAAAAAAAAAGTATGAAAAACATAATTCTTATTTATAACATTCATTTAAGTAGAAAATTATACGAATAGCTGTTAATCAAATATACATTAATTTCTGTCAGTTTCTCTGATCCAGACACGTTTTAAAATGTTTGTTTAAAGCAGATTCTATACTAAGAAAAATTTTGTTTTAGATTCAAAATTTTTACACAAAAATAAACATATTTTTGAACTGCAAACTTATGTTTTTCTAACAAATATCAAAATTTTAATCGAAAAAAATAATGATAAGCAACAGTATAACTATAACAACATGATTAAGTTGTCAACTAAACAATCCGCGAAACGTTTCAAAGACAATTGACAATTTAATGGTGTAATTAATTATTAATTCAGTTGACAATGTTCTACTGGAAGAATTTAATTCTAAAATACTCTGTGTACATACATGTTATATATTTCCTTCATAATTTTAAGTTTTTCATTTATTAAATAACATATTAAAATAATATATATTTCTAATTTGAAATTGGTATCGTTTTTCGTTCATGATTATAATGTTATTAAAATATCGTAACGGAATTGTGTTAGAAAATTTAATTGAATCGTTCTAATAACGTTATCGTTAAGTTTTAAGTGTAACCGTAAAGAAATTCCACTGTTTGACAATCTCCACAATCGGAGAAATTTTTGCCCGTTTCCAGTATCGAGTCCAGGTCTCAGTGGATGGGTGTAGTAGAGGATTGGCGAGGGGTAGTACGATGGCAACGCGTCGTATGCGTGCTGGGGACACGACGTTCCGCTTCAGGGACATCTGGCTGGCTGCCGTCGCCAGTCCCGTACTAACACCATCGAGGCCATGGCCGGGCACGGGTCAGCAACGCGATGCCGCAAACCGAATTGCCCGGAAAAATGTGTGCTCCGTTTCCATGATTGACATTCGTATTTCGGTTCCGACATATATGCTACGTGCACCAGCATTAGCGAAAGCCCTTTAATTATGTAGTTTTCTTTTCTCGTTTTTGATTTGGCATATTAAGAGTGTTCTAGCAGCATAGTAGCACTTTGATAGAGTCATGACATTTATTATAATGTTGTAATAGCATATGGCAATTTATTGTAAGACATTTTGTTAGTTGGATAAAGTGTTGGTTTTTCATTTTACATGCCGTGCTAATTTTTTGTTCATAATAATTTTTGGACGTATTGATCTCGTATTTTCTGCCAATCTAGTAGAAATAGTTCTACCTGTCTGATCAACATAAACCATCCAAATAAATCTGCTATTGTTAGAATATCTTTATGATGTAAAATTCGAAGATACTGTAAACCCATAAATACTAACAGTAGATTGATAAAAGAAGTAAGTAAGAAAGAAAAATATAACATTAATCAATGAGAAGACACTGACTTAAATAGAATTTGACTTATTTTTATGAATAATTTATAAATTTATATGATCTAGTTATTTATTTTATTACCTAGTAACTTGTTTTTATGTTTTGTTTATTTACTCTAAATCGCATTTGTATATTTTTCCTGATGAAGTCGAACATTGAGTTTGTCGAAACGTCGTTATTAATAAATATTAATACAGAACTAAAACCTAAAGCTGTTTTATTTTAATAACATTTGTTTTTATATTTTTTTAATATTGCATAAGGTAAAATTAATATACCTGAAACATTTATTGTGCTTCTATATTCTTCCATGTAAGTTAATAAGTTTTTTTTAAAACACTTTACATAGAAGTAATATACGACAATAGGTTTGTGTCACCTTGAAACGATTATAGTATTATATACACAACCTCAGACTACAAACATATATAGCTAAAACACATTGAGTTCGCGATATCTCAAAGAATATCACCAACAATGAGCTGTTAACGGTCCTATCAGTACTTCATATCTACATTATAGGCTTATCCACATAACGCTCTATATAGCAAACGGCGCTGTTACATTTTAGCTCGCTTTTAGCTCGTATTTTAGCGTGCTATTTAGATTTAAATCGAGTGTGTGTGTATGTGTTTGTGTGTGTGTGTGTGTGTGTGGATCTTTATTACACGACAAATCTATGGGTTATTACCTGCATAAGTCCTCGCGTTCTTTTAATTGTTATTATTATCGTTACGACTGATTTGATGTCGTAGATTATTTGACTTTAATGGTTTCCGTTTTTTACTCAGTTTTGCATGAGAAAGTAATGTAGGACAATAAAATTATATTCTTTGAAAATTATAAAGCATGTTTTTTTTAATGAATATACCAAATATCAATTGTGTATAGTTAGGTAGTTGAACTGTGTTCTGTCATTATTTAATAAATTTATTACCAACGCATTATTTCGAAAAGTTATATTTTTTGAAAATATATCGGCATTATTAGAGATTAAAAATACGTCCCTCTGATGTTGTGTAGTACAACGCATAAAAATGTACAACATAGACGTATAGTGTTTTATTTTCATAAGTATATTGACACTGAAGAGTAATGTATTATTGTTTTACATGTTCTATAAAAATAACTAAATAACTTAAAACTAAAATAAATTAAAACGACTTTAAGTTTAAGTTCTGTATTAATATTTATTAATAATCGGCAAACTCAACGTCTGTATTCATCAGGAAAAATAATACAAAATTTTTTTTTTTATTTAAAAATTGACTAATGATTTGATTAGTTCACCAAAATAAATTAATGGCAACTTAAGCAAAAACAAAAAACTATAATATGATACAAATTACATTTTCAGTAAATAACAGAATAACAAGTTACTAGGTAACTTGCTTTTTGTAGTTTAAATACTCGTTTTCTAGAAGGAGCATATTCCCAAAAATATAACACCTCATATCAAAATTGGAAAGAATTTTGCGACGTAAAAAGTTTTTGCAGTAGCTACATCTGAAAATAATAAAAACTGGTATTAAATTAGGTAGGAACGCTAGTTGTATATTTATTTATTATTTACTAATTATGTTAATTATTTATTTGATAATTTGGCCGATGTATTTTATTTCTCAAATATTATGTATAATTACGTATTAATTAATGTGTTTCTTGTTCGTCACATATGTACAGTGGTGCACAGAAGGGAGAACACCTGGGGCAGTTTGCCCCAGACCCCACTGAAGGAGGGGGCTCCCTATCGAGTACAAAAACATCGAGAAAGCTAGATTTTGATATTATAATCAAGAGTTTCTTACTGAATTTCTGGAAATTTGTTTGTAAAAATAGAATGTAATTTATTATAAATTTAATTACTTACTACTGTGTCAATATTTTCATTTTAATACTCAAAAAATTATTTCTCTACAAAATACTTTAAATTAACAATGTATAATAATTAGTAAAAACATGTGTTAAAAAAACTGAATTGATTTCAATATTTCTTGTGGTAATAGTAAAATGTGTAAAAAATATATCGAAGAGTGTCATTATTTCGCTCTGATATTATGCAAATACATGTTCTTAAATAACTGAATCATAAAAATCTATTGACAACAATTTTAGCGTTAGAAATGTCAAAAAAATAAAAGTTTTTTTAATTATTCTTGTTTTTGTTGTTCAAACTATTGCGTTTTGGCACCTTTATTTTATTACATAACATCACTGCATAAAATAGTTTTTTTTCAATCATGGAATTGTTGTACTTAAACTTCCTAGGTCTAAAAAAACAAGATGCTATTTTATGTATATGTTGTATAAACTTGATTTTAAAAGAACCTTTATTTTTCTCTGTAAAGATAACGTAGCAATGTAGTTCTTTTAAAGTTCCTATTACTTATTATTGTGCATGAGATATAAGCTTAATATATATTAAAAGAATGCAAAAATTACTCTATGTTCATTTCCAATCTGATTCAATTTGTTTTGTTTGGATCGAAGATTCGGCTTTCAAGAGGATACCGCTTCTATATCGTGCATATATAAAAGAATTACTCGTACGCGATCTTCTTTACTAACCGATACACAAACAACTTCTTTTTCTTGCGTCGTCGGCGACGAGCGCTTCTGCTGCTTCACAGCGATATGTATTCACGACGCCGGTTTTTGGTTTGATTTTACAAAAGGTTACGGATAAAAATGCAACATTATTGCTTCCAGTTTCTTTTTTGTTGCTGCTATACTATCATATAATACTATCCATAAGTTTTATCTATAGTACTATATAAACAGTTTCATATTGTTGTTGCAGGATGGAGTTGCAGATGTGAATCTCGAGTACGCCTTTGCAAATTTTCAAATTTATATTTTATAGCATGTGACCTTTTTTTATATTTTATACTGTTTTTTTAGTAAGCATTTTTGAATGCAATATTTTTAAATATAATGATAATAATAAAAGATAAAATTTGCTACCTAAGTTTTAGTTCAATTGTTTTATTCTGATTTTTGCATTTTATTTTAACTCTTCATTCACATTTTCAACTTTATCACACATTTAAAAAGTTATGGTAAAATTACTTTACGCAATAACTGATTTTTGAATGCTATTACGAGTATTAATATTTATATTAAAGTAATACATTTTTAAATTACAGAATATATTAAACTGCCAGCATATAAATAACTCTCAATATGTGCATTATATATAATTAGTTAAACTAAGAAAAAGAAATAAAAGTTAACAGAAATTTTATAAATTACTTGTCAATAGACATATGTTTTTATTGTTTACAAGTAACATTTTGTATGCAACGTCTGGTAGCTGTACACATAAAACGTTGTAAATGAACTTGTACATAATACGGTTTTCATTTTAACTTTATTTTATTTTTTTAAATTTAAATTGGTTGTAAATTCAGCAAGTAAAAAAATTTGGTACAATATATTCAAATCATATTTTGGCAATCAAATTAAGAATTTCATAATCGGTTGATAGTAAAACTTTTTTCGATCGATAATATATTTAGTTTCGCCAAGAATTTTTTTACTTTAAAATTAAAAATAAATTTGGCAATTCTACTATGACGATACTAAAAATTGTTTAACAAACGATTTCAATTACTACAGTATCCAATGACCTATAACCGTTAAGAGGTTATATCATCCCTGTCGGTGTAGATGTCAGCGTCTTGCCAGTGCCAGCGCCAGCGCCAGACTGCTCGGCGCGCTACGTCCCGACGATCCAATCGCACGAGATTAATAGCGCGAGACGCAATGGCGACGCATGGACCACACGCAAAATACTTGTGTTACGCTTCAATGAGGTTATGATAAAGGTCACTGCCGGATTCTGCGACATTTTCTATTTCTATGCTCTAGGGGATAATTGTAATATATTAGGTTTTATGGAAAAAAATCAGCGACCATTCTTAAAATAGAAAAATAAAGTATCATCATAATACTTTTAATATACCTATTATATAATATATAAAAAAGCCAAGTAATTTGTATGTTGTATTTATTATTTATTTCTTTTCTTTTAGGTATAGAATGCTTTAAAATAGTTATACAACAATTATATCTAGATATTAAAACACATTTTTAAAAGAATTCTCAATTTATTTAAATAATTATTAATAAAATTAATAGAATAAACTTAACAGGAAAATAATTAATAATTAACAGAAATTGTCATTTTTAATATTAGCTAATTATATAATATTATGATTGCAAAATAACAGATATTTTTTTTCTAAGTATTATAAAAAAATTTGTAAAATATATGAGGCGGTAGTTGTTGCAAATAATAAAATGTGTGACACGGTATGTCGTAAATAACACTTGAAAGTAACTGTTAATTGCACAATTTCCGATCATCACGGTATTTTAGCAACTGCGGGTTATCTATTTCACGATAATGTTTAAAAAAGTTGTGATTGATCAGAAAACGTTGAGTTATGAATTTATAGCTCAAGATTACCAGTTATAAGCATTAAAGAAATACACATATGTTATATAAGTTTGAGGAGTAGAAAATATTTATTTTATTTACTAAGAAAATCAATGTACGTACTTGAAAATCTTTCATCAACATCATTTATTTGATAACACTTCCTTGAAAAACAAACAACAGAAGATACTTCAATAAAAAACATTTGTCCAATAGCTATAGAGAACGCTTAATCACAGTACCGTACACAAAAACACGGAACAGAGAAAAGAAATCCCATCTCCCTCAAACCCTCCTATCAGGCCGCAGCCAAAGACAACCGAATCTAACCTAAAATCCGAGCGTATAGAAGAAGAAACTCCACTTGGAAACATCTGCAATATAGCGCTAGTCATTCCGGGGCATTGAAAGCGCGTCGCTCCATAAAGACAACATGTCGTCCAGACGGTACGGTGCGGTGCAGGCATGGGCACGGCACGGCACGGCACGGCGGACCCCGAAGCGATATTGTTGTACGACGCGGGCACAAACAGACCAATTTGGTCGACACGATGTTTTGCCCCGGCAGCTATAGGAGACGGTGGCGACAATAAAATGCGACCGGTGTCACCTTTGATGCGCGATGTACGGCTATGAGAGTGTAGGGTTTTCGGTAGGGAATGGGATTGCTTGAGCTATTGATATGCACGGAAGGTAAATGGATATATTGGACTTCGAGCATTTTTCTGCGTGTCATGTCGAAAGGTTTTCCAGGTGAACATAGTTGTGGCATTTTTCTCTATTGTATTTTTCAGGCTTAATCTATGCAATCGTTGACCTATATTTTACTAATATCGTCATATTTAAAAAAAATTAACTAACACATACAGTAATTGGAAAAAATGAATAAATATATATAAGATATTCTTTTTTATTAATCATATATTATGTAAAATATAGTTAAGAAAAACTATTTTTTACCTCTTTCAGGTACGACGTTATGAACGCTAATATAATATTAATATACTAAACTACTTGTACAGTACGAGTAAATTAACTTTAGGAATAAATTTATTTATTCTATTGATTTTTATATTATAAAGAATGGATAAAGTTACTCTATTGGTAAATCTGTGAAGTAAGATTTGTTTGAAAGGTAAATTTAATTGGGAATTAAATATACTTTGAAAGTAGCTAGCTGATGTTTACTTTTAAGTTTATAATCCGGATATAATAAAATAATTTTCAACAAGTTTACTCCAACTATAAATCCTAAATTAGTTTATTATGAGGTTGTTCTGCTTTCTCTAACAATATTGTTTTTATTTTTACAGTTTTCAAAGTTCCAGTCTCAGCTAATCAAAATATATAATATGCATGTTTTTTAATTTATTTATTATTTTATCAAATTAACAAATTTAAATTACATATGTATGACGTAATTCATGCTGAAAATAAAGAAATACATTAGAAATATAATAGTAATTGTCTGGCTTTCACTGCCGGTATCCATTGAATTTATAGAATTTTCTGAACTGATATGCCGTGGTCGTCCAATTTTCGTCGCAGACGTTTTGCCATACATCGCAGATGGCATTCTCAGAACTTGGTGACATTCAGTCACCAAACACTAAAGATGCCATCTACGATGTATGGCGAAACGTCTGCGACGAGGATAGATGGACTAAGGCATGTCAGCTCAAAAAATTCTATAAATTTGATACATTGACAATACTATTTTTTACTAATTTAATTATAATAAAATTTGAAATATTTTTAATTATATACATAATATATATGGCGTGATTGTGTATGTATGTATGTATGTATATACATAAATGATTAATTTTTTTGTTTTTGAATAAATCTTAATAAAAATAAGTTTCAAATAAAAAAAAATATTTAAAATAAATTCAGATATTTTATATAGTATATATATATATATATATATATATATATATATATATATATATATATATATATATATATATATATATATATATATATCGTTACCAACTTTCAACACAAATTGTCCGACATTTGTATTCACCAATCCTGGTACACTGTATCTCATGTATCTTTGATCCAGATTGATTCTTCGTCATTTGCACCGTAATAACAAAATTTGTCGGTTTATACGTGTACATGTGTGTGTGTTTGTGTGTGTGTGTGTGTGTGTGTGTGTAAATCTCATCTATAAACGAGGGTAACAATTGACCTGTGTGTTCACCACAATAACTTCTCGGCACCAATTCAGCTGTTTCTGCGATTGACTCTGAATCACAGCCCGAGTTGATTGGACCGGCTGGCCTGCCCTGTTTCGTGTCGTGTTTGATATTTGTTTGTTTAGCAAAGAAAACACGTATGTGTACCGTGCTAAACAAACCTATATAATGATAATGATGGCTCATTTGTTGGAAATGTACGTCGCTTATTGGGATATTGAAGGGCGATCACACGATGAATTTATTTGAAATATGGTTGAAGTGATGTGCTGCATTATTGAGACTAGGTTGGCTGAAATGGTGTTTGTTGATGAAATTCAATGAAAATAAAACGTAAATTTTTAAATTAGTTTTAGTATAAAGATAAATATAAGTGTAATAGGCATTTAATAAAAAATCAAGTCAATTATCACTCTGAACAGGCGGCTAATCATAACGTACATACATACAAAATCACGCAATGTACCCAAAAGAGTGTGGCACAAACTCTTTCCACTATCCTGAAATTATTTTTCTTCAAACATTACTATCCACATTCATGACGCTCACGCAAAATACTCTCAATCATACATACTACTCCATCCACTCATTGCACATCCATACAAATGTATAGGTACCTTCAAAATAATTCACATATATTCTTTTAACTAAATGTTCATTAGACATTCACTTAAGATGACCGAACCATCTAAACTTATTACCACCAACTTTTGCAACAACATAAGACTAAGGACTTATGCTTATGATTAGAACTATAAAGAAAGAAAGACTAAGACAAGGTTGCATAAACCCGATTTAAATACTTTTAAAATATCAAGTTTTAAACATATGGCTATACAAAGTGCTATACTACTATTACAGAGAAAGATTTATGACCTTAACAGCTCTATTTCCGAAAACAAAAATTTGATATCTTTATTTTTAAAATGTTTCAAAGAACACTTTTTGTATGAAGAATAAAAATAATATTAAAATATAAAAAATAATAAAAATATTTCGATGTATTTCTATTCGATAAAGATATAATGCATATATAAAAGCAATTAGTAAAAATGTCGTAATTAAATTTCAACAGAAATACAGGAAAAGTTATACGAAGCTAATAATTCACATTTGTACGTACATACAAACAAACACATTTCAGCAGACGACAATTCATCGCGTTTAAACTTCGTCAATGAACCGTGGCGCGGCGTTGCTTGTCACCATTATTTAACTCGGTACGCTTAGCCGCATGTAGTTCGGCCGTAATTCGAGGAGTGGCGCGGCGCGGCGTCCTGCTAGCGAACACACATTTTCCGCTAAAGTTTAGCACTTAGAAATGCGCGTCGCGGTCGTGCCGTGCCGTGCCGTGCCGGAACGGGCTGCGCTCAAATTCGCGGCAGCGCGGCGCGGCGGGGATAATTATGGTCCATCTTGTGTCACACAGCGAGTGCTAAAGTTCGCCCGGGTGCTTTATGAATAGCGCCTGCCAGCCAAGTTAGGTAATTGGGGTTAAGTTTACGGTTTGTCGCGGTAAAATATTTTCAAGATGCGGTTTGATGAATGATTAGCTAAACGAAGTGTAATTGTTCTTATTTGCAAATTGCTTTAGAAAATACGTTTTATAATTTTGTAAAAAAAATGTTATTGAATATTAATAACACTTACCGATATCTTTGTTATACAGTCTACTAAATTATTGTACTAATCAACAAAGAATTATTGTTTTTCTCTACTTATCTCAAAATTAGCTTTGTGTTTTAGTCGTAATGTTAGTAAATACTAGCTTGTGCAATCACAGAAAACCTTGTTAAAATAAATGAGTAATTTTAATTTTTGATTTCAATAAAACAACCAGCAACTGATAAAACTGAAATTACGCATTTGCATTGTTTTTCATAAGTTAGTAAGTAGTTGGGTTTAGTAATACTAAGTCTACGTTAAAATATAGCAGTAAAATTAATTTTGACATAAACAGAGTATTGTATATGCAGCTTTAAAATTAAAATTTGTTGTAAATATTCTTAAAATATTTGTATGTTTCGAACAATTTTAAAATACTATATATACGAGTGTCCAAGATAACTCCGTATGCATGGGGATCTCCGGAACTGTTAGAGATACGACCTCGGTTAAATTAGATGAAAGTTGCCTCATTAGTAGGCGAGTTTAGTCATCTTTTGTTTTTTCCAAAAAATTTCTTAGGTTACTAGATATAGACAAAAATGCAAATTTTGCTGTTTTATATTTTCGCTTATAACTCTCGTATGCAAAACGATACATTATTTTGGTTTGCACTTTATTAAGACACTTTTTTACACAGAATTTCCAGGAGTAACCCAAATTTTTTTATCATGTACCGTTTTCGAGATTTATGATGCAACTTTCATTTTTCTTATGTAACTAGTATTTCAATGTAGTGTCATTAAAAAGATCTTTTTTTTTGCTTTCCAGTGATATAACATAGTCCTACTTTATTTTAAATAATAACATGGAAAATTGAAAAAAATCTATTTTGCAAAGTAATAATTTATTTTTTTAGTTGAAAACTAAGTAAGCCATGTTAAAACAAATAAAACATGAGCCCTACTTTAATTTAAACAATAATATAGAATTATAATTAAAAAAAAACAATTTATAAAATACTAATGGCATATTTTACATTCGTAATAACTAATAACTATAACAGTAAAATTACATTAAAGTGTTCAAATAAACCACCGTTTTCTTAAATGAACATACGTGTTCTCTTAAGCATAGCTTGTGTTAGGTTAGTTTTAGGTATTTAATACCGTACTCAATCAAATTCATGTTTAATATCCTATACATCCCTACACTGGGTTGCCTTCTTTAAGGATATAAATTTAAATACATTTCCGCGGCTAATACTGCGTTACTTTGACAACGAATGTAACAATAAAGCATTTTAAACTTCTCTAAATTTTCAAACCGCTCTATGAATTAATATTCTTTCAATAAGCACTCCAATAAAACTAACTAACTAACTAAGACAATAATCAAAAGAAAAGCAAAACCAAAAATCTAATAATAAGGAAAACAATGCCTATTTCTCATGTTTCATTTGTTTTGATATGGCCTACTCGGTTTTCAACTAAATAAATGAATTATTACTTTGCAAAATAGATTTTTTCAATTTTTCATGTTATTATTTAAAATAAAGTAGGACTATGTTATATCACTGGAAAGCAAAAAAAAAGATCTTTTTAATGACACTACATTGAAATACTAGTTACATAAGAAAAATCAAAGTTGCATCATAAATCTCGGAAACGGTACATGATAAAAAATTTTTGGTTACTCCTGGAAATTCTGTGTAAAAAAGTGTCTTAAGAAAGTGCAAACCAAAATAATGTATCGTTTTGCATACGAGAGTTATAAGCGAAAATATAAAACAGCAAAATTTGCATTTTTGTCTATATCTAGTAACCTATGGATTTTTTTGGAAAAAACAAAAGATGACTAAACTCGCCTACTAATGAGGCAACTTTCATCTAATTTAACCGAGGTCGTATCTCCAACAGTTCCGGAGATCCCCATGCATACGAAGTTATCTTGGACACTGTATACAACAGAATTTATTATTATCAGTGAAGTTACAAATTGTTTCAATTTTATTCAATAAACATTGTTTAATATTAATATAAAATGATAAAATTGACAAAGCGCCACTAACAAATTTCATGTTCTTACTACCTCTTTTTTTTATTTTTTAGTAAAAAATATACATACTATTTAAAAAATATTATTTTATACATTTAATTATATTTTGTTGTTGTTTTTTTTTTGTATTATATAACTCTGTAATTGGTCATATAGCCTTTTGGGTAATTGCTTTAAATAAATAAAGAAATAATTAAAAATATGCTCTCTGATTTTATATTTGATTTGCAATCCGTAGTGTAACTAGAAATTTTGGCTCTCCTCACAAAATATTTAAATTTATTATTTTAAATATACACAGTTCATGAAATAGACATTTGTTTGAAACACCACTATAGTAGTTACATAATTTTCAATATAAACCAAAATTAATACAAGATATTCAAATTCTGTAAAAAGTATATTTATAATTAAAATGGCATAGTTCAAGCGTAGTTAAATTATGATGAGAAAAAGTGTAAAGGTTTATTAAAACCAATAAAAACCAAAACAACACTGTTCACAAAACCGGTAATCGATTAAAGATAATTTCTGAACAGTGTAGTTTTGGCTTTTATTGGTTTTAATAACCCTTACATTTTTCTTCAAAAATTTTTATTTAATTATGGACTATATTTTGCATAACTTTTTAATAAAAATATTCCTAAACATAAAAATTTGCAATGGAATCATTTAATAATGCGATAAATCTTCAATATATTCTTTATTTATTACAATAATAAAACTTTTTAGTATATAAGTCATGTTGGTTTACGGACCCCTTTTGGTTGACAGGTCTGCCACATTGTGAGGGTTTTGCGTTCAGAACTTACGCTACTGTTTCCAATTAAATTTTATTTATAATAAATAATGATTTTTAATATTATAAAAACATGTAAAACTTCTTCATAAATTTGGAATGATTAAAAAAGCGTACTGATGTTGCTATTTAAATTCAATTCATTTTAAAGCAGTGCCAAAATCAATACCGTAATGTTGTCAGCAAAAGATTGATAATCTTCTTTCTTATTACGAAAAAACAAATAATGGGTCTTTGCTACCTATAACAACTGTAAGAAATGTAAGTAATTATTATTGAATTTTAAAATATAGGTATAATTGATATGACAGATATAGAAATGAAACAAATAATTCTTTTACATTATAGAGAATTAAAAAAAAAAAGGTAACTCTTTATATATTATATATAAAACATATAAATATGTATCAAACATGAAAATCAATATTACTCTTAAAAGTATTTTATTATAAATAGTAAATAACCGTCGGCATTTGTGGCATCACCACAATTTTATGAAATCAATTTTTCTGACTGCACACATACGTATCTCATAAATAACCTAGAACCATCTACAGTTACATACATACATATATCTATATATGTTACCGCCAAAGTGTCATATTATGACTTGTTTCATTTTGTTCTGCGATCGTAAGTTGGAAAAGCCATGAACTGTTGTTGCAACGAACGGATTTACAACCCAATAAAACCGAAATAAAAACAAGAAAAGAAACAAAAAACAAAAGAACGTCGGCTACGGCCGACTGCGACCGGTTGCTTACATATTTCAGAACAAACGAACATCGAATATTGTTTTACGGTCGCACTGTAAGTCCGCCTTTATACCTCGGTACTATAATTGACTTGTAGTGTGCGCGTAGTAAATTTTAACGTGCCGCAACGAGAAATAACGGTTCGTTATGGTACCGTTACTCGGTACGCGCGGGTGTAAAACAGTCGCACCAAGAAGTTAATGGTGATTTCATCCATCTATTGATGAATGTTTGTTGACTTGCTTTTGTAAATTTTATTAGACATTTTATTGGAAAAATTCAATTTATAAACCTTCTAAACTTGCTTTTATAAAATTTTGTTATTTATATACTATTATATCAAGGTTACTTAATGCAAGACAGTTTGAGCTATAGCTGTCATTCTGTCCACCATATTTGATGATATAAACATTTGCACAAATTACATATAGGCAATCTGCAACACAATATATAATATATATATGCAACTCGGTATCTACAATTATATTTATTATATTCTGTCATACACACTCACACATATATATATATATATATATATATATATATATATATATATATATATATATAGTACATACTACATAGTACATTCGGCATTCGTTAAACTGTTAAAGTGTTGATTATAAAATGGTCGATAATTTAATTAATTCAAATAATTATTAATTATAGGAAAGAGATTATTTAATGTCATAATAAATATTGAATGTTCTGTAATAAATAAATTGTAAATGTAAATTGTTGTTAAAAAAAAATAGTGTTTTTCAATCGGTGTTTCAAAACGGCGATTATTTCTGTATGCTGAAACATTTTCGTTAATTATAATGGTTCGTTAAAATGAAAATTCTTGGATTCTGTAAGAATTTTTTTTTTTTATGTACATTGCAACGAAATTTCTTACGGGATCCAAAAATTTTCATTTTAACCAATTATTATTAACGAAACTGTTGTAGCATACGGGGGTTAACTATTATTAAAAATACAGTTCTAATAATATATTTCATATAAATCAATTATCTAATAATTATAAAATTGCTCTCTTTCAGTTTAATTTTTTTTTGAAAACTTTCCAGACACTAAGACATCTCGAATTGAATATATAATTTTTTTGTTAAATAGCCTTTTGTTTTGGAACGAAAGCATTTTGTATAATACTACTGGTGTCTATATTTCAAATTATTAAATATTCCAAATCTAATATTTTATTCATTGTAATATTCTAAAAACTCTTTAAATGCCTGTTTTTATTTTCTTTTTATATCAGCAATTGAGGAAACGTAAAACAATAAAAATACAAATTTTAGCGTTTTTCTGTGACATGCAGGATAATAATTGTCACGCGTCAATGCTTCTGATTCATCGTATGTTGCGAACTATAAGAATTAGCGTGTTTTGGCACAACACGTGCGCTGTGCACAAACGTGACTCACTCCCTTATGAGTACATATATCTATATATGTCGCTGTCGGGTGCATACAACATATTTGCACGAAATAAGGGCAGGTAGGGTAATTTTTGCACGCGCTATACCTGGAAATTAGCGATGCGTGAATTAATTTTTTATAACGAGAGGGCTGCTTGTTATTTGCGATAATAATAGTTTGGTATGTATTTATTTATATACATATGTGTTGTTTCGTTTTTTTTTTTTTACTGATTGTGAGCCATAAGTGAGTGATCCAAATGATAATGTTATTGTGCATGTTATTTTCATATCATTATTTTAATAACATTATTTATATATTAATAATTTACATAATTAATGTTGTATGTAATAGATAATAGTTTTGTCAATGCTTAAGATTATTTTGATTTAAGTTTGGTTTAAAATGTAATTATTTTCTATAAAATGAGACTTTCTTGAATCTTTTATGCGCAGAAATACACATTTTTGTTCATCAATTTTTTAAATATTTTTTTATTAAGAACGTTTCGACGCAGGACATCTGCTTCTTCTTTTTTTTTAAATGAATTATATCATTTGTGTAACATTAGAATATTTTTTATTAATGATATTTATGGATTAAATGAAATATATTTAGTGCCTAAGATGATTACCTAGTTTTTTTTTTTTTTTAATAATGCAAACTTTTCTAGAAAACACTTACTAAAATTTTAAAAATTTAATTCTGGCTTTAATATTTGTCCGAAATTAATCAAATTTTTGCAAAAGTTTATATTCGTGTTCATATAAATTACATAATTTTAGTGTCTTACAGTGTCGCCAACTTTCTGAGAGAAAATTACTAAAAATTTTAAAAAATGTATTATGGCTACATTATTTATCCCATTTTAATTAAATTTTCACTAAAGATTCTTCTAGTGTCCAAATAAATTATATAATTTCACTAATATACTCTGTTGCAAAGTTTAAGAGAAAAAATTATAAAAATTCTTAAAATGTAAGTCTGTCTTTACTTTTTGTTTGATTTTAATGAAATTTTCACAAAATATTTTTCTAGTGCACAAATAAATTATATAATTTTATTAATGTAGAGCGTTGCCAACTTTCTAAGAAAAAAATTACCGAATTTTTTAAATCTTATTTCGATTTCATTGTTCATCCAAGATGAATTAAAATTTTACAAAAAATTTTTTTATTGTCCACAAAAATTATATAATTTTATTTTTGAACAGTTTTACCAACTTTTGGAGAAAAACATAAAATTTTTATTTTTATTTCTCAGTATTTATGTGATAACGGTGGTCTGTATGTGGGTTTATCTATATGCTTCTAATTTTGTATTTTAAAATTTGTATTGTAATTGTAAATTAAATTTATTTTGAATTAACTCATTTTACAATCATTATAAACCTTGTTTTTATCAAATATACATATTGCATATATTTTCTATCAAAAAACGAAGTACTAACAACGTAAACAATATCATTCGTGATCCATTTTATCGTTAATTAAATCATATAGGTAAACATACGTAATGTATAATTTGCAGAACAAGCCTTCTTATCAACATTTCGCTTTTTCCGTGTGTTTCGCGCATGTGTACGTGAATTATTAACCGGACATACCAAGAACCAGGTATGACTAACCCTCGATCTGATGCAAAAACTCGGAGAGAAAAAAAAAAACGCAGCACACCGCACCAAGTATCATTTCTACCGCAAAACCATTGCATTAAATTAAATAGACCTAATTGCACATTCTACGCACAGTTGGTTAGATTAAAACATTACAGTGAATATTAAACGGTTGTACGTTTATTTTCTAACAAGACTTAATGTTGATTAAGACTCATTCAAAATATATATTTTAACGATGTCAAAATATCTTGTTTATTTCGGTTTTTGTTTTATTTTTAACCGCAGAGTAAGTAGTTTCGCGCCCAAATATATTTTTCTATATTAAAGAAATGTAAATTGTTTGTGTCAATTGTTTGTTGATACAAGAGATTCATGCATTTTAATTTTAGTAATATTTTATAAAGTTTTCGATCTGTTATTGCGATTTTTTTAGAATAATATGCAAATCTTTCTATTCCATATTCTGCATTAAATCCTGGAACTAACTTACATTACATCAAATAAACTAAATTTTTTTGCACTAAACTAGAAATAAATCATATTGATTTAAATAAATTCCGGTTTTATTTAATAAATAAATTATAAAATCTTGTAATAAAAAAAAATCTGTGTTATAATACAATTTAACAGAATTCACATCCTATTATCCAATATGAGTAGAAAAAAATTTAGTTTGATATTTTCTGGTTTATTATGAGCTGCATAATGCATAATAGGTATATTTAAGAGTGACGCACGTGGTCTCGAAGGTAACAATTCGCACAATATACATACCATACATCCCTAAAATAATCGGTTGACACGCAAATTTTTCTTCCTTTTATTGTAAACGAATTGTATACCTTTGTATTAGGCGATATGTCTAATGTTCTAATGGAACATGTAACTATAGAGCTTTTTTTTTTAATAGTCAGTACGAGTTCTAGTCAGGCATATTAAGAATGTCTATCTATTTTTTTATTTTTTTTATAAAGTTAAACTTTTTCGATATATGGCAGTTTATTAAAGTCTAATGATTTTTATTATTTAAAACTAGCGAAATATTTAATTATCACAGGCGGTAGTCGCAACCCGGAACGCACTGCCGTAGTACGGGACACGATCCGCGAGTCACGACGAGAACATGCTAACAGATGTTTGCGATGGAGCGGTTGCAGGCACAGCCGGCACAGCGCAGTGCTACGCCGAACAGAAACACAATCGAATGGGTATTAGTTCCAGCAACGAGCGCAGTACGCTGCGTCAGCATCGAATGTTGTTCGAATAAATCGGATGAATACAAATATTGCCGAATCGGAACGATTAGTTTTCTTTTATTTTGGTGTTATTTTATTTTTTTTAAATTTTTTTATTTGTTAGAAAAAAAAATATATGAGATTGCAAGTGTGGTTTTTATAGCATCGTTGAAAAACGATAAATGTTTAAAAATAATACATTTTCTATTCTATGTTACAATTACATTTAACGCTAACTGGAAGCTTACGATTCGTCTATAAAATGGGCAAATTTACAGTTACATTTTTACTGAAAATGTGAAAATAATTATGATGCTAATTACAAAAACAAAACTTTACAGTTTAATAAAAGCTAAAAGAAATTTTTATTTATTGTGCCCAATTCAATTATTAAGTTTCTTTATCTCGTGAATAAGTCATATATTGCTAGCAGGGATGGTACATAAAATACGTCATAAAATTATACATCATTTTTTAAGCGTAAAAAACATTATTTTTTTTACATTAAACAAATTTTCGACTTTTTTACGTAAAAAATGTATAATATGTAAAAAAAGATATTTATGTTTGAATCACATTTATTTCTGCTCAAATTATAATATATAATTATATATATATATATTATATTCAGACAAAAAGCGGAATATTGTTTACTATTTTTGACTAATTTATAGTGAAATTTTAAATTTGCGCTCATAAGCTTTAAAAAATGTAAGAAAGTGATATAATTTGATATAAATTGTTGTGGCAAGTGATATAATATATTTATATATAAAACTAAAATTTTACATTATTTACGTCTTTCATATATTATACATTTTTACACGTAAACGTAAAAATCCTTTTTAAGTGTAAATGCCCTTTCCTGATTGCTGGTAAAATATTTTATTTAAAAGAAAAACATTAAAATATTTAGATATTAATTAAGTAGACTTAACCCTCGTATGCATAAAAATTCGTTAAAAATAATGGTACGTTATTCTTGGACTCCATAAGAAATCTTTCTATGTATATTGCAACGAAATTTCTTACGAAATCCAAAAATTTTCAGTTTAACGGAGCGATATACAATTAATGGACGTTTATGCATACAGGCATAAACATAATAAATTGAATCATCTACTTTTCTTGTATATCATAAAATAGTTCAGATTGCTGGCGTAAACATTCATTAAAAATAACGGTCTGTTATTCTTGGATTCCGTAAAAAATCTTTTTATGTATATTGCAACGAAATTTCTTACAAAATCCAAGAATTTTTGGTTTAACGAAGCGTTATACATTTAATGAAGGTGAATGCATACGGGCATTAGACTCGTAATTATCTATCTTATACCTATATCTTGATAACTTTCAAAAAGGCAATAAAAATCTGAATATAAAATTCACTTTTTTTACATTTTATTGTTTTTCAGTTATAAGTATAACTCACATACATATGTTTAAAAAAACATTAATAATTGATTGCACCATCTCTACTTAAATTTTAATAGTTTAAATCAATCGACCAGTGGTCTTTTAATAAATAATTGCTGTAATAATATTGAATACTTAACTAGTCGACTTATTTAAATCACACGTAAAATATAAGTATAGTTAGTGCAACCGGTCGTAACAGAAATAAAAGTGGGTAATGTAACATGTATATTTTAATTTAAAATTTTAACAAATATTTTATTTTCAAAAATGATGTTTTTATATATGCTTCATAAAAGTTAAATTTATAGTTGATAATAAAGAGTTAATAATTTTAATTTTAATAACTCCCATTGAAGATGGCTGTTGGTACTTGGTGAAACATTTTTATAATATATATAAAATAATAAATCTGTCGGTTTTAACTTTCACAATTTTATTAAAAAACCCCTTATTAACCAATTTCGGCAGTTGAGCCATAAATACACAAAAATATCTTAGCTTTTAAGAAAATTTAACAAATTTTAATTTATTTTACTTATTGTTATATTACTTATTGTTATTATAATATATAATTATTTGCAGAAAATTTTTTAGTATATTGATTTGGTTGTTTTCCGTAAGATTAAATTTCTTTATAATAAAATATATACGGTAAAAGTAATTAGAAATAGTATACTATGTTTACATTCAATTACAGGTTTATGTAATTCAAGTAGCTCGTGCAAAATGCAGAAAATAGCGTATCAGACGCCATAATTGTGAATATTCTCGATAATTAGCTACGCTATCAATGCAAATTCATTTTATTATAAAATGTACGTATTATGTTACACAATGATTTTAGTTATATCTTATGACGTGAATTTTATTACATACAGAATTTGCTATTATAATCTTACATTAATAAAATATTCTTAAAGTGAATATATATGAATATCAAAAAAATATATTTGATTTTTATTATTGAAAAATAACATATATTTTAACTTTTTGCATTATATTTTTTATAATAATTTTGTTATATGTTTATACGTATTAGTTTTTGATTAAAAAAGAATTAGATATTTTTACTAAAATTATTTATTCAAATTTTGATAAGAAAACAAATATTGCATGTTAATATATGACAACCATTGTTTATTTTTGATAGAAATCACATTTATTTTCGGTAAATTGGCAGGTATTTTTAAATACAAAAAAAAAACTAATATAAATAGAATTAATAAGTCAATATAGATATAGAAAACACACAAGAATTCTTTTAAGTGAAATATGATTATCTATGTGTCATTTTTATCTATGATTTTTTTAAATATTTTAACGGATATATGTAAGAGATTTTGTTACCCAGTCACTTACATTTGTAGTTCAAGTACAACAAAATGAGTAACATAATATATATTTTAATTTTGTTTGTTTTATTACATGTGAAAGTACTAAATATTTTTAATACACTGTAAAAAATCTATATAATTTTATATTAACAATTATAGTAATTTTACTATATTCTTTATTGAAATTTTATAAATTATTAATAAATTTACAAAGAATTTATAAAATTACAACAAAAAACATAACAAATTACTATGACTATCAATGTAGAATTACAATGATTTTTTTTACAGTGTAATTTTAAAAAAATTTATAGTGGCAAAAAATTGATATACTTCTATATATTTTAGGGACAAAATATTACTTTATTTACAAATTTTATTGATACTGCACACGCAACGGGTAAGATTTTCATTTATATTATAAATAATTGTTTCGAATTTTTAATATATTTGTTATTTAATAAATTTAAATTTAACATAGTATACAATCTTTCAGAACTCATTATATTAATTAAAAAAACTTTAGGATTAAGTTCTGTATACATTTCATTAAAATATTGATGTTTCGATATACTATATGTATATCTTCATCAGGAAAAAATAATACAAATGACATAAATAATAAACCAGCAATATTAAAGGAAGCTACATTTTATTTAAATAAAAATATATTTTTCAATTATGCTTGATTTTAATTTTTAGTCTACATATATTTATTTATAAAATATTGCACTTACGTTTTTTGTTAAGCAGATATAAACACAAAGATTGAAGGTGGCGCTAATGCTGATATTAGAAATTTTCCTTGGCATGTTTATGTAAAAGCATACGTTAATATTTGGGAATCTTATTACGAATGTGGTGGGTCTTTTATTGCATACCAATGGGTATTAACTGCTGCACAATGCGTAAGCAAGTATGTATACCAATTTTATTAAATTATAATTATTTGAAATCTCTTCTTTAAATTATTTTCAAATATTTCTTTTGATTATTATGCAACTTCGTAAATTATTAAATAGATTATATACATCTTCAATTACTTTAGGATTTAATGTTAATTTCATAATAATGCTAATTAATATATTAATCTTGCTTGAAGGTCACTTTAATTGGTTAATAATTTCTGAATAACTATTTGAAATATATCATGAATAAATATTTGAGATTGATTTATCTTCACTAAATATTTGGGACAGATTTGTGAGGGCATGCGCATTCATATCATCTACCACTGCTACCAACAGCCGCAACAGCTGGCTGGCAATGTAAAGCAATAATTGCTACCTGCTGTCAGTTGGTAGTACTAATAGATGACATGAATGCACATGTTCTCACAAATTTGTCCCAAATATTTAATGGAAATAACTCAATCCCATATATTTATTTACAATTTATTTCAAATAGTAATACATATTTGTTAACAAATTATAATCGTATCTGCGAAAAGAATTAATTTTTTTAAAACTAATGTAGTTTCTAAATAGATTTAGATCAAGAAGAATTGAAATTGGTTATGGAAGTAGCAAAAAAAATTCCTTAAAATTTATATCAAGTATGAAAGTTATTTTACATGAAAGCTATAATCCGAAAACTGGTGCTAATGATATTGCATTAATTCAATTAGCACAATCATATGTTCCGTCAGGTAAATAATTATGTGTTTTTATAATTACAAAATATTTATAAAGCATTTTTTTTAGACTACGCTAGAGTTATTAGATTACCGAGTTTTGCGGACAGAAATAATTATATGAGTGAAGAATCTACCATTATCAGTAGTTTCGATCCAGGAAAAAGTAAGTAACGTTATAAGTATCTTTTTTATAGTATTATTTAATATTAATTTTTAGTTTATTTGTTTAATTGTTGTTTAACTATATATAAAAAAAAACTATTAGCTAAACTCTAAATTTTTGTTTTGTCATCAGATATTTCTAAACTTATATCTTTTGGAAGTGTTTTGTTAATAATGCAAATTGCATATAATAACTTTTTGAAATATGTATATAATTATCTTTTACTTAAAAAAATATAAAACTTCAAATAAATGTAGTTACAATTTTTGTATTGTTGTTTGGGTATATAATTTAAATAATTAAGTGTTTAATAAAAATAAATTCTGATAATCTAACTTTGATGATATAAACGACGCATATTTTTTATAATTATTTTTTGTAAATATATCAAATAGTTGATTTTTTATATTCTACAAATCTTCCATAAATATCAAAATCTTGACTATAGTATAATAGAATATGCAATTAGTATTATCATTGTATTATTTAATACAAAAATTATTTATTAAATTAAAATTTTAGAATATTTGTATACAACCTTTTTTAAATTAATACATTTCATTATTTTATTTTTTAATAAAGGAATATTAATTTTTTATTTTAGATACTGATTTAAAATATTTAAATTTAATAACATATTCCAATGTAAAATGTGCTGAATATTATAAGCCATCTTCTATTATTACATCATATGTTCTATGTGCTGGTACAATGAAAAACAAAGGAGTGTGCAAGGTAAATATAAGTATTTAAATACGTACCGATATCAAATATTTAAAAATTATAAATATTTAAAATTATGAGACAACATTTTATGATAATTGGCATGATCTCATAGGAAATTTTTTTTTGTTATATTATAAAAAATACAAATTAATTGTTGGTTTTGTAAAACAGATTTTAAAATTTTAACAACTTTAGCCCGTATGGTCATCTTTTTTGTTTATGAAAAAGTGCTTTTCAAATAACGCTTTGACCAATATCACAGTTTTAAACCGGTTATAAAAACCGGTTTACACCCCTGCAAATAATAATAGTAAAAGTATTAAAATAAACACAATGATTGATAAATAATTTATGAAAATAAGTCAAATTTAAATATTGCATAGTTATTACATAAATAAGTACAAATTGCATGGTTAAAAATTTCTTGTTTTTATCGATGGTCCCAAAACTATAGAAATTAAGCAAACTAATTGAAAAAAATGATGAATTATAGAAAATGCAAATTAATTTTAGGGTGACGGAGGAAGTGCGCTTCTATATAGAGAAATGGATTATCAATATACACAAATTGGAATTTTAAGTTTTATAAGTCCAACAGGTTGTAGCACTGGCTGTCCGGCCGTATTTACTCGTGTATCATACTATTTAGATTGGATACACGCCTGGACATTAATTCCTATTAGAGATGAATCATCTACCACTACAACGACGCAAAAACCAAATTGCTCACATACAATCCATATCGTAAACGCTATAGTTTATTTTTATATAATCATCCAACTTGTTTTCAGTTTACTTGAATAATCTGTTTTACAATAATTTATTTAGCATATAGTATTAACACTAGGCGACAAGGTTTTTTATAACGTGAACCAAATTATTATTTTGATTATCTATTACACTTATTATTCAAAGATATATAAATAAACACTTTAACAAGCAATTTGCAGCACGTCTGAGTAATACTGCTTGCTTATAATTAAGGCGTTTACAGCAACAACTTTGGATATACTTAAATTATTACATTTATATTACGATTTTATATTTAATAGTTTTAAAGTTGAAATATTAAATGAAAAAATTTCGTCGTCTGGCAGAAATCGAAACTTGAATAATAATATTTGAATTGGTTTATAAAATCGTTGTTCATCATCATGTATTATATTACATTTATGTAATATTAATTACTTTAAATTAAAATAAATATAAAAATTGTTTTAGAATTTTTTTTGTGTTGACATTATTAGATATACGTACCTATAACATACAAACAGTACTTGTTACATAATTTTTAAGATAATATTCGTAAAAGAAAATAAAACAAGATTAGAAGTATATGGGTAAACCCATATATAGACTACTTTGACATTTCTCGAAAAGTTGGCAACACTGTATTTTAATAATATTATAATTTATGTGGGCACTAGGAGATACTTTTCTGAAAATTTGATCAAAATCGAATAAATAATGTAGTCACAATGAATTTTCAAAAAATTTTGTGGTTTTTCTTCTCGATAAGTTGGCAACACTGTATTTTGTTAAAATTGCATAATTTATTTAGGCACTAGAAAAAACTTTTATAAAAATTTGATTAAAATCGGTTAAATAAAATGGTTATAATAATTTTTTTAAAATTTTACTAATTTTTTTCTCGGAAAGTTGGCAACACTGTATTTTGTTAAAATTACATAAATTATATGAATACTAGAAAAATCTTTTGTGAAAATTTGAGTAAAATCGGTTGAATAGCATGGCCATAATAAAATTTTTAAAATTTTAGTAATTTTTTTCTCGGAAAGTTGGCAACACTGAATATTAATAAAATTATATAATTAATGGGAGCATTAGGAAAATCTATTCTGTAAATTTGATCAAAATCGGATAAATAACGTAGCCAATATGAATTTTTAAAAACTTTAGTAATTTTTTCCTCAGAAAGTTGGCACCACATGACCATCTTGGGCACTAGGCAAATTTATCCTGAAAATTTAATTAAAATCGGTTGAACCGTCTAGGAGGAGTTGCGATCACAAAATTTTGTCTGACGACCGAGTGAGCGAGCTGACGACGCACACACATACACCCACATAAACTAAGTTCAGATTCGTCATCTAGAGGCTATATGAAGAATTTCTATATACAAATTTTTTTTTTGGAAAATGTTACAGACACCGTACCAAACGCTATACTACTTTTTCCTTGCAGTCAAAGTAGTAAAAATCATCTTATTAAATTCGTGTTATCAAACAAAATTTCAAATTTGTCGCCTAGTGCAATTACTCTGTATATTTTTATAAATCAAAATTAATATTTTTTTCTTTATTCTATTATTGGTATGAGCATCTTTTAATTAAAATATAATTTTTACATGTTTTATTATTTAATTAGAAATAAAATCAGTTATTATACAATAATTAATAAAGAAATAATTTTGAAAATGTTTTTAGGATTTATATTTTATTGGTATTTTATTAGTGTATGTAATAAAATTATTATAAATTTATGTGTTTAATATATATTTCCAAATGTACTTTATGTTATATGTACTCCTAATTTGAGGTGAATTGAATGTAGTCATGTTTGGTACTACCATTAGTGGTGCATATGATAACTACTGTGTAATAATCTATATTATGTTACTAGTATTATAATGAACTTCTTTTATATAAGCATTATAGTAACGTAATATCAATATTTTAATACGCTTCAAGAAAAAAACTATCTTATTTAACGTTTTATAAAGTCATTTTAAACTTTAGTTGATTGAACAAAAATAATTAAAATCATGGTTTAAAGCCTGATTATTACTAATGTAGATTGTTGAATGTGGATGAAGCAAAATCTATTTTTCTGATTAGAATACTAAATTCGGCATAATGAAAAAGTTTGTGCCACATTCTTTTGGGTAAATTATGTTTTATAAATCATTTTATATATTAGAAAATTAAAATATACATATGTATTTTTATACGTTACTCTGCTATAACATTATCAAATTTATTTGATAATTTGTGGCAGATATTTTTGAATATTGATAAAATAAATCTTTATTCTAATTTGCAATGGAATTTATATATTTAAAAATAAAATTGATATAAATTTTAATTTTTTTTTGATATAGAAGAAACAGTGAATAATTTTTAAGTTCAATGCAAATATTACTTTTATGTAAACATTTTTATCATATATTGACGCGTTATCTAACTTCACTGATTCACAATTTAAATTAATATTTTGATATTGTTGATTCTATTATTTTTTCGGACGAAAAACCTATTGTATTTATTTGATCTTCTTATATGATAAAAAAAAAGTTAAGAATTATGGATACGTATCTCATTATTCTAAAAATAACAAAAAATAAAATTCATTGATTCATTCATATCTACGTATAACTCAAACACAAGATAAAATTTATCAATTCGTTCAACTAATATAAATTTCAGTTTATTTATATTTTATACTCGCGATCAATCTGCTATATTAAAAATAATTCGAAAAAGTTAGTTTTATTAACTCTAATAATTTTAAAATTTAGATTATGGAAAAAATTACATATATTTTATTTTCAATTGCGTTTGCAACAGTAAAGGTATAACAATATTATAAAATTTTTATAAGAGTTTAAAATATTAAATTTTCAGGCTGGCGTTATCAATAATTCAAGTTTTATAAAATTAACGGATATTCATGATGCAAATGGTAAGAATTTTCTTTGTATTATTAAAATTTTTTTTTATATTTTTTAAAATATGAAATGAAAAGTTGATTTGTTTATAATATTTATGTTTTATAAGTATATTAGTTTGTATAAAATTATTAGTTTTTGTTTAATTCGTTGTTCGTGTGTTGTACGTAGGTAGATTATATGTTAAAATGACAATAATTGCTGAAAAAAGTTTCTCGAGTAAAATTTGCAAAAATTGATACTGCCCATTTTTAAATATTGATAAATAAACAGTTTTCAATACGGTAAAAGCATTAAATTATCTGCAATTATATAAAAAAATAATGTTTAATGTGATATTTTTAACATTATTAACATACCTATATTAAAGTATGCAGTATATATGTATAAGAGAACGCATGAATGTGATATATATATATATATATATATATATATATATATATATATATATATATATAATATACATATACTACGCACTGATAATATATAACATGAACAAATTAAATTATCTGCAATGTGATCTTTTGAAAAACAATACAATATTGTTATTTGAAAAATATTTAGAAACAGTTTCAATGTTTTTCATTAAAAATTGTTATATAAGATTCTGAAAACAATGTGTTTTTGTGTAAATTTAGAAGTAATTTTTTTTAGAAATGCAATAAAAATATATCAGTTAAGATGAGAAAGATATATTGAAGTATTTAGGAAAACCACTGTTTGTAATAAATTATTTTATTAAATCATTTAACACTATTTTATTTGATTTAAGTGATATCATCGAACGTCATATCACATATATTAAGAGAGGTATTGTAATCATACCAAAATTTACATATCGAGATTTATACAAATAAGCACGAATAATGCTTATAGTAACACGAAATAACTGTTTTAACTTGATGTGCGTCTGTCGGTCTGTGGACACATGTAAAGCAAATTCGGCTGAACGATTTTTTATAAAATTTCATATTTAACTTTCGAAAATATATATCTCAATTTGAACAACTGCTGGTAAAGATATGGAAACCGGAAGTGGTAATTTATCGATATCACTTTTTTGTGTTTTACGAATATTTTGCAACAGAGATATATTTCGAAAAAATATATTTAACAAAAATTGCTAAACAAGTTATAACTAACAACTTTTATTTTGAACATTTTTGATACAGCTAAATAATTTGTTTATAATTTTTCATATTTTTATTATATATAATTCTGTAAATAGGTGGTATATTTATGTTAAGGCAGTATTGTTTAAGTGACTATAACTGCAGTAGTTGTTCTTTACAGAAATTTTTCTATTCCATAAATTTATTTAATACGATGACGGTTGGTTCTGTGGTGGCCACTACAAATTTTTTAATAATAAATAGACACTAAAAAGCAAATTATTTTTTAGTATTATAGTTATTACTTTTGAATGTTGTCATATTAAACATCAAATTGAATATGTAAATTACATTTTTCTTTAGCTTAAGTGCAAGAAAATACCAAGTATTTTAAAACATTATGTTAATCAATCAGCAAGTGCTTGGTTAATTCGAAATACAGTTTATATACTACATATATTTACTATTTTCAGATTTGAATGCAAGACTTGTAGGAGGTAGTCCAGCTTCAATTGATAATTTTCCTTGGCTTGCAACAGTACAAAGTCAAAACATTGACTGTGAAGGCACTTTCATTTCAAATGAGTGGATTTTAACAAATGCTAATTGTGTTGATGGGTAAATAGAAGAACATGTATGAGAGGTATCATGAATGTGAATGAAGCTAAAATTGCTTGTCTGGATAGGAATGATTGGAGAATATTAATTTCGGGATAGCCATACTCTTTTGGGGACATTGCATGATTGTGAATGTATGCATATATAAAATATTAATTAATAATATAATTGACTATACTTATTACATACATTATAAAAAAATCAGATTGTTACACATAGGTATCGCATTGTAAATAAGCTAAATTTCGATACTATTTAAGTAAATTTAAATTTAAAATTAATTTCTCTAATTCTGTTAGAACAAAATTTTTGAAATTTTATGAAGTGTTAGAATAATTCTATAAACATAATGGCATATTTTGAAATATTTGTGTTAAATGACATTTTTTTTTCAAATAGAGAAAAATGTTTACTAAAAAGTAAAATGTTATTCGTATTGTAAAATATTTTTTTTTTTATAAAATATAATCTCCAAATAAAATATTTTATAAAATATACATTAAACCATTATTGTTAAAATATTTTATTTATATAGATATATACTAGATGCTATTATTAAAATATGATGATCAAACATTATTAAAAAAATTTTATACAGGGCGGACGAGATAACAATTGCATATGGAAGTGACAAAAAAGATTCTCTAAAATTTGCATCTTATGAATTTATTATAAAACATGACAAATATAATCCAGTAAAAAAAGAAAATAATCTAGCATTGATAAAATTAAAAAATCCAATTTCAGGTAAACTTATAACAGTAGTTTTAATTTAAAACAAATTTCAAATCAGAGTGAATTTGAAATCTCAAAAATAAAATGGTTTAAAATGCTGTTTCAGTTACTGCAAGATAATAGATTCAGTGGAAGTAGTTGAACAATAATAAACAAATAAGATAATCGAAAATTTGTTTTTCAACATTAAATTGCATAAAAAATAATTACGCTTTATTTTAATTACTTTGTACTATACTATAAAAAAATTACTGTAAATTTACATAATAATCATGATAATTTTACTGTATGTTTTGTTGTAATTTTACATTTTTTTTTGTAAATTTACTAATAATTTGAAAATTACAATCAAAAATTTAATGGAATAATTTCTCTCCGAAAATTCGAAAAAATAAAATCGATAAAACAATAACTTTTTAAAGTTAATTTCCTTAAAAAATATCACGTGAATAATTATTATTGAGTGAAATACACTACAATGTGTAACTGAAAAAATATCATTTCTATCATTTAATTTTACATTTTTCTGATGGACTAATTTCATAGTCAACAATTTGGCAATTTGTGTTCCTCTATCTCTAGTGGCTATGGAAATACTAATGATATGGCAAATTTAGTGAGAAAATCTTCTAATGCAAATAATGGAGTGCACGTACAAGCACAAAATATAATAAAAGCGACAGACTGCTTATTCATACATATACATCTACATATTTGTATATTTTACTCATATATGCTACTTTTGGGTACGTTTGGTGTTGATTTTTTTATACCTATATACCCGAAAACCTATAAACCTAATATTATCTTTGATCGGTGCAGAATATTATCTTTGGTACAGAAACTATATCTCAATATTTTAATATAACAGGACTTCAGCCTAAAGCTTTTTATATTAATATACCTAATAAGTTTTAAAACTATTTTTACTTTGTCAAAAATATACAGTTTCCGTTTGAAATAAGATGCGGATTAGAATTTATTTTGAGGTTTCAAATTTATGTTTTTAAGTTTGTCTTGTTAACTTTGAAAGATCTTGTATATAGCATATAAAATTTATTTCAGATATTATTCCTGTAAGATTACCCGGTTACAATGACATATCTAACGATATGAGTTCGGAAAATGTTGTTATTGCTAGTTTCGGAGAAGGTAAAATGAAATTTTCAAAAAAAAATATTATAATTGGTTTACATTTTCATTTTAAATGAATGTTTTAGTAAAATTAGATCTACATATTAAATTTTTCCAATTTTTATAATTTAAGTAATTTTGTAGGTACGAGTTTGGAATATATATTATTAACTACTTTCACAAACAGCAATTGTTCAAGATTTTTCCCAGCATTTATTTATCCTACTAGTCTTTGTGCTGGAACTACTAAAAATCAATGTGTTTTCAGAGTAAGTAAATAAAGTTTTTTTTAATTAATATTTAGTAAACGTAGTTTTAAAATAGTATACGTTTGTTTCAAATTCATATGCCACTACTGGGATATCGAGAACTATAATAGCTACAATTTCGGTTAAATGGGACTTTTTGTGCACATTTATATTACCATTTCAGATGTATTATTATTAGTTGCCAAAAAAAATTACACAGGTTACTAAAAAACTAAATTTGGTCATTTTTTTTACTTCTGAATAACTCTCAAAAATGTAGTAATAAAAAACCATTTTCCTACGCCCGCCGCTAGCTGAATATTATAATTATTTATCGCTTTTATTTGCAATTTTTTTCTATTAAAAGTTTATTTTAAAAGTTACTCAGAAGCAAAGAAAATGAGCAAATTTTTTTTTGCAATTATCTAAAGTGACCTATAGAATTTTTTTGAACAAGTAATGAGACATCTGAGATGGCCATATAAATGTTCACTGCAAGTCCCATTTAACCGTAATTATTATAGTTCTCAAAATCCCAATGGCAACATCTGAATTTGGAACACAGCATTATATAAGTACAGGCCAGTGTTAGTGCAAATTGTAAGTATTGAAATCGCATTTATATAAATGTGAATCTTTCACTATGCTATGGACTAGTGAGCTGAGCCGAATAGAGCCTTTTTCTAGAGCTATATCTCGTTGTGCTTTTGGGGTTAGTGTCCGCCAAAAAGTCGGTATCATATGAAAAAAAATTGTATTGTTGTTCTTTTTTTTGAAAAATGTTATTACGGGACTTTTTTGTGCTTGTTTAAAAACTAGAAATACATCAGCCAAAAGTACCAATATCACTTCCGATGTAAGTCAAATTAAAAGAAAATTATGAGCATGTTTTAAAAAATAAATATTTTCATAATTATCATACAAAAAAAAGACAATATTAGACTAGATCTTTATAGATTAAATGTTGCCAAAAATTTACCTTCACATGTTCGTGCATTTTTATTTAACATATAGCCCAGTAATGTTAACGATCACCATATTAACAAATTTAAAAATATTCTAAAAAATTTTTGATTACACATGCATTCTACAATGTCAATAAATTTACAAATTGTATTATATACTGATATTTCTGTATAGTTGGAATATAAGATGTTTATTTATATGCCTATGTTTTATGACTTAAGTTTATCGACTTCAATAAATGTATTTGTAAACAATAACGAAAAAATTTCAGGCAAACTTATTTTATTTGTAAATTTTTGGAAAGAGTTTTTTAAAAATACATTCAGAATAACATTTGAGATCTTTATATAAAATTTTTATTTTCATAATACTCAAGAGATATCAATAAAGTTTAGATAAATATGTAGATATTATTAAGTATATATTATTATTATTCAATAGTCGTGTATTTTCCATTATTTTACTGAGATTCTCAATCTTATCTTACTGATAGTAAAAAATGTTGCAGGGTGATGCAGGTAGTGCTCTATTACATAGAGAAGGTGATGGCAAATATACCCAAATAGGAACTGCTGCTTTTGGATTGATTGATACATGTGGAAATGGAGTTCCAGTAGTTTTTACTCGCTTGTCACATTACCTTGATTGGATACATTCAAAAACTAATATTCTTATTAGAGAAGAGTCACAAGCAACAACTACAACTACTACAACTACACAAATGCCTGATAATTCAAATTCCATTCACTGCTTCAACAACATTTACATAGTTTACGCAATCGTGCAAATTATATTATATTTACAATAAATATTTTTTTACTCTCTTAGAGACCATACGCTAAAAAAACCGACCCTCACTAAAACGACCTTAAAACTATGGTTATGGAGCCTACGCACTTATTTTTATTAAATACGCATCAGCACACTGAAAAGCAAACCGACGTACATATACGCTAGTCGGTAGGGATTAGTTTATAATCGGTTCATATATATATATAATAAAAAAATAAGTAGAATTGAACGCGTACATGACAATAGTCCTGTTGAAATGAAAAAAAAGAAGTAAATATTTATTTAATACGTGTATTGATACGTTCAATAACTAGTCAAACATTGATCCTAAAAAAAAACCTTTTTTCAGAAAAAAAAAAAAACTGCTCATTTCTCTCCATTTTTACTTCCATGTAACATAGGGGCTGGTACAATAAACTCGGTTTTTGGGTGTTTCGGTTTAGTTGTTTACTTCTGGTAGTTCATTATCTTAAAATCGGTATAATATTAGTTTTATTTTAAAATCGAGTGTGTTGTACCAGTCAATGTGATGTCAATATATATTTGTTAAATAAGAAACTAAACTTAAATTATTTTTGAAGGCTACTTTAGATGGTAATAATTTGTTAATAATTTATGAATAAATATTTGAAATAAATCATATATAATAATTCCTTTGCGTCCCCTTGAGTCCAAGATATAAAAATCACAAGAAGAAAATTGAGGGTAGACAACACCTTAATAATAGAAAATATGCAACACACCAGTTCAAGCAATCTTGGTGTTGGTCTGACAATGAGTAAAACTCTGCGTTTTTAACAACGATACGACATAAATGAGTAACTAACTAAATTGATTTCTTAATCAAATTTTTGTTACATAGCAAAGTACCAAAATATTAATTAGCAAAATCAACTTTTAATTTTTTTATACATATTTTTTAAAACATTATTACTAAACTAAAAATTTGAAATAAAAATCTTAAGAAATACAAATTATCGTTAAAAAAAAATAACTTTCTCGATTTAAGAAAAACTTATGACAGTATTCTTCGGGAAATCTTGAGGAAAGTGTCATGAATGTAGATGAAGTTAGACTTGCTTGTTTGGATAGGAGTGTTCAGAGAAAACTAATTTTAAGATAATGGAAAGAGTTTAATTAAAATTATGTGCCATATTGGCTACGTGATTTTTGAGAATTAATATTTCTTTTGTCGACCATGCAATTTTAAAAAAATCTGGCGGTATACATTGCATTTTTTGCTGTACTGTCATCATAGATACTATCTGTGTTAGCCATGTTTTGTGCTGCCGCCAGTGATACAAATAGAAATATGATGAATTTCTGCTACATAGGAATTACAGTAACATAATACCTATGAATATTTTGACATGATTGAAGAAAAATGTATTTTAAATTATTTTCTTCGTTTATTTTCTAAATTTAATCATTACGATGTATAATTACAATTAAAAACAAGTACTAATTTATCTTCAATACAAATATTACAAGAGATTACATATATTTATATCTCAAATATTTTTTAATTATTATCTAATGACAATGAATAATGACAAGAATATCTTTTTTAGAAACTCATATCAATTTATAAAACAAAAATGGGGTATTTTTAATCTTTTAAATCTAAGTTACAAAGATCACATTGCTCAGTGACGTAAAGAAAAGCTTTTTTAAATTTTTATTAAATTCTGATAAATAGTGTACCTAAGATGAAAATTTTAAATTAACAAATTAAAAAACCTCTCCTATTCTATTAAATCCCACGTTTTGATAATATTTTAATAATTTTTTCTCCAAAAGTTGGCAACATTGCACAAATACAAAATGTACTTTTCATAGACACAAGCAAAGTTTTTTCTAAAATTTTTATTAAATTACACATGTACTTTTACAAATTAAGTTCAGACTTATTGTCTACAATTGTTGACAATATCAGATATCGTACCAATTTTATATAACTTTTGTTTAGTTGATTAATATTTTCGAATTAGCCGGCTGGCATAGCCGAGCGATTTAAGACGTGTATCTGACACCGCTCGTGCTTGTGCGGGCCCGAGTTCGAATCTCGCTTGAGGCTTGGATGTTTGTGATATCTTTGTATCGTCCAAATACACTTTGAAAAGTGATATTTTAGCATCTATTGGTTGATAGTCTTCGCTACCGAATCACTTTGTGTAAAACAAAAATATTTTCGAATTGCAAAATAATTGCAAAAATATTTTTTAATTAATTTGGTTATTTATCTTAAAATAGAATTCTAGCAAAAATAGTAATAAACAAGATTAGAAGTATATGGATAAACCCATATATAGACTACTTTGACATTTCTAGGAAAGTTGGCAACACTGTATTTTAATAATATTATAATTTATGTGGGCATTAGGAGATACTTTTCTGAAAATTTGATCGAAATCGAATAAATAATGTAGCCACAATTAATTTTTAAAAAATTTTGTGATTTTTTTTTGATAAGTTGACAACACTGTATTTTGTTAAAATTGCATAATTTATTTAGGCACTAAAAAAAACTTTTATGAAAATTTGATTAAAATCGGTTAAATAAAATGGTCATAATAAATTTTTTAAAATTTTACTAATTTTTTTCTCGGAAAGTTGGCAACACTGTATTTTGTTAAAATTACATAAATTATATAAATACTAGGAGAATCTTTTGTGAAAATTTGAGTAAAATCGGTTGAATAACATGGCCATAATAAAAAATTTAAAACTTTAGTAATTTTTTTCTCGGAAAGTTGGCAACACTGAATATTAATAAAATTATGTAATTAATAGGAGCATTAGGGAAATCTTTTCTGAAAATTTGATCAAAATCGGATAAATAATGTAGCCACAATGAATTTTTAAAAACTTTAGTAATTTTTTTCTCGGAAAGTTGGCATCACTGGAAAAAACCAAAACCACATGACCATCTTGGGCACTAAGCAAATTTATCGTGAAAATTTCATTATAATCGGTTGAACCGTCTAGGAGGAGTTGCGATCACAAAATTTTGTCTGACGACCGAGTGAGCGAGCGAGCGAGCGAGCGAGCTGACGACGCACATCCATACACCCACATAAACTAAGTTCAGATTCGTCATCTAGAGGCTATATGAAGGATTTCTATACAATTTTTTTTTTTTTTTGAAAATGTTACAGACACCGTACCAAACGCTATACTACTTTTTCCTTGCAGTCAAAGCAGTAAAAAACGAAAACGGATCCACAGGGAGGAAGCATATCCCCCTTTAAGCCTAAGAACATACAATATACAAAATACATACAAATATATATTCCACACAACAATTATTATTAACGCATTTTGCATACAGCTACGCATATAAGGTGGGATAATAATTTTTTGTAGGCTTAAAGCTTCTTAATAATTATTTACTAAAAAAATTTTTTAGATCCGCCTTTAATAAAAAAAATCAATAAAAAATTATCTTTTTTTGTCATTGTAAATAGAAACAGATTGATATCAAATTACCTAAAATTGTTTTGAATACTTTATCAGTATATGAAACTAATATAAAATAATTTACAAGTTATGTTGAAATTATTTTGATATATTTCATTTATTGAAAATGAAAGACATTACGTATTTTTTAATTTTAGCTGTTGCTATAACAGTGAAGGTACATATAATACAATTTTTAATGTAATGTTAATAAATTTTACAAATATTTTTAATTTTAGGCTAACGTTCTTAAAAATAAATCAAGTTTTGTGAAACTTATTGATATTCCAAAAAGAAACGGTAAGAATTTATTCTATTTTTATGTCATTTTAATTTTCATTTGTTATTTTATTAAAACGGCATAAAAATAATTTTAATTACTTATTTATTCGCTTATAAAATATTCATTAATAATATTTAAAATTTTCAGATTCTTCTACAAGAATTGTTGGTGGTAATCTTGCTTCAATTATTAGTTTTCCTTGGCATGCTCTTGTAATTCCAACAATAAATGGTAAACTATATCAATGAGGAAGTTCATTTATTTCAAATAAATGGGTTTTGACAGCTGCACAATGTGTTTATGGGTATATAAAATCGTAACATTAAACAAAAGCAAAAATTATAATTACATATTTCTTTTGAAACTGTGGTCGCATTCGATTGGTAGGCACCGTGCACCGTAAACTCCGTGAACGATGCATTTTGCACGCTAACTCGCATACATGTTACCAATTAAAGCACACACGCTCGCTCATTCGCATTCTTGTAAATTATTCTTGTTATCGGGTTAGTTCGAAATGCACGCTTAATGTGCTTTTCCCAATAAAACACTTGAAAGTTGACATAAAATGTGTTAACTAACGTTCATGGTGTACCAGGTCAAGTGCACGGTTCCTTTCAATCGAATACGACTTAGATATGTTTCAAAAATGTGCTTGGATAAAAGTGATAAAATGAAATCGAGATTATTATCAACAAAAAATTTATATTGTCAGGGACGATTAGTTTTTTTGCTAGGCGTTTGAATTATTTTCTATAGAAACTATGAGGTCATATCTCAGAAATACTAATAATAATTTGTTAAAAGCCAGAGAAATACAAAAAATAAATTAACTTAAGTCAATCAAAAGAAATATACAAAATATAAACAACTATAATCAATTATAATCTTAAATATTATATGGCAATACTAGAAATATGTTCTTGAAATTTATTATCATTATAATTATAATCAGCAACACAAAAAAAATTTATTATATTTTTAAATTTTTTGTTTTAAGTTGTTTTATTACTGTAGGCCATTTGTTGCACCATGTTGAACCAACATTATAAGAAAATTTCATTTAAAATTAATAAATTAGATGTAAAACAGTAATTTTATTTATAAATGTAGAGTCTCCTGTATATAAAACGATGGAAGCTTATGTTATATTAGAAAGTAGATTCATTTATAAAAACAAGAAACAGCAAAGATCTTAATTAGCACCATAAATTAATTAATGTGGACAACATCGCATTAATAATAATATATATTTATTTGTTAGCAATATAATTTTAATGCGATTTTGTTTAATTTAATTCCGATTTACTTGAACCAGAATATGAAACCGATAAAATAATGGTTAATTAAACTGATTAAAAAATTTCTTTTGTATTTTTTGCGAACGTTGCCCGTACCCGATATTTCAAAATCATTTAAAACTGGTAACTTTTAACCGAAAAACATTGTACCTAATTTTTTGAGAACAAAACCGAATTATAAATTTTTTTTACAACGTATACTGTAAAGAATGTAATTTAAATTTATGTAATTTTAACAGTAAAAGAGCAGCATTTCGTAATATTTACTGTGATTATTTAAGTAATATTACATTTTTATGAAAAGACAATATACATAAAATATATAAATTTACATTTTTTTTACAGTGTATATTTTTTTTGATAAAGTTTTTGAATTTTAAACATTTTTACCAAGAACAGCATCTATATACATACATTCATATTAAACAGTTTTGAGGTAGGTGAACAAAATTGAATCCTTATTTCTGAATTAAGGAAATAATATTTTATAACCTATAATTAAATTTTGATTTTCTAAAAATAGATAATAATAATTGTCTTATCTGGTCATATAAAATTAGAAGAAAAATTAATATAGAAATAATCTTAGAATTTAACGAAAAAAATAAAACAAATACCCATTATATTATATATTCTACAATATTAATCAAAAGATTAACCGGTTCAAACCAGTTTAGAACGAAAACCTATATTTAATATATAGTTCTCGATACCGGTTAACCGTTAACCAATATTTTTATCGGTTACATCATGTAACTTACATGGTCTTTTCTTAAACTATTGTCTTGACAACTGGATATACAAATGTAATTTGACAAATACTTTTTTTAACAGAGCTAACCCGGTAATAGTTATGCATGGAAGTGATAATGTAAATTCACAAATAGCAGAAATTGTTAAATTTGTTTTCATTCCAACTGATTATGATGGTAAAACACTTAAAAATGATATAGCATTGTTACAACTAGTAGAATTACCATGTAAGTAAAAATTAAATGCTAAATTATAATGGGAGTATCTAAATTATAATTTTTTTAAATTTATTTCAGATATTAGTCCTATTTTATTACCTAGTTATAACGACAAGAAAAATGACATGATTGGGAGAAATGTTTTATACACTAGTTTTGGAGAAGGTAAATCAATGTTTTTATTATTATAAATTTGAAAACATTAGCACATTAATAAAATAATGATTTTTAAATTAGTCATTTAAAATATTGAAATAATATATTTCAAATAGATTTTGATTATTTATTTTTATGAAACAACCAATTGTATGGGTATACTAGCAGTTTGTCTTTAAGGTTTATTTTTTAATTTGTTTATTAATAGAATTATTACATGAAATTTAAATTTAAAAAACATATTACAATCGATGATTGAATATAAAACATATTTTTTATAATAAGAAAAGTTTTCTAATTAATTTTTAATTGTAAAAGAAAGCTAAAATGGATCAAAAATAAACTAAATATTTATTTTATTTGGACGTTTTGGAAGTTTAAACTCTCGCTATCATCAGCTATTTTTATTATATTTTTTTTTAATACGAAAATATATAATTATAAAACATTTATATATATTTATGAATAGGTTTACATACCATTTGTTGAAAATTACAATTAGTTTAAAATTATTATTATTTGTCAATGATGTTACATGATTGTCAAATGAATTTAAATGCAAATTAAATTGTATTAAAATTGTTGATTTAATTTTGATTCGTTTCCGCCTCAAAATGACTTTTCAATTTAATATCAGTTAATTTTTAATTCATTGTAGCAAATAAGTTTACATTTTTAAACCATTTAAAAAATAATGACGTATAGTTAATATTTTAGGTAAAAATTTACGATATCTGCAATTAACTAGTGATGCAAATAGTAGATGTTCTGAAAAATTTCCTGGATTAATAACTGCAGGACATATTTGTGCAGTACCTACTGGACTTGATGCTGTTTGCAGAGTAAGTGAATTATTAATTTAAACAATAATATTTTAATAACATTTTTTTTTACATTTTAACGTTCAGTAATCTTTAATACACAGTATTTGACAAAAATCTGAATAAAGTAATTTCATATAAAAACACACAGTTATACCTATAGTTATCATGGCGTCAAAATAGTAATAACCTAACACTAGTTAATATTAAAAAAAAATATTTTTCTAAACATTTTACTATTCTTTCTTAACTTGCAGGAATTGTAATGTATATAATTTTATTAAGCCTTAACGATTGACCATTTCGTAAATAATATTTTTTTAGCATAAGTGTGATGTCCATTCATCTGGGCTTCTCAATTGTTAAGGGATAAATAAAATGGAATATATATTTTTAGGGTGATGCAGGCAGTCCATTAATACATTTAGAAAGTGATGAAAAAACGTTATCTCAAATTGGAATTGGTAGTTTTATAAGAGATCAAAGTTGTCCAGCAGCCTATCATGGAGTATTTACTCGTGTAACACAATATCTTGAATGGAACTACATCAACTACTACTACTACTACTGAAAAACCAAACCATTCCACTTCAATTCATTTATTCCATGATATTATCGTAGGATATTTAATTTTACAATTGATTTTATATTTACAATAATAATATTTAAAATTTGTATATTTAAAGTGTCTAATAAATGTATATTTTTTGAATTGATTTAGATTTTTTTCTGTATGTATTGTAATATTCTACTTATCAAAATGAAAACATTGGAATTTATAATTCCCGGAAGATTTCCGAAAATTTCATGGATTTACTTCTAGAGCACCCGAATTGATAGATCTTGTAAAGCTACAACTTTGTCTAAAGCTGTAAAATGATTCGATAAAAAAAAGTTGGAAAATACTCGGAAAACTGTTTGCATGAAAGTTTCTTCTTATTTTCATAGAATTTTTCAAAAGGTTTTTAAATTATTCGAAAAAATTTATTAGGTATTACATCAATTTTTAACACTATCGTATAATTAAAAAAAATATATTAAAGAATTTGCAGACAAGATCGATTAAATACTGGAAAATTGTTTCAAAAAATTTAGGAAATTGCTAAAATTTCTGAAACGCAGTTAGTAGTTTAAAAAGCTAGAGTTACCGAATAATACAATTTCGTAAAGTTTTCCGTCACTAAAATTTTCTTATACGGTGAAAATACGACTTGCATTACAGACGGGTTAACAAAAACACGTTAATAAACTGTTCGATAATGATAATATATGAGTATTAATCTAGTAAATAAGCTTTGTTTGTAATATGTGCATATAGGTGTTTAATATTTATTAAAATTAAAAAAAAAGAAATTTAAGGAAAAAACTATATCACCCGGCAAGATTTAAATCTCCAACCTTTCAATATTTTGTATCGACTACATGTAACCTGACTAGACAACAGAATGAATTTCATTAATTTTTAATAATTTTCAATACTTTTTTATATTTTACATTATACTACAGTCGATTCCGCTTAATTGGGACACATCGGGACTAGGGCATTTTGGCCCAATTAAGCGGCTGTCCCAATTAACCGAATTTTACATAAAATTAAGCAATCCATATTTTTCTTTCAATAATTTTATTTTATAAATTCTTGGAAAAAACTATAAACTACATATAACCAAAAAAATATAAACTTTTAAGAAAAAATAATAATAAATTCCAAAATAAAAGCAATTTTACTAGAAACTGTCATATCACTTCTTGGCATCTTGGCAAGAGTCAATTTTTTTTAAATAAAATCGACAAAATGTTAGTTTAACGAACCTTCCACGCGCGAGGTGTAGTGGTAATTGAATCATAACTGAATACGTAACAATTGAGACAGCAGGGTAGACTCTCACAGCTTTAATGACCGGTGCCGCGCCGCGCCGACGCAAGGGTAAACATTAACCTTTGAGCGCGCGTGGGTCCTTACTTCATACGTGAATGAATGTGTTGGGAAAAAAGTTCACAGCGCGCGAAACTAATGTAATTAATTGATACATATTTGCTAGTTTTTTAAATATAATTTTCCATGTTGTGAATCAAAAAGATATGAAGCGTATCATATTAAATTTTTTGTAAATATTTTTTCTTGTGAATATTTGTAACATAATATATACTGTGATCTTAAATTTACTGTCCCAATTAAGCGGAATGTTGTCCCAATTAAACATGTAAATTTACTGTTGGTTCCTTGGTTTGGTTTCTGTTCTTTGAGATTTGGCCCAAATAAGCGGCTGTCCCAATTAAGCGGTGTCCCAATTAAGCGGAATCGACTGTATTTACAATTTTGTAAACAAGAACACAACAGCTATAACTTGATTTAAATAAATATTTCGATAGTTAGCCTACTGTAAATATGCCACGTTTACCGCCGTAGTCTACCTTCACTTGCACAGTTATTTCTGCAAAAATACGCATATTTGTAGTCACTGTATAATCTAACATAAATATTAATAAGACTTTTTTTACTGTATAAAAAATTTTTTTATGTATCTGATGGGCCGACAACGGGAAATTTTGAAATATAATTATTTATTATATTATTTTTAATATCTTTACTTTAATTAAGTATAAAAATTATCGTATCAAAATATTAATATTACGTTACTATATTGACTACATAAAAAAGGTCATTATGTTAGTAGTACAATAATGAGAATATTATTGTATAGTAGTTATTTACTATATACACCACTGGTAGCAGTACAAAACATGATTACTCGGTCAATTGTAATTAACTTAACATTTTCGGAGGTTGTAAATCTATGAAGAAGTACAAGAAATATAGTGCACATTGTCAAATTTGTTAGAAATTGCATATTCGACCAAACAAAGATTAACACACAAATCACGTAACAATAATACTGTTTTACAACTATTAGTAAGATTAAGGTTTTTTGGAATGTATTTTTATTTATTTTTAGTTTAGTTTCATTTGGTACGCATATATCATTCAGAATATAAGGCTCTTTGTGTTTCGCACATATTGTTTGGTTTCGGTTCTGCCTTTCTACTCTTCGTAACATAATTTACCTACTATCCTTTTTAAAAATAGTTTACTCTGAAAACTTGCAAAAAATTATAAAATATTTAATAATAACTACAGTTATTTTACAATAAATGCTGTATCTAAATTTTCATTATCTGTACAGATTAAAAAAATTATTTAAAAGTACTACTTCAAAAGTTAATATTTTACCTATTTCAAAACATTTCTCGGTATTTTGATTATGAAGAATTATCTTTTCAAAATCATTTCACTTTGGTTAATAAAAATTATATATGATAATAAAAAAGAAAAATAAGTAATTTTATAGTTATCAGTTATTTTTCTAAATATAAATATATAATATTAGCTTTACCAAATATTATAATCAATTTATTTATTTGATAATTTATTTCATATTGCAAATAATTATAGTTTTCGAAATATTTAAATTAACTCAAATTTTGTGTAGGCTGCAATTTTTAATATAAAGAAAACTATAATATTAATAATAATAATAAGCTATATATTTGAATATTGCTTATTAATCCATGTATGAATATGAAACTCTTTGCTTTTGTGAAACAGTATAGCTACTATATTATAAAAACAGAATTAGATAGCATTTACAAAAGAAAAGTATTTTAATTTTTATGGAAGTACATTTCATAAGTATTAAATATTTGTATTGGGTGCATTAAAAAAATTATAATTTTACTTAAAATTGTTTTAAATACTCCAAAAAATTTAAAATATTTCAAAGTATTTAAAATACAAATATCTACTCGTATATTTTTATTTATATAAAACCAAATATATGATTATATCTAGAAATTTAATTAAGGAAGAACAATTTGAAATTGATAATTATCAATTTTAAAGAATATATAATTTGATATATCTTTATATGCTGATTGATGAAAAAAGTGATGTCACTAGAAAAATAGGAAGATCAATAATTTTTGGATAACAAAAGTTTATATTAATTACATGAATTACGACCTCAGTAAAAATAAAAGAAAGTTGAAGAATACTATTGAATCATGAGATATATAAATTATACAAGAATCTAGATCTTGTATACGCAATTAAAATTCGAAGGTTACAATAATTTGGACATATGCACAAAATAGACTAAACAATAACGGTGAAACAAACAGCGAATAGAAAATAGATCTCATAAGATCAGAGAAAAAATTCAAATTTAAGATGGAAAGACAATCTAGAAAAGAATTTAAAGAAATTAGAAATACATATATTAAATATTAGGAGTATATGTTATTATACTATAATTATAATCATTAAACATTGTATTGATCATAAACATTCTTGCGATGAAAATTTAATTGATATTCTGCACAAAGTAAAAAAAAGTTTTAAACTTACGTTCCTGGAAGACTATGAAATTAAGAAAGCCGTCAAAAATAACACCGAACTTATGAACGAACATTTGGAACATTTTACCTTCGCCATTCCTCGCATAATAGTTTGCACACCCTCTCCACTTAGTTTAATCAGTTGCTTTAATCCAATAGATATAAGTACAAAAATTTGTTATATTTTTCTGTATATGTTCTTCTGATGATGGCTTAACAGCCGAAATTGCAATAAAGAAATATTTTTTAATTTTGTGAAACAACCTAGTGTTTTTATTTATATTATACATATTTCAAGATGTTTCACCGAGAACCCACAACCTTCAACATTGAGTTTATAAGTAATTACTTACTCTTTAAGCAAATGATGAAAATTATTTGAGTTTATTTACTTGTTATAAGTATACATTATTTAAAAATAATTACTCATGTTTTATTCACTTTAATGTAATAAAGTACTTAAATAGTGTACGTGAATAGTCCTTTTTGTTCAATGGACTCAATGTTTAAATACAAAATAAGACAAGTTTAGTTTTATAATATTTCTCCAAATAAAACAAAAACAAATATTTTGCAAAGACATTTTCTGTGACCAAAAACTAAATATTTAATATTATTTTCACTTTTAAGATTTATTGCTAAAAAAGCATCAAAAAGTTTCGTTCAAAACAAACAAATCTTTCCAAAGTTCATAATAAATAATTTTTTTATTATTATTAGTAAAATAAATTGAAATAAATTTTTTAATAAAATATGTTGGAATCAAATTATTAGATAATTTTATAAAACACGATAAATATTTTTATATATTTTATCAGTTTATCAAACTAATATAAATTACTCTTACTTTGCGTTCAAATTAATTAAATGCAGTTTATTAGTTAAAAATGAAACACTTTACCTGTTTTTTAATTTTAGCTGTTGCTATAACAGTAAAGGTATATATATATATATTTTTAATAATATGAAAAAGTTCTAAAAATGTGTTTTAATTTAGGCTAATGCTGTGCCAGATATTTCTAATTTTGTAAAAATTATTGATATACCAAAAGGAAATGGTAAGAATTTGTTTCATTTTATGTCAGTTTAGTTTATAATATATAACACCTTCAATAAAATGTAACCTATTTTAAAAATTTTAAACTATTAATTTTATTTAAATTTTTTTAATATAATAATAATAATAATTTTTTTAATATTATAATAATATTATAATAATAATAATATTATTAATAATATTATTATATTGTTACCAAATTTTAATTATATTTTTTGTAAAACCATAAATAATTGTAATTTCGTTTTCGTATTAAAATAAATTTGAAAAAAGTTTAAATGTTTGCCATGAAAAATTGTATTTCATGCACATTAATAATGGAAGTAGGATATTTAAGAAAAATAGAAAATGTGTAATTGTGTATTTAAATGGTATTTATTTACTGAAATATATTTTAACGCGGTTGAAATCTAGATGTTAAATGTTATTACAAAATGAATAAAATTATTTATTATTGTAGAGACAATGTAATTTTATAAATTCAGCAGTTCATCCAAAACACACTACAGAAGTTTAAAAATTATTTAGATATTAGAAAAAAAGTAAAAGGACTATGAGTAATAATACGTAAATGATAGTTACATCAAAAAATGTATATTTGTTATCAGTAATCTATTATGTACATATATTTATTTAACATTAACACTTTCAGTAACATTAACTTTAAAACTGAAAAGAAGTATTTATATAGACTTTCATTACGCTTGCGCAGTTGATTAGTTTTAAGTTTGAGATTTATTTAAAATAGTTTAATTTTACTAGTTTTATGCACTCTGTTTGCGTGGTATGTTTCAACGAAATATTGTTTTTAAAATTAATAACATAGTATTGGTTTCATTATTATTATTGGCATCCAGTGCCATTCAAGTATGAACCTGATTCATTTAAAACAGATGCTATAGTTCCCCAAACGTTATTTTTGGCAATTTTATCTTTAAACAAATTTTCTCGTTTATTGTATAATATTATTTTTTTTTTTTAAACTTAATTAATATTTTTCTTAATTCATACTGAAAATAAGCACTAAGTTGTGCTAATATCAGCTGAGAGCTGAGATAAATACCCATTAAATCGTATGAAGTAAACGCATAGACGTTGACAAAAAATTTTACTTTAACTTGAAAAAGTTGGAAGTTGGCTAACTTTCTAGTTTAGTGTTAATGTTAGATTAGTTTTTTGTGGAGTGCGTAAAGTATACTATACACTTGCATTAATTTAACTTTACAATGTTAATATTAATTTGCGAGAGTAAAATATTTGAGAATATAGAACGGATCCATATGTTACACAAGCATTGCATGTATCCATTCATATGATTCTCATTTACACGCTGTTTTTGTAAAACCAATTACTTGCGTAAATAGAAGAACTACTGTAATCTACATTTGTAAATATTTCTAAAAATGCAACACTTGATATTTGATAAAATAATTGCTAGTTAAATACAAAAGATTGTCTGTTATATCTTTATGGTTATAAGTATGTATATGCTACATATATACTACTTTTCTTTTATTTAATATTAGTAATGCTTAATTAGTTATCTGCAGTGTATTAAAAACTTTTTCTAAAATAAAATTTTGGTAAAGAAATTATACAGATTATAATCAATTTCTAATGAATAAAAATACATTAATTTCTGAAAAATGAATTTGTTATTGTGCAACAATAAATTTAAATTTAATATTATACATATTTAATTGCTCATAACATATTTATTTGTAAAAAATATCTAATTGTTAATTTCTTAGTTTTATTAGTTATATAGTCGACAAACACATCAAATTTTAAATTTTCAGACTCTTCCACAAGAATTATTGGAGGTGATTCTGCTTCAATTAGTGAGTTTCCTTGGCATGCTTATATAATTACAAAAATAAGTTTAACTCAAGAAGTCCACTGTGAAGGTTCATTTGTTTCTACTGAATGGGTTATGACAGCTGCACAATGCATTAATTTTAATTCGTAAGTAAAATTTACAAAACTTAACAAATGAACAACATATATATATATATATATATATATATATATATATATATATATATATATATATATTAAAGATCAAGTTTATGACAAAGTAATGAAAATAAAATCGCGTCAATAATTTGATTGAAATGCAAATTTGCTGAATTTGATCTGTAGGTCACTTGATCTTTTGTCTTAACCACAATGTAATAATATAATTTGACTAATAAAATTTTTTAATAGTATATTAAAAATGGAAATTCGATATGGTAGTAGTAATCGCGATACCCAAAAAAAAGTATATAGTTTACGAGCCCTTATACATACCGGCTTCTCTCCTCAAACTTTTGCAAATGATATAGCATTTTTAAAACTAACAAACCCAGTAACAGGTAAATAAAAATTAAAAAATACATTAAAATTTAAGTTTTCAAATAATATACTTAATAATTTTTAAAATTTATTTTAGATATTACTCCTATACGTTTACCTAGTTACAGTGACATAAACGACGGAATGAGTGGGGAAAATGTTATATACAGTAGTTTTGGAGAAGGTAAAGCAATACTTTATTTATTATGGTTTAAGGCCCACGTCGCTGCGAAGTCATATGAGACCCAATAGCAATATTTTTAACAAGTTAATAGTTTTCTCAATTAATAATTTAGAGATGAGTTTTTTTTTCTGTGTTAGGTAGTAAATAATAGATGTTTCTAAGATTTATTTTTAATTTGTTTGTTAATTATAAAAACGTTAATTTAATAAGTAATTCGAAAGTAACTCTTTTTTCTGGACATATGTATTTTATTTTTTCAAAAAAATTAATGTTATTTTGAAGTGCTTTAAAAAATGTATCTAAAAAAGTATTATATTTATATATGGAGGAATATACACATTATACAAGTTTACATTTTTCATATAGGTACTTTATTGATAAACATTAAATATTTATATATTTATAGGGTTTTGTAGTAATTTTTAATTAAAAAATTAAGCAATGAAATATATTTGAATTAGATCAAGTTAACAATTTTATTTAAAAAGAATATAATTTGTAACACATCATTTTATTCATGATTAAAAATCGAATTGATATTGACGTGTAAAGAAATTATATGATCTGTCAGTTCCACATGGATAAATTTTTATTATTAAAGTTATAAACAAAAATTTCAGAGTAGTGATTTATGCTTGCTGAAAGGTTTATTTTGATAAAAAAAAAAGAAACATACCTATGGCAGTACTTCTGGTATATTAGCTTTACTTGTCAGAGAATCAAAAAAATGTTATACAAATTTTTGAAGCAAAATTTAATTAAAAAATATTATTATTATTTTAAAAAAAATCTGAACTGCTATTTAATTTTAAGTGCCATCTTCTTACTTAAAAATTAGACAATAAATATTTCATTTATATCAAATATTATTATTAATAATTTTATTATAATATTAATTTTAAATTGAGTAAACTTACGGTGAATTTCTTTGCTAAAATAATTAATAATAGTTAAATGAATATAATGACCATTTTTGGATTAATATTAGTGGCGAAACTACAAATTTTGAGCCTTTCGGCAAACTTTTAAAAACAACTATCCAAAAAGTTATTTTATTAATTCATCACAAAAATTTTCTCATATGTAGCTGCCTTTTTGCGATACACTGATATACTGTTAATATCAATATGCAAAATAATTTTACAGGTCAAAACTTACAGTCTCTACAATTAACTAGTATTACAAATAACGAATGTAATAGCTATTTTAATGGAATAATAACTTCAAAAATTCTTTGTGCAACACCTCCTTCGAATAAAGCTGTTTGCAGGGTAAGTTAATAATTTATTAAAACAAAACAAAAATATATCAACAATTTATTAAATTTAAATTAACACTAATGAATATTTATACAGAACTATAACATTATTATAGTACTACAGATATATACCATATATATATATATATATATATATATATATATATATATATATATATATATATATATATGTTAAAGTATGATCGTATATGCGCTCTATGTCATCGACCATGTACTATGTTACCGACCATGTACTGTATTATCGATTATAGTTCGGACGAGTCCGTATTCGTTCGGTACTGTGATGCGCGGGTAAATCTGCTATCTTGCGAGTAGTCTGTAACTAGTAGCCATTCTGTATAGATGTGTGTATTTACTGATATATTCAAACTTTATAATAAACCATTTATTATACACAAATTATTAAGTTTCTTTTGTTACCACAATTTCCTGACAATATATATATATAAAAATAAACAATAAAACACTTGGTGTAAGTTTCACTATATTTATTTGACTTAATCGATTTCGGCTTTCTAGGCCCTCATCAGAAGTTTATACAGAATGAAATATTAAGATTATTTGTAGTTCTTATATACTAAAATTACAGACATATTACAATATTATAACGGTACAAGGATACAGACATTTAACAATAATATAACAGTACAAGAAATATTAAAATCGGGTAAAACCTTTTATAAGTATTTCTAATGAATTTGAGTTGAACAAATCTGTTTGGTCATTAAGTACATTTAAACCCATAGCTATTGCTTTTTGGATTTCATATGCTTCTAAGAAGTTCATTTTCGAACCTTTGTTGATTGTATGTAAAATATCCAAGTCTTTGATGTCACAAGTGTGACCTGCCTCTATTAAATGTAGTGCTAAATGAGAATCATGTTTTTTATATTTGAAGGAACGCATATGTTCATAAAATCTAATTCTAAAGGATCTACCTGTTTGGCCAATGTAGACCGCATCACAATTATTGCAATTTATTTTATAAATACCACATTTACTATATTTGTCTTTGAAAGTTAATTTGTTATTAATTAAAATATTTTTAAAATTAAGATTGTTATAGTAGGCGGCTGTAATGTTATTTTCTTTCAATTCATTGCCTATTTTTGTACTGGTGTTACCGATATAACATAATCTGCGATAATTTTTTGTTTCAGGCTGTTCAGGTATTTTATTAAAAATTTTGTTTAAAATAATCTGTTTATTTTTCTTAAATACTAATTTGTCTACTACTTTAGGATCATACCCATTATTGTTAGCAATTTGTTTAATAGTATTTAATTCTAATTGAAAATTTTCTTTGTTTAGAGGTATAGTTAGAAGTCTGTGAACATAACTATTAAAAGCAGCCATTTTTATATTGTTTGGATGGTTAGAGTGTGCTGGTATTACGGTATCTGTATATGTAGGTTTTCTATAAATTTTGAAAATAAATTCGGAATTAATATTTTGTATACTGATGTCTAAAAAGTTTATTTGATTATTATTTTCTTTTTCTATGGTGAATTGAATTGATGGATTTTGGTTGTTTATAAACTGCAATAATTGATCTAATTGTCTGTCGGAACCTGTGAATAAACATATGATATCATCAACGTATCTGTACCAGAAAATTATAGACTTCTAACTATACCTCTAAACAAAGAAAATTTTCAATTAGAATTAAATACTATTAAACAAATTGCTAACAATAATGGGTATGATCCTAAAGTAGTAGACAAATTAGTATTTAAGAAAAATAAACAGATTATTTTAAACAAAATTTTTAATAAAATACCTGAACAGCCTGAAACAAAAAATTATCGCAGATTATGTTATATCGGTAACACCAGTACAAAAATAGGCAATGAATTGAAAGAAAATAACATTACAGCCGCCTACTATAACAATCTTAATTTTAAAAATATTTTAATTAATAACAAATTAACTTTCAAAGACAAATATAGTAAATGTGGTATTTATAAAATAAATTGCAATAATTGTGATGCGGTCTACATTGGCCAAACAGGTAGATCCTTTAGAATTAGATTTTATGAACATATGCGTTCCTTCAAATATAAAAAACATGATTCTCATTTCACTACATTTAATAGAGGCAGGTCACACTTGTGACATCAAAGACTTGGATATTTTACATACAATCAACAAAGGTTCGAAAATGAACTTCTTAGAAGCATATGAAATCCAAAAAGCAATAGCTATGGGTTTAAATGTACTTAATGACCAAACAGATTTGTTCAACTCAAATTCATTAGAAATACTTATAAAAGGTTTTACCCGATTTTAATATTTCTTGTACTGTTATATTATTGTTAAATGTCTGTATCCTTGTACCGTTATAATATTGTAATATGTCTGTAATTTTAGTATATAAGAACTACAAATAATCTTAATATTTCATTCTGTATAAACTTCTGATGAGGGCCTAGAAAGCCGAAATCGATTAAGTCAAATAAATATAGTGAAACTTACACCAAGTGTTTTATTGTTTATTTTTATTAAAAATGTTTCACCAAGTGCCTACAGCTGAATCTTTCAACTTTATATATATATATATATATATATATATATATATATATATATATATATATATATATATATATATATTGCTTTAGTATTCCGCAGACATTATATGTCATATCGGGTTTCCGGGATTGGCTCCAGGTTGTATGTTGTCGATTTTGGTGACGACGTTTCGGTACAGTCTCATGTGCCATCTTCAAAACGTCTAACTCGAAGCAAAACTAAAGCACTACAAAAGAAGACTTGAAGATGGCACATGAGACTCTGCCGAAACGTCATTACCGAAATCGACAACAGACAACGCGGAGCTAATCCCGAAATCAGATACGGCATATATATATATATATATATATATATATATATATATATATATATACGTATATATTATTACCGTTACAGTGAACGGACTTGATTTGTAGAGACCTTTAATTTGACAATTTATTACACTAATTGCAAACATTAAACAATTAATTAATAATATTTTTCTGTTTTTGTTTTTTTATATGATTATATTATATTTGTTTGAATTTCATTCTGCTTTATTTTATTTGAATTTTTTATATTTTTAAAATTTATAGTTTAGTTATTTTGTTACCTAGTAACTTGTTTCTATGTTCTGCTTATTTACTCTAAATGTAATTTGTATCATTTTTCTTAATGAAAACTTACGTTGAGTTCGTCGAAACGTCAATTATTACTAAATATTAATACATAACTTTAACCTAAGGCCGTTTTATTTTAATATAATAAGTTCTGAAAAATTGTTTACTATGTTAGAAATATTTAGTTTACCTATAAGTTAACAAGGTTTTTTTTTCATAATTGTTTAATTTGACCTATACCGGAAGTGATATCAGTACTTTCGGCTAGTGCATATTTAGGTTTAGATAAATACAAAATAGTTCTTTAGTAATAATTTTTCAAAAATAAATAATAAATAAAATTTCCACATGATGCACCCTTTTTGACATGAATTTTATGAAATAAATTGAAATATTTCAGGGCGATGGAGGTAGTCCACTATTACACAAAGAACATGATGGACAGTACACGCAAATTGGAATTAGCAGTTTTATTAAACCTGGGTGTGAAACAAAATATGCTGCGGGATTTACTCGTGTAGCAAAATATCTCGATTTAATACAAGCAGCTACTAATATTCATATTAGAGAAAATACACCAACTACCACTACCACTACCACTACTCCAAAACCAAATCATTCCACTTCAATTCATTCATTCAGTGATATTTTCTTTGTTTGTTTAATTTTACAAACAATTTTTTATTTACAATAATGTTGATATTTTACATGTACGAGTACGCTACTGCTAAAGCGTGTAAATCAATTATTCTATAAAATAACTAATAACTGTGGACCGGCGTTTTATGAAATAATTTAGTTATTTTATAAAATTTTATAAATATTTTATTATTATTATTATTATTATTATTAAAATACCGACATTATACGCTTTGAAGGTAACATATAAATATAGTATATAAAATAACTAATAAGTCCATATTTTCTTGATTTTCTAATTTTGTAAATATGTTTTAAAAAACATGTCTTCAAAATATATTGTACAATATTATATTACGTAAATTTTTAAATTTTAAAATAAAAACTTTGGTATTTGTATCTAATGATTATTTATTATCCGTAACATGTTGTAAAGAAAACCAACTGTTTATATATTGGCTATTTCAAATACCTATTTATTTATAATTTGAAAAATTAAAAACTGATATACTAAAACATGAAATATTTATATAAAATAAAAACAAAATAAATAAACATGATTAGCCGTATATAGTTGAATTCACGAAGGTTTAGCCTTTCATAATTTATTTTATCTGGTGAAAATAAAATTAATGGATAGGTAGGCTTATGGAATTTCTTTTAATTAAAAATTTCTCTACTCCTGGAGTGCACTTCTTAATTTAAAGCTGGCATTGTGCAATTTCTTTAAATAATACATAATAATCCAACTGGAAACAATAAATTTATGATTTTTTTACCGACCATCATATCGTATATGATAAGGGAAGTATTGTAATCATACCAAAATTGATATATCGAGATTTTTACAGATAAGCACGAATTCGACTTCTTATAGTAACACGAATCAACTGTTTTTAGCGAGCATTACATCTGTAGGTTTGTCTGTTTGTCTGTCAGTTTGTGAACACCTGCGAATATCTCAATTTGATCAACTTTTGGTAAAGAATATTTAAAAAAAAATAATTAACAAAAGTTGCTAAACAAGTTGTAAGTAACAACTTTTATTTTGAATATTTTTTGATATTACTAAATAATTTTTTCATGATTTTTCATATTTTTATACTTTATTATATAGTTCTGTAAATAAGTGGTATAGTTATGTCAAGACATTTTGGTTTTTAGTTACTATCATGACTACTGTAGTTGTTATTAAGTAAATTTTTCTATAACAGTAGGTTCTATGGTGTCTACATCAGATTTTTTTTATTAAATAATATATTTAATGCAACCTATTTATGGAATTAAGTATGTCGTTTAAAATTGAATTAATTGCATTATTAGCATCTATATCAATAAATATAAATTTCTATAAAAAAATCTGCAGATAAACGAAAAAACCAAATCTCATAAAATAAACTTTTATATTTTATGCCATAACATAACGTACACTCAGGCAACAGCAACGCTACAGCAACAGGAGTCGGGGGTCCATTTTTCACACATTGCAACGTAACACCGACACCTTGCAAAACATTTTCGCCATCTTGTCGTTAAAACTAATGAGCAAGATTGAAGCGCATAGCGTCCAACAATTATTATTATTGCTATACGTTGGTAGATCGCGTTAACAAAATGTATTTATGATCATAATGTTGTTTCCTTCCATACGCCTCGTTATGACTGCCGATGAGGTTGTTCGTTCCGCTAACGTCTGCGACAATGGTTTGCGTCTCTACTTACATGATTATGGTATACACTTTTCTTATCTGTATTGTCATTGCATAGACATAAATATGAAAGAAGATATCGGAATAGATGGATGAAATTTCTTACTAGATTTTATTCGATATGCTTTGTAGTAAGACGTTGCGGCATTACAAAAATGTTATTTTATCAATATACAAAAAATATTTATTAGTGGCGTACCTAGACTTTAAAATTTAGAGGGAGATCAGCATAACACAATGGTTTTTTGAGGGTATAGATTTTTCTTTTTCGTATTAACTTTTTTGATTCTGATGTAGAAAACTTTCCTAAAAATTTCACAATCACTGAATCGGCTATTAAGCTATACATAAATGACTGGCCAGTTAACCATAGACGCGTGTTTCGCTCTTTAGAAACTTGTCAGTATGGTGATTTGATTAATGTCCGAAGACACTGATGCAAGCGTTACCGTCTAGCTGGCTTTTATGTCAAATAAATTAAAAAGAATACTGGAGAAAAATAGGTGAAAATTGGTAAGGTGCTTACCTCATCCATCTATGCATGTAAAATTACACATTAAATAGTTTTTGTGTATCATTTGCAAATATGTCTTAAAATTTTATACAAACATTATAAAAACTGTTTTATTATTAAGAGTTGATATGTAAGAAAGAAATTGTTTTCAAATTTTTAGAATAACAAAAAATATAAGTTTAAAATAGTTTATCTCTTTATCGACAGTTATTTTATTTTGTTGATTTCTACTGATAGATGGCAACAGTATGATTATTTATATACTTTAAAAATTTATGACAAAATGAGCCAATTAATTTTAATTTCATATTCTTAGATTTTAACATATTTTGATTTTAGTTGTGTTTATTATTTCATTCTGAAGAAAAGGACAACATATCGTTGAAAATTTATTATTGTAGCCCAAAATGTGCGTACTTTTGTATTATTTAAAAACACTAAAGCAAAAACGTTTATAGAAACGTCATATTGTATCTGCTCAAACTTACAGTGAATAAATTATTATACACATGTTTGAAATCTAATATATGCTGGCTTTAATTATAATTTATAATTTTATATCAAATTCTCCGATAAAATAATACAGCCTATATAGAGAGAAAAAAAATATACATTATTTGTATATAATGCATAAAAAAATTGCATTAAAAATGTAATAACAGACATAGATAGCTTTGAGGAAAAAAATAATGTATTTTTCAAAATGTTGGATTTCATAATCTTGAAAATATTAAAAATCATATGAAAATGTTAAAAATTCCTCTCACAAAGTATTGCGGCAGTAAAATCTATTTATACAATAGAACTTATATAAAAAAAACTGTTGTTGGGACGAAATAAAAAAAAAATTGTAGAGAAATATGTGTTTTTAAATTATACCTACCATTAATACCAGATTTTAAAGTATGAGAAACCAAACATAGATAATTCGACTAGTCCAAAATGCATTCAGTACAGAAAATGTAATTTATTTTTTATGAAAATTGTTCAGTTAACATTTACATTTCTACTCTGTACCCTTCACACTTTAAAAGCTCTTGTTTTATTCAAAAACCGAAAAAAATTTGATCTGACTGTAATAATTTAAACCCAGGATCATACGAAGTTGGAGTCACTAGACTGACGCATTGTAGAAGTGTTACACTTGCAAGATACGCAGACTCTACATGCAAGGGCCTCCAAATGCTAAGATCCCCAAATTACCCATTTTTGTTTATACGTTCTCTGCTCCTTTTTATAGTCGATACCAGTGCAAGTTGTATTAAACGTTGTTAAACACAAAAACTTAATTATTTTATCAACTAAATAAACCCAGGTTTATTACTATAATTGCTTATTGCATTATTGTATAAATAGCGTTGGTGGTATTTATTGCTTATCTTTGCTATCGTTTTAAAGTACTTGGAATAAAAGCCAGCCAGAACTAACATCTGCGTCAGTGTCTTCCCGACACTGATCAAAGCACCGTACTGATGAAACCCAATAGGTCGAAACACGTGTCTACGATTAAACTGGCCAGTCATTGAAGCATAGCCTAACAAGCCGATTCAATGACTGAGAAAAATATAAAATCTCAATATTTTTGAGTATTATAATATTAAATTTCACAATGACAATATAAACATTTATTTGTTCATGGTTTATTACAATTACCTAATAACTTGATATTTATACAAATAATTTACTTGTCAATAACTACTTGCAAAATATTATCAGAAATAATAATAATTATTTATTGCTATGCAGTATTATTTTTTTTTAATGATATTATTAAATAACTATTTGTAGTAATACATATCTGTATAACACAGAAAATATAATCAATTTATTTTTTTTCAAAATATATTACATGCACATTTTTATATACTTTAAAAATAATAAAAAATATATATGTTATTATTGTTTAAATAAATAAAAATTTCATTCAATTTTAACCGAATTTTAAAAACTGGCCTTATATTTTTAATCACAAACTGAAACTATTAAAAAATATTAAATATCTAAAAATGTAAACATAAATGCAAATATCTAGTTTATAGTTTTAATTTCTTTATAATACCATTCGAAATATTGCAGTTTATATTTATACACTGCACATATAATTTATTTTTAATTTATTATCCTTATTTTTTTTAATACTTTGTATTTTTACATTATTCAAATTATACATAATACCAAATTTATTTTATGATAAATCAGTTACATATTAAACAAGATCAATTTTTTATTTTTACTTAAATTTCAATGAAACATTATTGTTTTTCATATCCTATTCACAAGCATACTGTAATTTTTAAATTATGCTTTTTTTATTTCACAATTATAAATTTAGTATAAAAATGGATAAATTTTATATTTAGATATAAAAAAATATATTTTATATTCAATGTAAAATCGGATGTTCTAGATATAGAAGATAAAAAATATTGTTTCACAAAATATTTATAATTAAGAACGTATCAAATATTTATCTCAAAAATTAATCCCTCGTAATCCATATTTCATAGTATTTTAGAATTTATTTTAAGCTTAATGTAAACAACGTATTTTTGCCGATAAGCAAAGCAAAACATATAAATTTTTAAACTTATTAGTCATTAAATAAAAGTTTTTATTATATTTTGAATATACATATTTAATATAATTAACCATATAGTATTTTAAATTTTAATTAACCATTATGGCAGAGATCTAAAAATACCTTTTAGTAAGACTAAAGTTTAACTATTTTTATTTTTTGCATTAAACACCATTAATTTTATATTTATTTATCTAATTAAACATTAGACAATTTTTCTTTAATTTAAAAATTGTCTAATGTTTAATTAGATAAATAAATATAAAATTAATGGTGTTTAATGCAAAAAAATAAAAATAGTTAAACATTTACACCAAAAGAATTTATAAAAATTAGACTAAAGTTGTTTAATAAACGATACATTATGCAATGTAAGCGTCTTTTATATATATATATATATATATATATATATATATATATATATATATATATTATATACATATAAAGTGTAATTTAAATTTATGTAATTTTACATAGTTTTTACTAGTAATCTAATATATTAAATTCTTGTGTCACAGTTTTAGAGTTTATACTCCTCCGAAACGGCTTGACCGATTTTGATGAAATTTTATATGTATATTCAGTAGGTATGAGAATAAATTTATAACTAATTTTTATACCCCTAAGTGTTAAGTGTGGCTCAACCTAAAAAAAATTTTTTCATTTTTTGGACAAATTTTTTTTGGTTATTTTTTTATGGTGTGCCATTAAAAAATACATTTAGTCCTAAATTTTTACCCTCTTACCACAACCCCTACTTTTTAATAGCATTTTATATTTTTTAACCCCGGTTGATAGCTGATCAAAGGGGTTCCGTTTAACCAAACTCAATAAAATAAAAATAAATAAATTTGTAACTTTGGGAAGTTGTTGAGTACACTCCCGCAAAGGATTCTAGGGCCCTGGGGGGGGGGGGGGCAGGAAAAATATAGAAAAGTGTGAAAGAAATTGATTCCAAATAAATTGAAAATAATTATAATATGCCAGCTAGTATAGTAATATAATATAGTAATTTTTACTGTGATAATTTATATAATATTATATTTTTATGAAAAAGTTACATTCATACAGTATGTAAATTTACATCAATTTTTTACAGTGTATAAAATTTAAAAAAATATTAAATTTAATTAAATATATATATATATATATTTCATTTGATATGACAAATTCATATTATGCTTGAATAGATGCATATTTTTAATATAAACCAAAAATTACTGATGTTTACCAAAATCACAAATTTTAACAGGCATAAATGCTAGTTTTTTCGTAGGGTTATCGGCAAAAATCAAATTCTGTAAAAAAAGTTTAAAGTAAAAATTAAGTTAATTCAAAAATTTATCTTCTATTACTGATAATGAAAGCTTAGCTTTTGAAATATGTATTTAGTTTTTTATTTAAATTATTGTTTGTGGTTTAAGTAAAATTGTTTTGTTTTTTTAAGTATTGTACTAAATATTTTTTAATATAATAACAGAATTTTTATTATTGGGCATCATAGAATAATCATTAAGTTTAAACCTATATTTTAAGTTTATTATTTTTTTATATTTGTGCATAAATATTATGTACCAATTTAAAGTGCCATTTCAACTAAATTTACTAAGTAACATTGTTTAATGTTTCACAATTAAGCAGATAAATCAAATTTTATATAAAAGTAATTAAAAATTAATTGGAAAATACTAAATTTTTTCCGACGTAAATGTTAGTTTTACCTAGGGTTACCAGTATAAATTCGGAATCCTATAAAAAAAATTTAAAGTAAAAATGAATAATAAAATTAAATTAATAAAACAATGAAAATTCTGGGATTTTTTTAATATGTTTAAGATAAAGTTCACCATATAACCGAAAGTTATAAGAAATTTTTTTTATATGATGCGGCTTTTATTGGTCATATTATATATTATACACAGAAATTTCGAATTAGTTTAAATCTCTTTTTAACAAACTTTTTAAATTTAAATTTAGAAATAAATAAATTAAGAAATTATAAAAATATATGACAAAAGCTTAATATGTAGTTTGTTTATTAATAATACTATTATTATTTAGAGTTTAATATAATTTTATATTTAAATTACATCAAGTTAAATAATATTGAGTAATTTATTATCAATAAATAATAGTAATATTACTCAGTGATTTTAAAGCATTATTTCCAGAAACTAATTAAGAGGAAATCCGCACTTAACAATTACACGTAATCATTTATAAATATTTGAAAACGATAATAACGTAATAAATTTATGTTTCAGATTTTTATCATCTAATCTGTATATATAACGCGCGAAATATCTTAGCTGAACATATTATTCTTCTGTTGTAGATGCAAACACAACAATATGAAGACAATTATTTTAATTGTTCTTTTTGCATTTGCAGCTACATTAGCATTACCAAGACCAAAAGAACTCGACATCTGCACAAATGACAAATGCCAGTTACCAAATTGCCAGTGCTCTGGAAATCAACCTCCAAATGGCGGACTAGGACCACAGGTATATAATTTAGATTTTTCTAAGCTACACTAAATGACAATCTATACTAATAACAAACCGAAGTTGATTATTAACTCGAGAATAAATTCAAATTAAATTCTTCCATCAATGTTAACAAAATAAAGTTATTTGTATGAATTTAGTAAAATTATTGATACCATATTATAAAACTGTTGTGTTAAAGAATATCTTGATTTTTGTCTGTAACACTTCCGTTTTTACATTAAAAGTTAAGATTAGTTACATAAATTACTTCTTAAGTAACATTTTAACATTAATTTGTTAAAATATAGAACTTTAGCGTTTAATAATATTTCCCTTCTTCATGTTTTATTTGATGGAAAAAGACAAAGTATTCTATTCAAAATTTGTCATAATAATTATGACATGTCATAATGATACATTGTACTAATAATATATTTATTTTATAGTTTGTTATTCTGTCATTTGATGATGCAGCTTCGAGAATTGTTTACGATGATTTTATTGTACCAAATTTTAATAACCGCAAGAATCCAGATGAGTGTCCTATTAGTGGAACATTTTTTGTACCACATGAATATACCGACTACAGTGTTGTTAATAAATTATATAATCAAGGTTATGAAATTGGATCTCATTCAATTACGTAAGTCATAGAAAAAATTTGCAATATATTATTTTTATAAAAGAAATTATTAAAAATCAATTTGCTTTGACTTCCTATTTATTTATTATTTAACAAAAAATTGCTTAATTATTTTTATCTTAAATTTATTAAATTAATTTTTTTGTATTTTACATATAATAAAATAATAAATACAAATAATTTTGATTGACAGCAAAAACTTCAGTCAAGAATACTGGGAATTTGGAAGCGTTGCCAATATCATATCTGAAATAAACGGACAACGTCAGATTCTTAACAAATTCGCCAATATTCCAGAGCAAAATATTTCTGGTGCACGTATTCCACAACTTCGTCTAGGTAAAAACACATTCAAAGCGTTACAACAAGCCGGCTTTCTATACGATAATTCCTGGCCAAGTCAGCAACAACATATCTTGTTCCCATATACTCTGGATTATTCTTCCGAACAAATTTGTCATGTACAAAGTTGTCAAACTTCTCCCGTTGCTGGTTTATGGGAAATACCAATTATTGACTGGGTTAGCCAGGAAGGTGTACCATGCAACAGTTTGTTAGCATGTTCTACTAGGTAAGATAGAAAAATATTATTATTAACTTGCATAGTAAACATTCTATGTATAAAGTTAGAGCTAAACACTATTTAAGTACTTTTATACTTGATTACTTTTCGAAGTTTTTTTTTTGTATTTCACACTGAGTACTTAAATACTTTTAATATTTGAGAACTTACAACCTAAATATAGTAAAATATGTAATATATTTTTAAAAATTATATTGTTTAAATTTTTAAAAAATAACAACTATTGAAAATAAATATTTATTCGTGTTGGTTCTTGTATTCTTTGCTATGACAAATCTTTAATTATCTGGTAGTTTTTTTTAGGTATTTTTAGTATTTATTAAAATATATTTTTTTTTATTGTATAATAATATTATTATTTATTTATTATAATAACTATTTGTTTATAGTGGATCTGCGGATAATATTTTCTTATGGATGAAGAAAAATTTTGATTACATTACAAATTGGAAAGTTCCAGTTCCTCTTCGAGTGAACTACGCTTGGTACATTTCTAGAGTTGAACATAAAGAAGCTTTAAAATTGTAAGTATAGATAATATTAAAATACAAAAAGAAAATTGTTTCAAAAACTTAGATTTTATTTACTCGATTTTCTTGACTGAAATTTTTTGTTTATTTTTATTAAACAAAATTATTTTAAAACCATTGATAAAATTTATCATTTTAAATTATTTAGATATTTTTAATATTATATGAAAATGTTACAGGTTTTTGGACTTTTTGGATTCAAAGGAAAATGTCTACATTGTTTCAAATAGTCAAGCTTTAGAGTGGTACAGACGTCCAAGTGAAACATTCAGTTCTTGCCAGAATCTTGTTAAAACATCCTGCACTGAAAGAAACTGCAAATTGTATTTGAATGATGCTGAAAGATATATGGTATCCTGTGTGACATGTCCCAAGCAATATCCTTGGTTAAATAATCCTCTTGGAAAATAAACATTGTTTTTTTGTAATTATTTATTTTATATTCAATAAAAACAATTATTTAATTTGTATATCGGAATCAATTTCATATGTATTGTAATAATAAATAATATTTTTTTATATCTGAAGAAATAAATGTTTTATTTAATACCTGCATTGTAGCAAATTTTTATTTATTACAAAATAATAAACTCATCATGTAACTAATTGTTTTAAATTGTCTCCTAATAAGTTATTATCCAAATTCTGATAATGTTAAGATTAATTAACATAAAAAAAATAAATTCAATTTATAATAAACTAAAATAAAAAAAACTTCAGATTGAAATTTGTTTTTAATATGTTATAATAAGCTGGTTGAAACTTAATTTAAAAAATATTAATATTTATAGTTACATTTTACTATTCTTTAAAACATCTAGTATTTATAAATTTGTTAGATCATTTGTTCGATTTGTTTATTTAAAATTTATTTTTATATAGTAAAGAATCTTTCAGAACTCATTATATTAAAATAAAAAAGATATAGGATTAAGTTCTGTATATATTTTATTTAAATGCCAACGTTTCGATATTCTAAAATGTCGATATTTAAATTAAATATGTACAGAACTTAATCCTAAAGCTTTTTATTTTATTTCTATATATTTCTGTCATTTAGATAATGGAAGACAAACGGATTACATCTATACTGATATGCAAAAAGCTTTTGATCAAGTTTATAATGACATTTCATTTAACAAATTTAGCTTTTATGAAGTACATAAATGATAAAATATTACAATTTGTGTCATATAATGGCTTTCAATCTACTTTATTGGGGATACCTTCAAGAGTTCCTCTAGGTTCAAATTTGTTGCTTCTTCTGTTTGCTGTATTTATTAATGAATTTTGTAATAATATTAATTCACATAAATTACTTTTTGCTGACGACTTGAAAATATTTACTACTGTTAACTCCATTCAGAATTGCTTTAAATTGTAGACCGATTTTAATAATATCACTATGTGTTGTGTGATAAATAATCTACATCTTAATTTTATATTGTATAAAATAACAATAATAAGGTTATTTATTATATTACAAAAAATATAATTTTATTCAATTTAATTACAATATTGTAGATACTATTCTGGAAAGATGTGGCAGTACTCGTATAACAAACCTTGGTGTTGTATTTGATAAGTCTTTCTCTCATATTCTAACTACATATCCCAAATAATAAAATCAGCAAATAAAGCATTAGGATTTATGAAAAGAAATGCATTAAATTTTAATAATGTTGACACAATTAAGATATTAATTATTATTATTTATTATTATTATTAAATATTAAGTTAAAGTATGCGTTGCTATTATGGAATTTAATCTACAACAAACATATTATAAGTATTGAATCAGTACTACTATTTGTAAAATTTATATCGTATAAAATAAATAATGTTTACCCACAGCAGAGAAATATATATATATATATATATATATATATATATATATATATATATATATATATATATATACAGGGTGATTTGTAAGTAATTGGAAATATTTTAACTGGAGTATCCTGGGCTCAGAATATGAAGATTTGACCCAAAACACTTAGATAAAATGTGGCTCCTTACTGAGCTACAGGGTGTTTTATTTAAAAATTTAAAAACGATTTTTGCCCAGTACTTAAAAACTATTTGACGTATCCTTATCATACTTGGCAGAAAGTGTAGGTACCATACACCATACTAAATTATGTTAAACAAAAGTTTCTGGCTAGTGCCAGTGGCGTACAACAGGGGCAAGTGAGAGGTTGATCCTTCCTAAATTCTACGCCACTGGCGGAATTGTCATTTTAGCACAATTTTTCGATTCTCCGATACTTTCTGTGTAAAAAACATACTCTTCCTTCCTAACGATAAAGTCATTATTTTTCGAGATATTTAAAGTTAAACATAAGCTGCACCCTTGGCATTTTTTAAAAATTTGATCAAAAAAATCTGAAAAAATTTAGTAAAATAGAGAAAAAAATTAGCTACATAATAACTAAGCAACTTTTTTCTCTATCTCATTTTGGTTTGGCAGGAAAAATTATTGAAAATAAAAAATTAAAATGCAAAAAATATAAATTTTCAATAATTTTTCCTGCCAAACCAGAATGAGTTAGAGAAAAAAGTTACTTAGTTATTATGTAGCTAATTTTTTCCTCTATTTTACTGAATTTTTTCAGATTTTTTGAGCAAATTTTGAAAATATCCCAAGTGTGCAGCTTTATGTTTAACTTTAAATATCTCGAAAAATAGTGACTTTATCGTTACGAAGAAAGAGTATGTTTTTATACTGAAAGTATCGGAGAATCGAAAAATTGTACTAAAATGACAATTCCGCCAGTGGCGTAGAATTTAGGAAGGATCAACCTCTCACTTGCCCCTGTTGTACGCCACTGGCACTAGCCAGAAACTTTTGTTTAACATAATTTAGTATGGTGTACGGTACCTACACTTTCTGCCAAATATAATAAGGATACGTCAAATAGTTTTTAAGTACTGGGCAAAAATCGTTTTTAAATTTTTAAATAAAACACCCTGTAGCTCAGTAAGGAGCCACATTTTATCTAAGTGTTTTGGGTCAAATCTTCATATTCTGAGCCCAGGATACTCCAGTTAAAATATTTCCAATTATTTACAAATCACCCTGTATATATATATATATATATATATATATATATATATATATATATATATATGCACTTGTCATATATTTATGTCATGTATTTATTTTTATAATTTTAACTCTGCCATTTGCCTGATGAAGGAAATAAATTTTTTCCGAAAGCTTGCACTTTGAATTGAGTTGTTTTTATTTTTGACTGAAAATCCCACGAAACTAATAATATATATATATATATATATATATATATATATATATATATATATATATATATATATATATATTTGATCGCAACTCCTAGATCGTTCATCGTTTTTGCACAAAATTTTTAAAGTAGCTTCAGTTGGTGCCCAAAATGGCTATTTGGATTAAGTTTTTCCAGTGTTGCCAACTTTCCGAGAAAAAAATTACAAAATTTTTAAAAAATTTGTTATGCTACATTACTTATACAATTTTAATCAAATTTCCACAAAAGTTTCTCCCATTGCCCATATAAATTATATAATTTTAGTAAAATACAATGTTCCCAACTTTCTACTGGCTTAGTGAATAATATAAATGCGTATGTAATATTTATTCATAAATTAAAGTAGCTTTAAAATGCTAAAATTAAAAAAATTTAACTTTATTTATTACAAAAAAACTTGTACGAACAAGTTTATCTGATAAAAATACCTTCTAAAGATAGCTTTCGTAATTGCATTTTTAAGATAATGAATCTCTAAAACACTATCTCTATCATTGTATTGTATAAACTGATTCATTCAACTAATTAATAAAAATATTTAATAATATTAAAAAGTAATCCACACTAGATAATCTTGTATATGCATCTTTAAACGATAACATCTCTGCGAACATCGAAAATAGTTTATTCTATTCCATTCCTGTCATATACTTTTATAAACAAATTTTTTTACATACTGTTGTTTATAATTGGTTTTTATGGACTTTGTTGCTACATTGTCAAAATAACTTTGTTTACAATAAATAATATGAGACAATATCATAATAAAATTTCAAAAAATAATCATTACTTATATAATTTACAGTAAATCAAAAATAAATATAAAATTTTATAATTTAAATTTCTGTAAAAACTAAACATTTGTACATAAATATAATTTTAAAAGGATTAATTTTTAATAATAAATATCAAATTAATTTTTAATATAATATTCTTCTTAGTTTGTTGTTCTATTATCTGATGATGATGACGAGATGTTTAGGAAACTTTATTGTATCAAATTTCATGCAAACTATGCAAATCCAGATGACTATTCTATTAGTGAACATTTTTTGTGCCAAATAAATATACTGACTATACCAACATATATACATAAAAAAGAGTGTGATACAAACTCTTTCCACTATCTCGAAATCAGTTATTAATAAAATATACTAGTTACAAACAACATTACTATTGTAAATATTTTTTACGTAAATAGGTTCTTCTTATAGGTATTTCTTATAGATAACGCCTAATACAAAATATTAGTATCAAAAATGTATTTGTAGTTAAAAAGCATTAAAATTACAAAAATAATACTTCTCATAAATACATAATCCAAGTATTAAATACAAATATCTAAACAAATATTTGTTAAAAATAATTTAATCTACTAAAATAAGATAATAAGATAAAAAAAATACTTCTATATTTGCAGTGTAAAGTGTGTTAAACCTTAAATAATGATAATAAACAAAATTGGATTTAATTGTTGAGCTTACTATAATGTAAAACGTAGTTTTTCATAATAACTAAGGAAACACATGCACTGAGAAAAAAATTGCTTTAGATTCAAAATTTTTACTTTTATTTCAAAAGTAAACGTGTTTTTGGACTTATGTTTTTCTAATAAAAATAAAAATTTTAATAGAAAAAAGTAATAGTAACAGTATAACTATTTGAAAAGATTTTAATAAGATTATTTACTCTTTAGCTTAGAAACATAAGTCCGTATTTCCACCTCTTTTGTTTATGAAAAAGTGCTTGTATTTTTTGCTTTAAAATTAATTTTTACCTTTACCTCTTATTAAATATGAGTAGCATTTTTATTTTTGATATATTTTTTTTATATCTAATATTATAAAATTCAAATAAACTGATTAAAATTGCTTAATAAGTAATTTTAAGTAAACGTCAAAAATAATTTTGACATAAATCACTTTTACCAGTGAGGTGAGATTTCGGGCCAAAGTGTTTCAGGGTTTCAGTTCAAATGTTATTTTGTTTTTATACTAAATATTAACTAATTTCATACAAATCTTCTAAAAGAGTTATACTGTTACTTACTACTATTTATTTTTCTATTAAAATAATTATTTTTATTTGATTTTGAAAATTGTTAAATAATAAAATAATATTTTTGTTTCGAACTCAAAACACTTTACGTTGCAAACACAGATTTGTATGATTAAAAATTACAACATTAGTAAATAGTATTTGCAAATATTATTTAAAATTGATTTGAAAACAGATAATAATCTTTAGTTCATTATTACTAGATAATTGTAATAAAAATTTAATTCTTTGTAAATTTATAGTAATTAACACTTATGTTTACATGAAACAATAATAAAAATATAAATAACGTATATCAGAATATAGTAAATCTGTAAGTCAATATTTTACTGAGAACAAGCTGTCTATGATAAAACAATTTATAATCAATAATTAATTTTAATTTAAAAAATAGCATTTCAGGTAAAGTCATTGATTACTTGATAAATTAAGAATGTTATCAGTGTATATAAATACAAGTATTTGCACATCTAGTTACACATTTAACAATATTTACGATGAAGTTTTTATTAGTAATTGTATTATTAAGTGCTTATAATTTTTCGGTTTTAGCACAAACTGCTAAAGCCTGTTCTTCAACATGTGAATTACCGAATTGTTATTGCTCACAAGTGCAACCACCAATTTCTGGAAAAATTCCGCAGGTACATTTTATTTAAAAATGCCCGTTTAGTTAATCTAATAATGAAACGAGTCTAGTTTTCGTATACTTACGCGTTATTGGTTTTTATATAAACTGTAGATTATACATTTTCGAATACAGAATTTATGCGGAACACAAAATCTATTTCAATACCGAATTAAATCCGATTTTATTACAAAATTTATCAAAAAGAATAACTTCAATTTTTTAATTAAAAACACATTTACAAAAAATTTATTTATTAAACGGGTTTATATTAATAATTAAATTGAATCTTCTTTAAACTAAACACATTTAAACCTAATTCATTTATTTATTAAAATAATGTTTTTCTAATATCGATAGAATATTTAGCAAAGTATTATAAAATATATAATTTACATTATATATTAAAAAATTTAAATATATTTGTTTGTTTTAATTTAAACGCTAATTTCTTTCAAAATTAAATTATTATTCTTAAATATGAAATTGTTTTACAAAATTACTAAAAAACTACGAATATATTTTTTTTTACTAAAAAGTAATTATAAATAGTAAATTTTTAAAGTATTAATTAACAAATAATAATAATAAAATAGTATTTCTTAATATTAAATTGAATTATCCTTTTGTTTTTCGTAATAAAACATATGTTTTAGGAAAGGTTTTGGTTTTTTCACTTATTTAAGTACAAATATATTTATCATATTTAAATTTTTTTTAAAATATCGACGTTTTGCTATACTCTACGTAACTTCATCAGGAAAAAATAATACAAATAATAATTGTATTATTTTTTCAAATGTCTACACTTCGATAAAATGGGATTTTTATGTGAGAAGTTTCACAAAATTATAGTTATGTATCAGAATCAATAAATATAAATTCCTAAAAATTTAATTTATTATCAATATGTTGACGAGTTTAAGACATTAAATTTTTTTTCAGTTAGTGGCTCTTTCATTCGATGACTCAGCTACAAAGTTAATTTTGGAAAATTTTTATCAAAATATGCTGTTTAATAGAAAAAACCCAGATGGCTGTCCAATGAGTGGTACTTTCTTTGTTCCTCACGAGTATACAGACTACACTGTAGTTAATGAACTTTATAATCAAGGTTTTGAAATTGGTTCTCATTCTATTACGTACGTATAGTTAACATATTTAGCGCCGGTATTAAAAATAATAGTTAAATTAACTTTAGAAGCAAATGTATTTATTTTATAGATTTTATTATTATAAAGAGAAAATAAATTTAATCTAGTGACATTAAAAAACAGTTATTATTATTATTAAAAATAATAATCTAGTAGTAAATCGTTGAAATAATATATTTTTAAAGTTATTTTGTTAACAAGAAAAATTTACTTGTGAAATAAATTTAACCAGCGTTTATAATACCGATCCTTAAACAAATTTTGTCAATTTTATTACAAAAATATTTTAGCTGCATTTATGATTTTGGAACATAATTGATTACTACTTTAAGTTTATATACTAAAATTGTCTGTCAGCATTTGTTTTTAAATTGAAAATTGTCAAAAAATTTAATATTTCATGCTATATCACCAATTATTTGTATATTTATTTCTGGAATAATAATGTAATCCTGAAATACTTATTGCTGTTCATATATTTAAAACATTTTTATTTTAATATTGAGTTAATACTCATTCAGACTACCTTACTTATCATGAAATTAGTGTTAGGTTTTAGCGAAGAGCTAGTAATTCTAAACCGAAATTTCATAAAAATAAAAAAACAAATGAGCGATTTTAGTATTATCAGTTGTTGTATTTATTGTAGCCAAAAATTAAAATTATAAAATGTTTAGTGTGTTTTCACAAACTAGTAGGTAATACAGTTTAGAATCAATTGTATGATGACTAAAACATAGACCTGATTTTGATATAAGTAAAGAAGTGCGAATGTCACTGTCACTGAAATCAGGCATTAGAGAATTTTAGATAGCAAACAATGTGTTATGTATCATTAATGTATCTACATATTAATAAGTATTATCATTTACAGAAAGAATTTTTCAATGGAGTACTGGAATAATGCTTCACAAAAAACCGTACAGCTAGAAATGGAAGGTCAACGTAAGGTTTTAGCCAAATTTGCAAACATACCTATTTCCAGCATTATTGGAGCTCGTATACCTCATTTCCAACTAAACAATGATCATACCTACTTAGGATTACAAAATTCTGGTTTCTTGTACGATAATTCCTGGCCCACTTATTCTTTCCAACGATTTTTTCCATACACGCTTGAATATCTTTCCGATCAACCATGTTTAATTGGAACATGTCCGAAAGTGTCTCTACCCGGATTCTGGATTATTCCAATCATTGATTGGAATGATAGACACGATAAAGAATGTAATAAATTATTAGCGTGTGATCAAGAGTAAGTTGTTTTTATTAACATAATTAATTCATTACTTAAAAATTCTACAATTAAAGATGTTTCTTTAAATCTATTGTTTCGTCAGTAGGTATTGCATATTAATAAACTGAAAATAATTCTTATATTAAATATAACATAGGTATATATTGAAATAATATACATGATAAATTACAAATTTGTTAGTAACATTATTTAAATTTATTTAAAGAAATGTCTTTATTTCTAAGTTTAACAAGATTTTAGTTATGATAACAATAATGGGCTCATTGCACTCAGTAAAATTTACTATTTTATGGCGAAATATTGAAAGAATATATAAAAACAATGGCATAATATATTTTATTTATTTAAAATGTATTACAGTATTTTTATAAAAAAATTCGGAAAAATAAAGATTTTTGCGGGCCACGCGTAATGCCTTCTGCGAGTGACGTCATAATGTTTTTCGAACAGTGTGATGTGATGTATATTTTAATTACAAATATAATTATTTTTTAATATACAGAGGTACAGCTGATGAAATTTTTGAATGGATGAAGAAAAATTTCGAAGCGAGTTACAACACAACAAGAGCGCCTGTAAGTGTAATTGTAAATTATGCTTGGTTCAATTTCGTAAAAAATAGTTATGAAGCATTAGAAAAGTAAGTATCATGTTTCTAATCATTGAAAATTATGTCAATGTCAAATACTTATACATTGTACTTCAAATTTATTATCTGTCGCTAAAATGCAAAGCATTATTAAATCTGATATAAACAATGAATAGGTTTTTTAAAATATTATCTGATGTAACGTGTATGTGCCGGAAATATTGATAATAAAATATTTTTAATTAATTGACTGATTTATTTAGTCGATTGAACGATTAAAATATTTTAGTAATGTCAATCACAATGCTATCTTCTAATATATTGTAATTTATTTAATATTTTATAAATTTTTGCCATAGAAATATAAATTTATTGGTAATTTATATATTTTTTGCAATATTTGTTGTGGCAATTATTAATTGAATTAATTAACAGGATGTACTAAGTACAAAGTATTATAATTATAAATATTTAAAAAAACATAATTCTTACTATAATAATAATTTCTTCAATATTTAATACAGGAATTAAAATAAAAACATGTGTTTTCAAAGATATAGAAGTTTTTTTTTAATATGGTTCGTACGAGTATTCTATTTTTAAGAAATTTGTTACTGAAATTATATTTCCCGCACAAAATGTTAAATTTTTTTAACATTTCTAATGAATTATTAATATATATATATATATATATATATATATATATATATATATATATATATATATTATTAATGTTACGATTTTATATTTACTATTTTAAAAGTCGAAATAATAAATGAAAAATTTATCCGGAAATCGAGAGATTGTGGATTTGATTCTCGCCAGATGACGTAATTTTTCATTTAATATTTCGTCTTTAAAAATATTAAATATGAACTTCTAATGAATTAGTTTCTATAATAAATATTTTTATTTTAATTTATATATAAATTAAAAATTCATAACACCAATGTTTGTTATTCGTTGTCCAGATTTTTTTAAATATTTAAATTACATATGCATATCAGTGCCTGACCTTTGTCAGGCACAAATTTTTCGATATCATAAAGCCTTTTGAAAAATAAATATACCGATATAGAAGGCTCTAAAATCTATAAAAAATTATTTAAAAAATTTAAAAATAATATACCGAATTGACAGAAATTTAAAAAAAGTCTTTGTTAATAAAATTGCAATTAAATTTTGAAATATAATTAGAATTAATTTTTTTTTTAATTTTAGGTTTTTAAATTATTTAAAAGATAAAGAAGATGTGTATTTGGTGTCAGAAAAGCAAATAGTTGATTGGATGAAAAATCCAGTGACTGCTGACAAATATAATTCTTGTACGACAAATCGGCCAGCTGCTTCCTGTAAACCAGTAAATTGTCCATTACAAAATAATGTTGGAGAAGAAAAATGGATGGGGTCATGTATTGCTTGTCCGAAAAGATATCCAGAACTTGAAAATCCAGAGGGAAATTAAATATGAATTATTTTTTTTTTTAATTTACATTAATATATTGTAAATGAATAAAAATTATTTATACATTTATTTTATGAATACGTATGCCCATTTTATTTTAAAATTATTTATTTAATAAAAAATATTGTTTATTTATTAAATATTAACTACATTTTTAAAAGCAGAATATGTGTAAAATTTATTTATTAATAATATAAGAAACGAAATTACTATAGATACAAAAATGTATGTAAACAAATAACTAAAAATGTAACTTTCATTGTCTTGCAAAAAATAAAAGAGTATAGCATCTAGACAATTAAACAATACTTAATCATAATATATGTATTTCTATAAAATTTTGCTTACATTTTTTTTTGCTACCCCATATTCACGAACTATTATCTTTTTATGGATGTGCATTCATATCTATAACTTGAAAAGTGTTTGTTTTGAAAATCTGACGATGTAAAAAGCAGATCTTAAGTTCCTCAAAACATTTTATTTTTTTTTTCATACATGTTATGCTTCAATTGCAAAATTGCCCCGTTTTTCCTATTCGTTGAAGACAATTTAAAAAAAAATCTAATTTTTTATGTGCACTATTTTTTCTAAACCAACTAACACCCAAAAATCGAGCTCGTAATACCAGTACAGCTTTTTGAACATATAGCCCCATGTTTCATCTAGAAAATACGGGAACTGACAATGATGTATTTTACTCATAAATGCTATAAATTTTAGTTTTCAAATCTTCAATTTAATTAAATAAACAATTAGATTATAAAAGAAAAATGTAGTAGAAATATCTAAATATGATAAATAATTACTATTTTTAGTATATTACGAAATTGATATATATATATATATATATATATATATATATATATATATATATATATATATATATATATATATATATATATATATATTTACTTTCAATTTTTAATCCCAAAAAGTTTCTTGTTTCGCAAAATAGTGAACAATTTTTTGTTGTGATAATTTTTAATACAATCGGATTTAAAAATTCCAAGAGATAATTTTTATTGTAGAGGCTTAAAGTATTATTTATCTGCTATAAAATTATAATTCAATTGATGGATTATAAAAGATAATAAATCTATAATTAATTGCGAGAAAAAAAAAATATTTTAAGCCTAGTTATTATTTATTTGATTTATTGCGTTATCGGAGTATATAAACACTTAAAAAATTGTGTTACTTAATTTATAACAATGAAGTTACTTTCAGTATTTGTGCTCATTAGTGCTTTATTATTTTCTATTTTAGCTGACGAAACTGAAACATGTAATTCTGAAACATGCCAGTTACCCAATTGTTACTGTGCACAAGAAGAAGCTCCAATTTCTGGAAAAATTCCTCAAGTATTTATATATTATTTATTTTTTTAATACTAAATATATTTTGAAATTAAATGTTTTAAATACAAATCTGAAAAATAAATTTTTGACTAAAAATCATAATGAAATATTTAATTTAAAATAAATGTTAATTAACTTTGTTTAAAAAACAAACTAAAAGTAAATTTACGATAGTTAAACCCGGTTTCATATTTTTTGAAGTATATAATATAAACTTATATTCTGTCAGTAATGTTTAATTTTATTGTTATTTATGATGTTATATTATAGTATTAATATGAGTAAAATGACAGAGGTTTCAATTTAGAATTTATTATTATTCTCAATTTTGAATTATTCGCTATTTCTAATCGAGTAATTATCCCGTTTTGATATGTACGCAGATCGCAAAGTCAACTAATTTATTTTTAAAGTAAATGGACTATATATACAAAAAAAATGCCAAAAATTTCTAGCTAAAACTACGTTTTCATTTTATTAATATTAATTGCTATTTTAAAAATAATCATAAAAATATAAAATTGTAATTGCAATTGTAAAAAAAATTCACAGCACATTTGCACAATTTATTTGACTATTTGATTACTTGCATACGGTTTATTTAAGTTGATATACTAATGAACAATGATGATATTATACTGACAATGTCTTAAAACTGGTATCATTAAGTCAACATTAAAACCGAACTTGTACCTATCAGCTAATATGTGTTTTGCGGATAGTTTAAATATTTTTTTTTTCCTTAAATTTCAGTTAGTTACTCTTTCGTTTGATGATTCAGCTACAAAACTAATTTTGGAAAATTTTTATCAAAACGTGCTCTATAAGAGAAATAATCCAGATGGCTGTCGCATCGGTGGCACTTTCTATATTCCACATGAATACACGGACTACACAGTAGTAAATGAACTTTTTAACAATGGATTCGAAATTGCTTCACATTCAATCTCGTATGTATATTATTAATAATTGTTAGCACACAACCAGATGTATATTTTTAAAATTTACACCACAAAAAAGTGACGTTGCACAATAATAAGTGTACGTTTTAGTACAATATTTGTTTCTTTTTAACACTTAGTTGATAAACTCGTTGTATAGTTATCAATTTATAAAGTTTAAACAAATGCATTGCTTTGTAAAGCACAAATAATTTATTTCAGTACAAGTTATAATAATTTTCGATTTTATTACTTTATTTTTTATTTGCATTTTTAAATAAATTGATTCATTATTTAAAAAAAAAAAAAAAATTAACTATAAACAAGTAACCATAAGCTAGTGTTAACATGACGGACTGTAACTCCAAAAGTTCCTGATTTGCGCTGCGCTAATACCAGATTTTTTTAATTACTTCTGGCATTTCAATCTTCTACCACTTTACTAATATCAGTTATGTTTCTGTAGTTCAGAACTAAGTATAATATTTAAATCTCCTTCGACTGTAGGCTAGCGATCCATAACATTGACAATGCAAATAAAAAATATTAATAAACTATGTGATTTGGTAGAGTTCATGTTAGGCATTACAGTAATTTACTATTATTATATTATGGTTATTTTCATTTGTAGTAAAAACTTTTCAAGTGAATACTGGAACAAAGCCACAAGGGAAACAATAGAATTAGAAATGGGTGGTCAACGTGAAGTTATAGCGAAATTCGCAAATATACCAATTTCCAGTATCGTCTCTTCTCGCATACCCAATTTCCAATTAAATGGCGATCAAACCTATCTCGGTTTAAGCGATTCCGATTTTGTCTATGATAATTCATGGCCTACTTACTCTTTTCGTCGTGTTTTTCCTTACACACTTGATTTCCTATCTGATCAACCTTGTTTAGTTGGTACATGCCCAACTGCTTCCATTCCACAATTTTGGATTTTGCCAATTATTAACTGGATAGATCAAAATAATGGCGAGTGCAATAAGTTACTTGCCTGTGACATGCAGTAAGTATTTAGACCTAATAAATATTTGCCATAATAGAAATAGCAATTAATTTGTAAAATTCATATAAAAGTAGACGTTCGAGAATACGTATACTGAACAAAATATTACTTTAAAACCAACGTTTTTACTATTAATTCAAATGTAAACATACTTTTGATTTGTAAAATTCAATTTTTATAGCACAAATAATATTTTAAATAAAAATAAATAATAGTCAATTGTAGTATATCTATTTGGAAAGTTTTCAATAAAATTATTTATTATTTGGTTCGGAAACACAGTATTATCTGGAAAAAATTTAAGTAAAAAATTATTACTAATTTTCAATTCAAAAATATATTTTTACTCAAAATGAATAGTAAGAAGATTTATGAAAAGATTTTAAAATAATATAGTACAATTTACTCTTATTCATTTTTATTTTTAAAAAAAATAATTTTATTATAAAAACCCAATTTTACAAACGTTGGTTTTAAAGTAATAATTTTTTTAGCGTAAAATATATATAAAATCTTTACAAATATGTTCAGTAGTGTATTTGGTCATCACGTAATTTTCATGTGTATATTTATCCTAAATTTTATAAAATATAAATAAATGTTTCTGTTAAATAATGTATTATTACTTTTAATGTAATTAAATGTTTATTTAACATTTATAATTTTGCAGAGGTACAGCCGATGAAATTTTCGAATGGATGAAAAGCAATTTTGAAAAGAGTTATAATGGAAAGAGGGCTCCAGTAAATGTACTACTCAACTATGCTTGGTTTAATTTTGTAGAAAACAGTTATGAAGCACTAGAAAAGTAATTGACTAATAAAACATTGTTTCTATTAACATTTTTTATCCTGCACAGAGTATATATATATATATATATATATATATATATATATATATATATATATATAAATAACTTGCATAATCAAACTAATTGCATAAATAAAAATATCAATAAATATTTAGAATCAGCGACATAAAGTTCACACTTCACAATACATGAATGAAATTTTGAAATTTTGAATTCGAATACTTTCAATCTGATAAACTTAAAAAAATGTTTTAAATAAATAAATATTCTTTGTTTTTAATACTACAATTTTGTTATTGCATGTTTATTTTTATCTATTAATTATAAATTAATTAAAATATGTATTATTTAATTAAAAAAAATATTTTAATATCTATTTAGCATTCATTAGTAACTAATAAAAAAAACGCTATAAGCTCTTTCATCAATCTAATATAAAAAATATAATAGAAAATCTAAAATTATATTTTTCAAAGTAGATATACATTATGTCAAAATGATAATTTTTTTGTAAATAAAAAAAATATAATAATAATAAATAATTAATATTTTAGATTCTTGGACTACTTGCAAGAACAAGAAGACGTATTTGTTGTATCAAATAAACAAGTAATTGAATGGATGAGAAATCCAGTACTTGCCGATGAATACAGTTCTTGCAGAGATGAATTACCAGCTGCTTCATGCAAACCAATAAATTGTCCATTGGAAAATAGTCAAGGAGAAGAAAAGTGGATGGGATCATGTATAACATGTCCAAAAGAGTACCCAAGACCAGGAAATCCAGAAGGAAAAAGAAATTGAAGAATCGATATAATATAAAATAAATATTCCATTTACATATTAATATATTTATGCAATAAATTATTTTATTAAGTACTAAAAATGACTTTCGATTTTTGAAAAAAACTGAGATTTTGTTCACAATAATGATAATAATAAAAAAAAAACAGTAAAAAATAATTGTAAATTTACATTAATAATCACAGTAATTTTTTTACATCTTTTATTGTAAATTTACCAAAAAATTATAATATTACAATAAAAAATGTAGTAAAATTATTATAATTATCAACATAAATTTACATTATTTTATAACAGTGTACCAATGTAGCTGGCGAATGAACCAGCATCGAAAGCCAATAAATTTAATTCAAAAAAATATTTTAAAGAACATTACATGACTATATTACTTAAGTCAGTTGTATTCAATTTATATTATACAAATCATTTCGATATTTTTGTATAAAATTTGTCTTTAAGATATGAGCTCCATGCATGATTTCTGCATGTGAACACTTAACGCTACTGAATTTGCTATAATATTACATAAAAATCCTAATAATAAACGATATATTGGTTATATATTCATACAATATTTAATATCAAAAATAAATATATAACAGAAAACATATTATTGTGATTCACAAAATATTTATGCAGTTTCATTTATTTTACTATTAAATTTTTCAAAGAACCTTGAATATAACTTTCAATAAATTCAATAGAAAAAAATAAATCGACTAGTTTCAATTAAAAAATATATGTAACAAAATATATATAGAAATAAATCCGAAATACGTGGAAAAGTTTTAACTTTTAAATCGGAATTATGTTTAAAAAGCAGCACGTGTACATTGAATTTTTTCAATTTTATTTGTCTTTAAATATATATATACATTTTTATATTTACCTAAGATTAAATATAGTATTAGTTCCGTTTTTTTTAATTTTCAAATTATTTTTATTATAGACTGACATAAACAAATTATACAGTGTCTGATGTGAATTCCGAGAAACTGTGCTTTGTACTATTAATATTAAAATCTTCTATCACTGGATTAGTTCATACTGCATAAACTGCAAATAACAAGATAAATTATTATTTCATTGAAAATAGATAATGATTTATTTTGAAGCTAATTTATATATATTTTTTTTTGAAGTAAAATTTAACTGCAGTAAAATTTAAATACATAAAAAATCAATTTTTTGCAATCGAATGTTGACCGTCGATGTAAAATTATATACCATTTTTGGCCAATACTTTTACAATTCGGTCAGTGATATTGTGTACTGGGATTGTTCCTGTCTTGTTCAGTGGTTTCACTGCTCTGGAGATATCTTTTGAAAAATATCCATTTACTTGAATTTGTTTAAATAAATGTGGGAAGTTAAAATGCAGATTGGAAAAGTTTTCATATTCCAAACGTTTACCTGGAAGCATTATTAATAACATTGAGATTTCTGATATCTTCTTGATCTACTAATAGTTAAATAAAGAAAATTTAACAAAAAAAAATGACAAAGTTAAAATAAAATCTTAAGCGGATATTTCCAGTACAAATATTAACAATATCAATATGTTTGTGAGCGGAGCCAGTGCAGTGTATGTATTTGAAATTTGAAAGCGATACGCAAGCCAATGTAAAATCCCCCAATATACGACACAAAACACAGAAAGTAACGCAACGTAGCTGTAGCTGTAGCCGTATAGCAGTAGCAGGCAACGTCGAATAATTCAGCATGTCGAAAAAATTTATGTGCCCGGCACGTTATAAAATAAGAAAATACATACATATACAGAGGCAGAGCAGCGGCAGCAACTAGGAGGCAATTTTCATTCGCGTTCTCGCGTATTGCCGCTGCCGCTGCCGCCGCCTCCGTCTCCCCGTTCTTTACGTCTTGCATAGCGACGTCGACGGCCTGAATATGTAAAAATGCAGGCGAAGCAAACGGCAAATGTGAAAAATGGTTAGTTCGTCGACGAAAAATGAGGGACGTTCCCAATAAAGACGCCTGTACTGCTGCCGGTGCTGCGAGAGGAGGTGGTGACGCGACACGGCACGTGCTCCAACTACTGATAACACCGTGCAGTGGCAGGGGGACACATTACGGACGCTGAACAAGTTGAAATAGTGTGATGATGCGACGATGGAATGGTTGCCAACTCACTTGGAAACACGCGCTGCGCCGCGCCTTACACTAGTCTGTTTTTGTTTATTGGCATTCTTTTCTATCATATTATTAGTAGTTACTTACATACAAGTTATAGTAAGTGTAAATATTGCACATATAATACAAATTAATATTATTATTAATAATACTTTTGAATTCATAGTTAGAAAACGTTTAATATTTTAAAAATTAAGTATTATTTTTTGTGTTAATTCAAAATTTTACATAATTTTTTTTTCATTGCAACAGAATTCAAATTGAACATAATTAAAATACTTTTTTGTCTGTATAAGTTACTTGTATAATTACACCAAAATTAAAATAATTACAATACAATAAAATTGGTCGACTTTCAAACAAAAGTTTAAAATTTTGTTCATATTTGTCAACAAAATGTTAACAAAGTGGACTAATTTTACTAAATATATATAATAATTTGTTTTTAATTATTATTTTTTTATTAAAAAATACAGAAAAAATAAAAGTTACTGTTGTGACTAAGTTACTCATAAATGAACAAAAGTTTGTTACCTGTTATTCTTAAATTCTCTGAAAATTTTCAGAAAAAAATTCGTATGTAACACTTAAGTTCCTAAATAAACCATTTGACAAATAACACATAACTAACGTGTCGGTAGTATTAGAAATATTTGCAATTTGTTCTCTTACCAAACTGCGTATTTGCATATATTCATATATAAAAAACACAGTGTATATAAAATTATTTAGACACATATTATTGCTGAGCATATTTATTTCTGAGATATACTGCAGATTCATATATAAAACACATTGTAATTAATTTGTTTTTAAACATATCGTATATAATTATCTCGTACACTGCATGTCGGTGAAATAAAAAAGAGAAAAAAGAAAACATGCATTACTTGTATATAACGGGTAAAAATATCGCATTAAAGAAATATAAAACATACAGTAGCTTTGAAAAAAAATTAATATTTTTTTTTACAAAATGTCGGTTTCATTATTTTATCTTTTTAAAAATGTCAAAATGACATGAAAATATTGTAAATACCTGTCAATTAATTCCCGGGGAAAAATCTATTTATTTATCAGTTAGGGGGTACTCTTATTTACATTTTAGTGTGCGCCAACATAATATTTGTAAAATGCTCAATTACAATTTTAATTTCAAGCGTTAGTAATTTGGTATATGATTTTTAATAATAAAAAGATTTTCATGTAACTAACAGTTAATCAAACTTAATAAACATTAATTTTATATCAAAATAGTCAATTTGTTTAAATAAAATGTTAAATAAAAAACTTAAAATAAAATTAGTAAACTAAAAACTAAAAAATTAAGTAGAGAATTAAATAGTATCAATATTTACTAGTACAATAAGCAAATGAAACAACATAGCTTTGCCATTTGCTTTGTAGATCAATCTAATTATTCATTAATTGCATTATAGTGAGTAGACTTAAATGTACATACATATACATCACTGATACAACAACGTAATACCTTATCTTAGTACTATACTAACATTACCAAATCAACCAGTATGCATATGCTAATTATTACCAATGAACGTAAATCGAACCTTCGTCTCATATGTTGTTATTCAATAGTCTTCATTCCCAAATCAATGCTAACAATATTATATCTACATTTTATAATAACGTAACATATATTACAATTCGTATTAATAACAAAAACTAATATTTTTTAGTTTAAGCAACATACTGTCAATCATGTTAAGTTATAATTTATATAATTTTATTTACATATATAGATTTTACTATGCGTCCATTAGACATAAGCTCAATGTGATCAAATTATTTCAGAAATATGTAAAATTGTGTCTAATTCTATAGTAAACAAGATTAGAAGCATATAGATCATTTCGACATCATCTTATAAATACTAAAAAGGTAAAAATAATATAATTTTCTTAGTCAACACTGTGATTTAGTAAAATTTCATAATTTATGTGTGGTCACTAAGAAAATTATTTGTGAAAATTTGATTAAGATCGGATAAATAATATAGCCATAATGAATTTTTAAAAACTTTAGTAATTTTTGTCTAGAAAAGTTGGCATTAGTTGAAATGAAAATAAATTAAATGTAAGGCGGTTCATAATTTTACACTTTCAGAGCTAACAGTATGCTGAGCTTGCCTTACACTTATGTGATATTACTGTTCTATGCAGTCTATTTTCTCACTCATAGTTAGGTCTTTGGGTCGAGCTTATATATAATTTTTTGTAATACTTGTACATATATAGGTAGGGCTCATTACAACGATACTCTGTACAAGTTCTTTTATAGTAAAAACGCTCCTGATAGATAATATCTGGACTTAGTTTCTATAATAACGAATCAAGTTCGAATGATTGAAGATTTAGATCCTATCAAAGAACCAAATACCCATTCCATTCGTTACAAATTCATGGAAATCGATTTCAACTTAGACGCCTCAATGCGTTACGTGTGCCTATGCCTATGCGTACACGTATAGGAATACGTACGTTTCTGGTCCGGGTGTCGGGGAAAGAGAAAATTTAATACGCGCCTGGGATATCCCAGTGATATTTATTAGTTCGAGATGTTAGCCGCTACGGTGCGGCGCGTAAACGGGCCTTATATCGCTCCTTTATATTCCTATACGTGTGCCTTTTTAGTATTCCTAATACTTTACACGGCGCCAATTTTAGAATTTTTAATATTCCATCATGTACGGTGGTCTTGCATATATATTTATTTCGCTCCTACTTTTTTTCAATATAGGCTAAACTGCGGGCTGTATTTAATCGTTACGTGAAAATTATCGTGTAAAGAATGTTATTATCAAATTTTTATCGAATTATACAAGTATTCTAAAATATGTCGTATAACTTTACAACAATAAATGAATAAATTTAGTATGTTTTAGAATAATGTATGTATGTTTTTTTTCAATAATTTAATTATTATTTGACAAAATTTGACTCACTTAAATGGATTATTACTTAAACTTCATAATGCAGTTAAATGTTATTATACACCGTTTACATGAAGTTTAAATACAAAACAAAATATATTTAGAAACTAAGTTATAAAATATTATTTAAACTATTTAAAAACTTATAAAAAGGTAAATATCTTTATATGTTTAATTAAACAAAGGAGAATAATAATAATAGCACTTGGTTTTAAGTTTCAAATTTTGTATTCTACTATAAATACTCGATGTACATTTCGGCTTCTTAGGCCATCATCAGGAGACTGACTGAAATCCACACAATATTATTTATTTATATACAAAAAAATAATATTGCGTGGATTTTAGTCAGTCTCCTGATGATGGCCTAGGAAGCCGAAATGTACATCGAGTATTTATAGTACAATACAAAATTAAAACTTAAAACCAAGCGCTATTATTATTATTTTCCTTTGTTTAATAATGTTTCAACAAGTGCCAACTACCGTATCATTAAATGTTTAATTAACCTTTTAGACTCGTTTAAATAACTTATAAAAGATTCTGTAATAGTTAATAACTTGTTAGTTTCATAATTCAAACATATGTAAGTTGCATAAACGTTAACACTAGTTATACATTCTTCTTTATAAGCTTGTGTTACTTGGAAATTAACAATAATTGTAAAATTGTGTTTCTTGTTCACGTAAAAAAAATTATTAAAATATATCGGCATTACAAAAAATGGAAATTATGATTAAAGTTGATAAAAATCTGCAAAATCACTGCATTACCATTCGGGATGATTTGGATAAACGATGACCTTGATATGTTGCGACAGCACTACGTGTTCGCTTCTTCAGAGAGTTAAAGAGATCTACTTGTTTAGTTTATAGGACAGGCTGTCGCTGTTTCGTTTCACAAATGATGATGAATGAACTTCGGCCACTTTTGCAGATTCACCGTGTACGTGACGCACCAAAAAGATATTGTATTTTTATATGCCTAAAATACATATTATCGTTTATCGAAAATAAATTCGGCGACACTTTTATATACAAATCGCTTGGAAAACTGATTGAAAGTTATGTTTTCTAGGTTGCAATAATATAGAAATCAATATATTTGTATTGACCGCTTTGAGAAATGTATTGCAATTATACACAAAAAAATAGTTTCAAATGATTTTTCTAACATTTTAATTGTTTTATCTAATAAAAAAAATTGCCATTTAATTAATGCAAAAGTAAACAAATTTCTACTGATTAATAGGATAGTTTTAGATTATTTATCTAAATTTCATTTAAAATAACCATTTTATCTTAACTAATTTACATGTAGATCAGAGAATTAATCTTATAAAAAGTATTTATTTATTTATTTAAAAACTAAACAGGCACAACGCCTAATTACAAAGTCTCACAAACTTTTAAATACTGTAAATAATACTAATTCAATCTTAAAAATAAACTGTAAAAAATATATCTTAACTTTATATAACTTTACATAGATTTTAACAGTAAAAATAACAACATTTTGTAATTTTATTGTAATAATTTAAAAATGTACAGTTTAATATTAAGTTCTATATCTATTTTGTCGTCCGACATACTAATTTATATTTTTTCTGTATATAAGTGGATCATTTTCAAAAGTAATAATGTTATGTTAAAACACAATTTAAATTATACACTTTATATTATGTGAAAACTGCTGTAGTGTAACAGCTAAAACTGCTATTTATATTCGTAAACAAAAATTTGTTTGCAAATATTTACGCATATTTTATTTAGTTGTTATTATTGTGATAATTACAATTTTTATTACGTGGTTACTATCTATAGTGCGTTTTTTATATATATTTTTTTCGTGACTCATCAAATTAAACACTACACAACAATAAAATACATGTAATATTATCAAAATATCACGTATGTTGATCACAATTACATTTTATAATTTTTATTTATAAATTTAACTTTATTTTAAAATATAGGAATGCAATAATAAAGATGCAAATTTATTTTTTTATTTTTATTGATATCTGGTAAATTGATTTCTGCCAGAAATCAATAAAAAAATTAAATTAAAAAATTTAATTTACACCTTCATCATTTCTATATTTTTATATAAAGTCAACGGGTGTAACCATGGATATTTTTACGAATAAATTTAACTTTATTATTGAAAAATAAATAATAAGCATAGTTTGTTTGTTTTGTTAACTAGCAATGCAATAGTTCGTATTCATAATCATTTTTAGAAATATTATTAGTTAAAAACACAATTGGACACATATTTCAATATATTTGAAAAAAGCGTAACCGTATATAAAGTTGTACTTTTTTACCAATACCTACATAAGTTATTATATTTTATATGCATTGATTACAAATATCTAAATTTCTTTCTTCTGCATTATCCGTCAATTCAATCCCATACCAGGCTAAAACGTATGTTCTCAGTCTTGGAATCGGAAACCGAGCCAGAAAGGGGAAATACAAAATAAGAATTCGCGAATCGCCATCACTATTTGGGCGAACGAAAGCCGTCACGTACGGGGCAGGATTTACTTTTATAGAACAAGTAAGAGCGCTGCGATGCCACGATGCCGCATGACACGCGTCCCGAATACCGACCGCGTGCCCGGGATTTTCGGCTAATGGAAATATACATGAGATCCTGCTGCTGCTGCTGCTGCTGCTGCTGCTGCTGCTGCTGCTGCTGCTGCTTCTGCCGCTGCGCTGTGCTCAAAACGTCTTAGATGCTCGCCAGCCAGAGGGTTATTGGGGCGCTAAGCGACGTTTCGCTCGTTTTTGCTTGTACCCATAAGGGTTACAAGAATGGAATTTGATACGATGTTAACAATATTGTTCAACTAGTTTGTAAAATGGGATTTGGGTAATTTTGGTTTTGAATTGCTTTATATTATCAGTAGCTTTATATATCCGATCTTTACAGTTTGTCAGAGTTGAAAACATTACAGTAAAAACTCGATTGTGTGAACTAAAAACCAAATGATAATGATGATGCGCATAATTTCAAATAAAAATTAATCATAGCAGCATGGAAAATAAAAAAGTAATAGAGTAGAGTAGATATTAACAGGGCAAACGTCATAATAAATTACAATTACTATAAACTAAGAAAACATCTTATAATTTTAACTAAAGTATTCCTTTTGTTGTAATATTTTGTTTTATAAATTATAACGATAACGCACACACCATTCGAAACTTTAATTCTTCAAAAATATTATTTTCTGCATTCTTAGATAGAAAGTAAAATGTAACTAAACATTCTAATCAACTTCCTAAATCCAAAGTTACTAACTTTCTAGCAAATAAAACGAAATAAAACAAACAGAACCGTAAACCGACAACAGCAGGAATAATTTACGCTAATGAAAACCTGCGGACCGATCATAACTTTGCGCTGCGGTTTCGTCGGTAGATGGCAGGGTAGTAGTGCGCGGTGGGAAGACGCCGTGCGAGAGATATCGTTGTGGCCAACGACGATACCAAGCTCCAACGTAAATCTACGTGATTTTTACGGGCGTCGACACTAATGGTTCACGAATTATTCAATCTCAAATACGTACAGCTAATGTTGGAATTTACCGTAAATTGTAAACAGACATTTGCTTATGAGATTACTATTATAGTTGTGAATACATATTGGATTTTTAATTTTATTGAAAAAATAAATATAAAAATTACAGCTAAATATTTTGAAAACATTATAATAAAAACTTGTTGAGATTTAATGCACAAAAGTATTTAAATTGTATCGTCTGAAATAATTTTCAAAATTCTATTTCATTTGTTTTGAAGATACAAGGCTAACTTAATTTTAATATTTTTGAAAAGTGTTTTTTTCCTAAGTTTAGTGATGTAAAGTACTATTTTACGCACTTGTAGTATAAATTACTATTATTTTTTACATTCTATATCAACAATATTTTTAACATAGCTATCCAATTACCAAAATAAAGCAGCCATCAAAAAAAGACCAACTTATTCCAACCTACTCCATCACGATCAATTCATTCCATTCGTTCAGCACAAATATGTTATTAGCATGTGAATAGCGAGCCAAGTACTGTGCCAGACTTCGAACACACATAGACATCGAATGGAGAGTGTAGTGTGCACTTATTCTCATATGTAAATAAGAACGGCGGGCTCCTATGACCGAATGCACATCCACACACACACACACACACACACACACACACACACACACACACACACACATCAGAACACGCGGATGTTTCACACACACACACACACCTCACAACACGCGGATGTTTAAAATCATACGCGTGATTTGACAGCGTGATAGAATTGCTCGCTGGAACCGTGCAAAGATTGTCTGCGCTTGTATGTGTATGTGTCATTTGTCGGTGACAGTTGATGTACACGGTTCTAAGATTCTTCTTTGCTTCTAGATTTGATGAAAGCTGTAGTTTGTTTGCAGTCTATACGGGGTGAAATTGAAATTTGATTATTTTAATATTGATGGAAATGTTTTACCTGATGAATATACATAGTATTATTCAAAATTTAATGTTTTATGAAAAATATATTGGTGTTTTTTATTTATCTACTTTCATTTCGTAATATATTAACTTTGAAAAACAAACAGTTGTGTTGTAAAGAACTTTTTCTACTTCTGTTGAATAATACGTTTATAACATGTTTGAATATTTCGTTAATTTTTACTGCCCAGATCTAACAACTAAAGCTGGTTGACTTTGAAAATAGAAAATTGATTATTTATTATATCGGGAGATAAATAAAAAAAAAATTGTACGAACAGAATTTGTTTCTAGGACGGTGATGTAGAGACTTCTGCATAAAAAGAAGCAATTAATTTTATAAATAATATGCCATAAAAAGAAATATTAAAATTTGAAATATAAAATATTTAGAAAATTTGTGATTTAGTTTTATCTTGTAAAATTAAAATTCAAAAATTTATTTCATATTTTTATTTAATAAAAGAAATAATTTCTTAACTTAGAATAACACATTTATAATGTTTCATTTTCTGTTTTATTTAATGTAGTAATTATTTACTTTTAAATTTTTTATTAGTAATTTTATTATTCACTAATTTTAGCCAATATTCTTCCTAAAAAAATATTTAAATTTTGGACTGAGTTATCAATAAAACTGTATATATAAGAAAAACAAAACATATTGAATGCAACAAATATAAACTACAAATCACTGCTTGTTTTCGTAAGCCATAGAATTTTATGAGCGATCGTTCGGTGGTACACGCGACAGCCTGGTCCAACAACAAGCACTTAACATTTTAACGATACGATTTTTGCAAATACGTGCCTGGAAATTCAAAACTATAACGATGCCGTTTATAAAGTTATAAACCGATAGGCATGATACCGACTTGGGCCATCACAGGGGCTGTCTTTATTATGCTTTTATTATAGACGATATATATATATATATATATATATATATATATATATATATATATATATATATATATATATCGTCGACCATCTGATATTTGCTCAGTGAAACATAAAAAATTTAATTTTACTACTGTTGCAGATTTGCAGTGACCCAATAATTCAATTAAAACACAACAAAATGATTTAAAATTTTGAGAGCTACTCAAATTTTTGAAATTGTTATTTTCTTACTCGTCCTCAGTTTTTTTGTTTCAATTTCATAATTTACAATCTTGCAGAACTATTTCATTTTTGATTTTACTTTTTAAGTTAATTAATAACATAATAAAAAATCTTTTAAAACTTATTATATGAAATAAAACGGCTTTAGGTTTAAGTTCTATATTAATATTTATTAATAATCGACGTTTTGACGAACTCAACTTAATGTTGCAAATTTTACGGATTACAATGTAAAAGTTTGCGCACTTATAAAATAAACCGGTAAATTTGTAAGTAAAACAGTAAAATAATAGTTGAAAAGTATTGAAAAAAAAATTAAACTGTGTTGCATAAATTTGCAGATCTGGAAAACTTCAGATACTTACTAATAAAAATATTAACTTTGTTTGTTATTTAACGTTTTTATGCGTTATTTTCAAATAAAAGTCAGTAATTTGAAAATTGAGAAAAAAGTTTGACACAAAATAAATTCAAAACAAAATCTGTAAAATTTTACAGGAAAAAGTTTTTATGTAATTTGCGTTGCTTTTATTTTTCGTGTCGTGTTGAAAATAATATGTTTGAAGCGTAGAACAAATTTAAAGAGTTTTCTCTCTGGAAGACGACATGACAGTTTTTCTTTTAGGTAGTAAAGGCATCGCGTCGCGATGCGGAGTTGAGGCGTCGCGTCGAGGCGACGAAGCGACGACATTGCTGCACAGTGGAAGAAAGCACGTATATTAGCAAAACATGTCACGAATGCCATGCCATGCAGTAAGTCACTTTGCGTTAATCAACCCTTGTGTGCGCTGCGCTTTGTGTCAAACAGAAACAGATATTGCGCGGAAGAGAAATGTAAGTACGCATCGCATGCATTCGCTCATGCATGCACGCACAAACAAATTTACATTTATATGTCATTATTATTATTATTATTATTATTATTATTATTATTATTATTATTATTATTATGCGATATATACATATGTGTACGTAAGTTAAGAAAACTTATTCCACGTTATTCTTGTGGAATTTTATAGATCAGAATGTGGACAATAAAATTCTCTGACAAAATATAAAAAAAATTTCTACATTTTTAAAGTTTGTTTACAAAAATAACGATTAATTATTGAAAAATTTAGTAATACATAATTTATTATTACATTTCTAGAAGATGATCATAACAAGTAAATTAGTAAAACCTTCTATTACACAAAAATAACATTGAATTTAGAATTAATAGAGAATTGATAAGAATAGTATTTATGAACATTAAACATTTGAAATTCTGTAAATATAACAATACATACTTAACATTTACGCCATATCAGTGGTGTCACATAAAATAAATTCATACAATAAATTCAAATATTGTTGTTTTATTTTCCAGATAGGTAGGCATGGTTGAAAGTATTTTGCGTGAACGAATGTTTCCAAGTAGGTAGTTAAAATAAAAGATCATGTATCTAATATTCCTGTCACATCATAAAACTTTGTTGTACGAAATGAATGGATCCTAATGTTTGATGTAGGTAAATAGAAACGCCCCTATTTCGGTAAAACTTTGTTGTATGAAACGCATGTCACTCATTTTACAGTGATATATTATTTAAACAATTTGTTACTCATTTATACTCATTAATTTTGTAATTTTAAGTGATTTGTTCCAAATTTATATGTAAAATACATGTTTATAATTTTGTTTTTTATATAGCAAGAAGCTAAAATAAAGTTATATTATTATATTAATATAAATATTTAAACAAAAATTTACATCGAACGAAGTTGCATGATGTGATACTGGTATAAGGTATTAATGAATATTAGTGCTGGGGAAAAATCTCGATATATCGATAATTGATATTAAAAATAAAAATGATCGATATATCAATTATTGATATTTAAAAAAATATTGATAATATTGATCTACCGATATTTAAGATTGATGATATATCTTCTTTGTAAGCTACAAATATTTGATCTCGCACACGGATGAGACATATAAAAATGATTGGTTTTAATTGAAATATAATTATAGCGGTTTACAATAAAGATATTTAATATACAAGATTAATTATTTTTATTTGAGCTTGGTAATAAAGTGTATTTTAAAAACAGATAAAATTAAAATTATCTTTCAATAAATTATTGTTATATCGATAATATCGATATATCAATATATCGATATATCGATATATCAATATGTCGATATTATCGATATATCGATATTTTTTTAATATCAAATATCGATATTGAAATTCCAATATCGCCCAGCTCTAATGAATATGGATGAATCGAAAATTGCTTGTTTGGATAGGAATATTTAGAGTTTGTGCCTCATCCTTATAGTACAAGGTGTATGTATTTACTACCAGTATCGCAATTTTTCAACTAATATTAATTATATAATAGTTACTACGTTTATACCAAACAGTTGCTTTTATTGGTTATTAAAATTGCAGCTTTATTCCAAAAATTTACATTTTATATTTTTTATGATGGAATTTGTTTATTTACGCTGAATTTATGTGACCAACTCTACTTTTCTGTATTTCCTTGGCATAACAAGAAAAAACAAACAAAATATGAATACAATTTTATCGTAGAAAGTAGCCTTAATTAACAAAAAAAAAAAACAATACATTTTTCGAGTTGTCACAAATTTTTTTATTGTAAAATCAGGTGTAAAATATTTTATGTAATAATGGCAAGACAAATATTGAGAAATTCATCGTTAATATATCCGAAACGTCCGTATCATACTCCGGGATGTGCAGATAATCGTCGAAAAGGCTTAATATTGGGCAATGACAATCTTCCCGTATATAAACCAAATCCGAGGAAATTAACAGCTACCGCTGAGAAGTACAATCGTTTGGTGAAAGATCGATTGAAACAGCTTCAGATTTTGGTTATGCCACCTCCGGACAAGGGCCAGGTGAGAATCTTCTACGAGCAAATGGACGAAGGTAAAGAAGCAATCCGTATTGCTACTGGATCTGCTTGTAGAGAATTAAAAATCTGTCTGGAAAGTTTTGGTCACGCAGAATCGGCAGCCGAAGATACCGCACTAGCCGTTTGGCTGTATCTAGAAAAGAAAGCTAAAGAAAAACAACTCGCAATACCCCAACTAGAACTGTACGATGACTGTAATTGGACGGGCTGGCAAATTGGTTTGCAAAAAGCCGCAGCGCAGAATTTAGTTCGACAGTTAATGGACACGCCATTTAATTTGATGACTTCGTTTGAGAAGAATGCCGTTAAGTTGCTGTGTAAATTTAATATAAACTTTGAAGTCAAAGTTAGAGGATGGGCAGAAACGCAGAATATAAATGCGTTTCTTGCAAAACAGAAATATATGCGAGGTGATATGGGAGGAGCAGCTATCATAGTAGCTTCTTGCCGAGCGGTAGCGGGTCTCCAACTGAAACTAAACGTTCGCGGTTTAATTCCTCTTTGCGAGAACATGCCTGGCTGTGCGGCATGTGGTATTGGTGGAAGATGTAGAGCCGCAGCGTTTTTGGATTGTAAAAACTTTGTAATTATAATTAAAATAGGAAAAATTGTAATAATAATTATAATATAAAAAAATGTAAAAATTAAAAAAAAAAAATTCAATATACAGTAAATAAAATATATTCATTACAAACAATATTCATATTTAAAAAATTCCGATACAGAATAAAAACAGAGACTAATTAATATATTTTTCAGCCACTTGTCGAATTTTTTTGCTTCAAGTTGCTTTACTTCATTTGGAAGCTTATTGTACAACACGACACCCCAGTAATATATACCTTGTAGGGTGATGCATATGCGATGATGTGGTATTATAAAATTTTCTCTGTTGCGGGTTTGATAAATGTGATTATCTTCATTTTTTATAAATTTTTTCTTATTTTTTAATATTCTATAAAGTAAATAACCGGAAAGTCTAGCGCCGCATAGACAAATAAATATGGTCACCATAAGTTGTCTACTGTCATAGGTTTTCTAAAACATTGTTGTTACAGTAATAACTAAATATAATTTTACATTTTTTATTACCTATGGTATAATATTGATTTTACATTGACTTTGCTAAAATACACTAAATACAAATATTCTTTGTAAATAGATCGTGTAAAAAAACAGTATAAGATACATGGATGTTAAGTGGTAATAACAGTAAATCATTAAAATTGAGTTTCTTCATATCATTCCTAGGGTTGCCAGGTGTTCACTATTTGAGCGGACTGTCCGCTATTTTCACGCTCTATTCACTATTATCAAAATGAAAATAGCGAACATCAAAAAAAATTGTGCAACTATATTAGGTTTTAAATTGTTATGTTATAATTATTTCGTATAATGGTTTCCTTATAAAATGTTTTGTTCGTTAAAAGAATTTAGTTTCTACTGTCTCTGCGAGTTGTAAGTTAAACATGTGCTTTGATATTAAACTAACGAATAAGTATAATATAAAAAACTTTTTTAAAAACCACGCTTATATTTAAATGCACTAAAAAAAGGAAAATTTTTTATCTGTCATTTACATTATTCAATTGTTAATTAAATAAAAAAATAGTTCATGTGACAGATGTCATTAGTTGTATTAAAAAAATAAATATAAGCGTGTCATATCTTGTAATCGGTTTTTTTTTATATAATATTGTGTTGTCTCCTGGAATGAAACTACATGCAAAATTTCAGTGAGATCAAATGATAGGAAGTGGTCTAAAAATTGGTTACAAAATTTGACCGTAAATGACAGCGACAACAGAGTGAGTTAATGAGTTAAAAAAGATGCAGGAACGCAATAATTGTTGATATTGACTTACCCAATTAAATATTGAGTATTATTATATGATTTTTTTTGTTTTAATTCGTATTTAGTTGCACCACGTATAGCTAAAACAAAAATGTAATATAATTGTAGATAATTGTACCACCTTATGCACATATATAAAAATAAACTATAATCGTATTTGGACAAGGAAGCCGCAAGATCAAGGAACGCGTTCTGTTTCTAAAAAAAATTCCAGAACAACAAAATGGTTTTATTCCAGAAATTCTTGTCTTGTTTCAAGAAATCTTAAAATTTCCTGATTTGTAAAACTACAAATTGTTATGCGACAATTAGGTTATGTTTAATTATGTCTTTGGGTGGTCCAAGCACTGTAAGCAATGTGTCGTAACCTGAGCGCATGATAATTATCAGTTTTACAAATCAAGAAATTTCAAGATTTCTTGAAACAAGACAAGAATTTCTTATTTTAATGAAACATAAGCAAAGAAATAATCGAAAATTTTGATTTTTTTTTCTTTCAAAATTTCACAATGTTTGTAAATTATCTGAAGCAAAATAATTTCTTATTAATATAATATAAAGAAACTAGAATATAAAATTTATATTACTTACAGCACTATTGTTATAATAAAGTTATTTACAATACGATTTTTTGATTCGTAATATTTACATTTACATACATGCTTTTTGGGCATTTTATTTACATTTTTTTGTAATAATTATAAATAAGCTATTATTTTAAAAAATTAATATGATATATGCATATTAACATAAATTATTAAATATTAATAAATAATTATCTTATCTTATAATTACTTCTCAATTACTTATGTTTATCAATTGTTGGCCTGGCAGTAAGATTCAGAATATGCTTTCGGCGTAAGTAATTTGAGTCACTGGTCTTAAAAACTTTGAAATCTACGAAAACATTGCCTTTATATATATATATATATATATATATATATATATATATATATATATATATTGTTCAGTAATTACGCTAACTACATAATTTTCATTAAATTTGACTCAAAATACCTAACAAAAATATACGAATTTACTTATGTGTAATACAAATGTTATTATACAAAATATATGCATTTTTAGAGCAAAAAAAGCTTAATAATAAAATTAAATTTTGTGATTTGCTTATAAAAATACTGATCCGCCCGCCAAAAATGCGCTTAAGCCCCTCGATCAAAAGCACGAGGACTTTTTTAATTTTTTAATGTACTTGTTACTTATATGAGTATTTTATTATTATTTTATTTTGATAGTATGTTATATCCATATTTTATTGTAATATATTTATTAAATACAGTATTTATAAAATTTATCCTAAATATCTAATATAAAACTGTAAATAATTTTGCTGATAATAACATTTACCTAAATAAATTTATTATACATGAGTAATTAATTATATTAAAAATAAATCGATAAAAGGTGAACGTTCTTTTGACCCTGAAAAACTTAATTTTTCACATTCAGTCACGTATAAATGCATAATTTTCACAAACTATCGATATGTGTTTGATACTTATTGGTATATATAATTGAGAAAAATTAAATATGCAATTATAGTTACCAATAGTGTAATACAAACAACTTAATATAGAAAATCATTAAAAATGTATTTTTCTACAATATTTTTTGTTCTTGGCAATATTTTCTTTTGTACCCAAGTAAGTAATAAATTATCTTATATTTAAAAAAATTGCTAGTTGATTATACATTATAATGAAGAAAAATACTATTTATAAAAATTAATCGCAATACCTGGTCTACCGTAATACCGTGTATTAATTCCTTTGTTTATTTCAAGTAAACTAATATTTAAAATAATAAACAAAGCTGTTCTTAAAAAGTCTAGAAGACTTTTTATTATATACAAAACATTTTCATTGCAAATATTTTAATTTCCATTTAATCACGATGAACTAATAAGTAATTAGAAAATTCAATAAGTTCGAAAAAACTTATTGGCTTCGCCGAATTTATTAAATTTACTAAATATAAATTAATTCACTGCAATTAAGTGAAAATTAAAATATTTGCAAAACTTTTAGTATCATCGCAGGAAACATTGCTTTAATATCATATTACTTTTCAAGTTTTGAACTATGACAGTAAATCAAAATTTACAGTTTTTGAATAATTATTATATTATTTGCACAAAAATATAATTAATAAAAAATATACATACTTCAACGTTACATTTTACTTATTTTAATGGATTATTTCTAGCTATTAAAATTTTATAAGTTATAATATACTTATTTTAAATAACTATTTCACTAAATTATATTATTGAGATTTTCATTTATATCATATATTGTAATTAAGAAAAATAACTTAACTTTGTATATAAAAATGTAAATAACAATAATATAATAATTTATTAACAGAGACTTTAATGACTGTAATATTCATGCAAAAATTTATATTTATAATATAGTAAAAAAATCTTTCAGAACCATTATATTAAAATAAAAAAGCTTTTGAATTAAGTTCTGTATACATGTTATTTAAAAAATGACATTTTGATATACACGATATAGATCATCATTATTTTGTCCTGATGATGATATACGACGAGTATATCGAAAATTATTATTACGTAATTTTTTGGTGTTATCAATATCATCTAATATGTTTTATTATACCTCGCAAAACTAAACAGATCTCTTAAATGTGCTTAATAATCATAAATATTGACACTTTTAAAAGCATCTATAAATTCAAGCCATAAAAGTTTCATTTAACCTAGTAAATAAATCTTAATTTTAAAATCAATAGCAACATTACACTTTTTATACTTCAAATGTTTATAATTACGACAATCAAAATAAATATTTATGCATTTGTTAATTTTTAGGAAGCATCTTGCTGTGTAAGAACCAATAATGGCAGACCAGGTATTGTTGTACGTCAACCACAGATCAATGTTCCACTACCAGTCCAATTACCAGATGCTGGAATTCAATTAGGACTAACCGGTGGCAATAATCCAACATTAACCACCGACTTAGCTCTTGCCAATTTGAGATATAGATTGGCACTCTTACTTGGTTTACCAAATTCGACATTCTTTCCATTACCTGGCATAAACGTCAATGTTACGCCACCATTCCAATTACCAGATGCTGGAATTCAATTAGGACTAACTGGTGGTTATAATCCGACGTTAACTACTGAATTAGCTCTTGCAAATTTAAGATACGGATTGGCACTCTTACTTGGTTTACCAAATTCGACATTCTTTCCATTACCTGGCATAGACGTCAATGTTCCATCACCAATCCAATTACCAGATGCTGGAATTCAATTAGGACTAACTGGTGGTAATAATCCAACATTAAACACTGAATTAGATCTTGCAAATTTGAGAAACAGATTAGCACTGTTATTTGGTTTACCAAATTCTACATTCTTTCCATTACCTGGAATAAGTTTTAATGGTACCATACCGATTCCCTCACTTAATGGTACAATATCACTTCCTTTATTTAATGGTACCATACCGATTTCCTCACTTAATGGTACAATATCACTGCCTTTATTTAATGGTACCATACTGATTCCCTCAATTAATGGTACAATATCACTTCCTTTATTTAATGCTACCATACCAGTTCCTTCTGTTAATATCACATCAGTTCCTGTTAATATTTCTATTAGCGGTACTAATACTACACTTCCAAATATTCCAAATATTCCAAATATAAATGTAATTCCGCCGGACTTTAGAAATCTGTTCCCATTTAATTCAAATTATAGTTTATGCAACTGTTCAAATCCATCTCCAAATTGTAATTTACAAATTGTTGAGAAACTCTTAGACTACTTTTTAAAAGGCTCAAAACCTTATCATTGCAATAATCCAAAATGCCTCAATTGCAATAATCCGAAATGCTCAAATTGCAATAATTCGAAATGCCCCAATTGTATTAATCCGAAATGCCCCAATTGCAATAATCCGAAATAACCCAATTGCAATAATAAGTAGAAAGTAAATGACAAAAAGAAAGAATTAAGTATTTCTTAATTAATTTATAAATTATAAATGTTAAATGTGTATGCGTTAAATACTTAAATAATTACAATTCAATTTTAATTTTAAAATTTTATTTTAAAATAAAAATTTATTGTAATAGCAATGAAACTAAGTAAATTGCTAAATTAATCTTTTTTAACTTTAGAATATCAAACTATTTTTAAAAACAATAAATAGACATTCGTAAATATGACGACTTTCGAAAATAATAATATTTAATGTATTATTAATATAAAAACAAACATGATATTTCAAATTTTTAAAATTAATAATCATAAATAATATTTGATGTTTTAGGATTAAGATATTATAAATAAGTGTTTGCAAGTTTTACAAACACTATAGGTATATATAAAATAGTAAAATTAATTTTGTTTTATAAAATTAATTTCTTATGTTGAATCTCACTTGCTTATTACAAGTAAAAGTTGTTAGTGTTTATATATAAACAAATTTAAGCAATATTAACTTTGATTATCTATTATTTCAATAGTTCGATGAAGAAACTCTTAAAACATTCGTAATGTATAAAAACATTTTTTTTATTATGTGCATTATTAAATAATTTTAATAAATATTGTTATTGTTAATATTGTAATCATTTTAATTGATAAATGTTTATTTTATACTGAATTTTTTTCTATATTATTACCCTATCATTTTATAATGATTCATTAAATATTATTTATCTCATCTAGTTGTGTCATCGAAAATTCCACAATATACCCAAAAAAAAAACTAATACTTCTTTATAACGTTACTACCATCCTTACATTTCTGTCCTTGTATGAGTATTTTTTTCCCACCCTTAATATGACTCGTCGGAAAATTTGAGTACGCACGCTCACATTCGCATTCCCATTGGCAACGACTGCAAGTGAGAAGTCAAAAGCAGAAGACAACGGCCCAGTTACGTCTCTTGGGACGCTAAAAGGCCAAAGGACACGATGGGGCCGGTACCTTTGTGTTTCTAGTAAAAGGGGGTGTTCAGATGAAAGAAAGATGAATGTATGGTTTTGATGTGTGCACTTTTTCCAGGTTAGATTGGGATAATATTCAAGTATGGAAGGTTTTAGATGCCCTACTGCCAGATTTGATTTTGAAATTTTTTTGGGAATGGTTTTTCTTTGAAAATAAAACAAAGTTTAGAAATATAAATAGCTTTTACAAACATTGGAGTGAATATATCAAAATAAAAAAGTTTCTAGAGTAAAATATTTTATTTCATTTATTTAGTTTGATGATATAAAAAATGTGCTGTAGCCACCACAGAATCGACCGTCATCGCATTAAATTTAATTACGGAATATAAAAATTTGTGTAACAACAACTTTTATTTTTTAAATCGAAAGAGAGATTAAAAAATAAATAAATAAAATATATCTTTCAAGCAAAATTATTTTTATTTATTTGAATTAAGTAATAATATAATTTTCTAATTAAATTAATAATGTTAATAACATTTACAGTTAAAATTTTTATATTGAACAGCAAGTTTGAACTTTCTTTTTCTCATATTTAAACTAATTTTCTATATATTTTCTTTAGTATTGTTTGTTTTTTTTTTCGCGTAATAAAATGTATACCCTCAAATTGTAAATACAACAGTTTACACGGCTTTTTCTATTTTACACTGTCCATAATTTTTAAAAATAAATAACATAACTATTTAATTTTAATAACATATTAAAATGTGACACACACGTGATAAATACACATGTGCTAATGAAAAGTACCACTGTGACTTTTACGATTGGCAATATAATTAGTTTTATTTATAAGTAAAATAAATTTAAAACGTACGCAATTTTTTGTTTTGACGAAAACGTACTAGAATCACATATAAACACAATAATTATAAATTAATGGATAAGTTTTACGCAATAAAAAACATCACAGATATCCATACCTAAGCGGTATTCGAACCTGGATTCAATGGAAAACGATGAAATGCTTTATGCAAATCGACATGTACAATTATTAAAACAATATGTTTTATTATTATTTTAAAACTAATTTAAAATATAATAATACACTAGTTTCATTTGCTGAAAAACTTTTATTTTTGTCAAACACGCAATTCAGATATATTTTTAACTTTAATATTTATAATATTGTAACATAAAACATATTTTAAATTTGGCATGTTAGAACTTTATAATAAAATATGAAGTCGTTGTTTTGGAAAGTTAGTAATTTAAAAGAAAAAATAATGTATGAAAATTAGTATTCTCATTCACGAAAATAGAAAAGTTAAGAAAAAATTTCATGCAAAATGACTGCTGTTCATATATAATTTAGATTAATTTCCGGAAGACAACAACAGACTTTAATGACAGTGCTGTTTTCTATGTATACAAAAGTTATGTTTTAGTAAATTATTCGCCGACGGCGACGCCACTATGTCTATATGACTTGAAACTGCGCCATTTCTATTCACATTATATAGCATACATTAAAATTTCTATATATTTAATATACTAACTACATATAATTTATTTTTTTCGTACTTATAACTGTAAAATATATTATTATTTTCCTTCTTTTCTATCAGAGAAATTAATTTTTCTCACCCAAGCTAATATTTTTTTTTCGTACCAGCAAATAATAAAAAAAAAGTTTTGCCACTTTTTGATCTTGATTCGAAATTTCATGTGTCTGAGAACTCTAACCCATTTTTTTACTAAATAAATTGACTTTTATAAAAATTTAGAAATTTTTAGAAATAAAGTAATTTGTCACAATAAAATAATAATAAAAGATACTTAAAGTGTACCAGTTCAGTTAAAATTTTAAATAACATATAATTGTTTCAAAATATTTCATATTATAAAATTAGTGTTCCTACAGTTTTTACCGATCGTTATATCACATATGATAAAGGAGATATTGTAATCATACCAAATTTGACATGTCGATCGTCTCTTGGTCTATCTATGAAGACGTGTGAAGTAAATTTGGTTGAACAGATTGGTATAAAATTTTATATTTAAGCTTTGGAAGTGAATATCTCAACTTCAGTTTTTAGTAAAGATCTGCCAACCGGGTGGTAATTTACTGATGTCACTTTTATGTGTTTTACGAATATTTCCCAACATTTTTCAAAAAAATTTATTTAACAAAATTTGCTGAACAAGTTATAACTAACAGCATTATTCGATACGACTAAATATTTTTTTTATATTTTTATGATATCTGTAAATTTTTAGTAACTACAGTAGTTTTTATAAAAAAAATTCTATTTATAAATTTATTTAATACGATAACGGTCGGTTCTGTGGTGGCCACAGCAGATTTTTTTTATATCACAAATAATATATTTTTTATTTATTATATTAAGAAAATAAGATAATTTGATATGATAACCAAAACATTTTTTTAATGTAACGTTTAAATTTTTATTTCTCTATTTTGCTTTGCATGTAATATAATAATGTAGAAAACGTTACTAGTGTATATATTTATACGACATAATGTACATAAACATTCTTAGTTTTACATACGATATGCGGTATGTTTGTATGTATATGTAATGCTGTTATATACGAAAGTGGGCGTCGCGGTGCCTAGCTTCATGTCGCGACGTCGTAAAACATGCGTCTAAGTATTCGTTTGCTTATGTTTGTGTTTGTATGTTTGTCTACTGGCCTTCGTGTATACACTTGGCTATAGCTGAATATAAGAAAATAAAATGTTAGCTTACTAAACTATCATTATTAGAAAAAATAAGTTTCATATGTTTTGATCGCAGACGCTTTAATCTATAATCTAAATATTTTTAGTTTATTTTATTTTATTGAATTTTTTGATAATTTTATGGTAAGCATAGAAACTTTATTACTACGTTATAACCTTATTATCCATAATCACAATTATTTAAAAAAAAATTGTATTTTTAATAAAAGTGTATCAGAAAAGCATGATAATGTAATAATGTAATATTATAAGTTATAATATACATAAAACGTACTGTTTCTGTGTGACATTTAGTAGCAAATATTGTTGATACTCTATTGTCAGAAATGATACGTCATTAATTTTTAAATGATATGAAAATATAAACTGATTTTAATTAAAAATTAACTAGAAAACTGTTGCTGTTTCTTTTAATATAAAAAATTATGTTTCATATTCAAGTTTCGATTGTAATGTGTTATTTATTTAATTTAAATTTTTTATAACATATTTTCAATAAATTATAATATTAATAAACAACGATTTTTTATTATTAAAAATTTACTAAAAATAAATTTAATTTCTGACTGTAAAAAGAATATTACTTATATGAGATATATTAAATGTCAGAACAGAATTATTTGATTTTCATAAAATTTATGTTAACCATCTATTGAAAAATGTTGTAGCTATGCATCTATGCATCTATGTATAAATAAAAAAGCATATAAATATATAAAGCAGTCTCGTATAAGTAAGTTACTGCTTCGTAAAAATAATCCTCTATAGAATTAAAACAGTATCGTGTCGTTATTCACAAGACATCTACTATAAATATAAATATAAAAATGCAGCCATATACAGTTTAGCGCTAAAGGTCACGTTAAACACGTAAGCAGATGATAATGTAACATGGGTAGCGTAAAACTGCAAACATTCATGCATGTGTACAATCATGGAAATTCATCAACACACACTTCATAATTGATTACTTACTTTCTTTAGGTAAAATATTAAAATTTCCTTCTAATACTGTTTACTTAAATACTGTTTGTATATAAATAAGTATTTTTTATATAAATAAATTAAAAACTTAGATTAAAGTTTTATAATATTTTTATTAAAAATTGACGTTTCGATTCACTGCACTCGAATTTTAAATAAAATATTATAGTACTTAACCTAAAGTCTTTTCATTTTAATATAATGAGCTCTAAAGATTTTATACTATATTCTTCATATAGATTTGAAAAAATAATATTATGCTCTGATTTCTTACAAGCTCCGTAAAAGTTTTAATGGCTGCCTAGAATCAAAAAACTCTAAATTCTATATAATCAAAAAACTAGTGTAAGAAACTGACGACCTAAACTTGTTTCGTGATTCTAACTTTAACTGTGAAAAACATTAATACCAATAAATATTTTACATACATACAGCAATAAAAAAATCCAGTTCAAGTATCGCATTACCTGCTTACGTTAATATACAAATAATAAAATATTAAATATAAGCGTCCCAATGTACAAATGCATATTTGCTCTCACAAAACATTTTCAGTCATATCAATCCATCTACTCAATAAATGTCCACGCAGACGTACACTTTTAAGATATCAAAGATATTATAATCTCTTTTCATATTTTATGTTATTATTGAATACTAATGTCACAAATTAAAAGATAATAATATTTGTTTATAAAAAAATAAACAATAATTTAAAAAGCCAATTAAGGGGGATGGAGTTTTAAAAATCTACAATTAAATGTCAGAAAATGATACATTATAACTCTCAGCTTTTTCGATTACAATAAACAATTATTTTTAATTCTTCTTATAGAAAATACGAAATATTATTTTCCCTGATTGTACATAGGTACACATATACAGCAATATTCTACAAACTCGTATATGTAAAGTCTAAAGTTCTAGGCGCAGCAATAAAGACGCTGCATTCGCATATATTTTTAAATTTAATTTTCAACCGGTTCCTGTAACGGACCACATTAAAAAGGGTTGCTTTAGTACCGAGGCGATAGGTGGCAGCACCAAGCACGCCAGGCCACCGTTCTAAAGTGACACATTTGTGTTTTAGTAGCGCCATTTGTTAACCAGTTAATAACACACACATACGCTAAAAATAATAGAGAAATTTTCATAAAATGTACATTTTACATACTTTTCTGTATGGTTTGTAATATTGTGCTAAGTTAAAATATTCACCATTGTTCATATAAAAATGTAATTTTCTTCAGTATTATTTTAATTCAATGTAATATAAATTGTACGTTGGATATAAATATTATATTTATACATACATTTATAAATATTTAATTATTTACTCTTTATTATATTTGAGAAGCACAGAAAAAAACCATGCGAAATGACTAATTTGGCATAAATATATATAAATACTACATTTTTATCTAGATAATTTTATAATAGATTATAAGAAAATTAATCCAGATTAAATAATAGATATTAAATTTCTTATTTATTTAAATATGATAAAAAAAATACCGGTTTTTATCTGGATGAATTATCTAAAAAAATCCTCTGGTAGAAATTTGTTGAAATAACATTTGTTGTAAAAGGTTAGCAGAAGAATAAAATTTAATTGTGAAGTAAATTTATTTATCGTTTATGAAACCGGATGTAAGTGTCCAACACTGGTTTTGCTAAAACTGTCTAATATCTAACACTGATATAAGGCATACGTTCTTAAAAAAATACATTCTTCTATTATCATCAAGTCCATCAGCCGTTTTGTATCCTTCCATCAGCCTATTTTACTCATTCCATCTTCTGCCCGACACAAATATCCAGCAATTCAAGTATATATATATATATATATATATATATATATATATATATATATATATATATATATATATATATATATATATACGCGTTCGCACACATCAGAGCAAATACGGTCTATGTGCACTCCGCAAAAACCACCGTCGAAACATGGAAAATCGTTTAGCCAAAAAGACGCGGTCGAAAAATAAACTGCACGCTCTCGACGAGGACCGGCCTGCCACGGCTTAGGTTTAGGCTTTCTTAACGTTAGTGCGCTCGACTGACGTCAGAGGAAATGCTGTAGTGTGAATGAAACACACGCTCTCCTACTTATTGTGAGTTTGTTGATGTACCGCTATATGTGATGTTTGCTTGCTGGATTAATAAGAAAAAGAAATAATTGATATAGATAGATGAAAGATAATAGTACTGTTTTTATATTTTAACGTAAAATGTTCTTCGATCTATACGAATAGTTACATAATGTGTAGTCACTAGGTTTATGCAGCTAAATTTCTAAAAAATCGATCAATTTAGATTTTTATAAATTTAGATCTAGAAAAAATTAAAACTATTTTAGATGTCATTGTCAATGTCGTAAATTATCACTGGACAACAAATTTTGACTTTAAAATGGTATTCTGCCTGTAAAGTAATTTTTCTAATAAAATTTGGGATGCTGAATACAAAAATGGGGATTTAATTCAGTTTTTAAGAAAACATATAACGAAAGTTTTCAGGATTATTCACACATTGCATCAACATTTTATCAAAAGATAGCTTAATTAATAACTTTAAACAACTTATTAGTTTATAAGAAACACTGTTTAATAACTAAATATCTGTCTTTGTACATATTAACGTCAGTCAATCAACTAAATAAAAACTGTCATTTACACTGCATGTAGTTAGAACCATTATACGACTTGTCACAAATTGTATAAACTAAAAATAAGATATGACCTTATACTTCTGTATTCATATTCAGCATATTATGACAAATTAAAATTTGTTAAAATTATTTCAAATACGATTTTCCTCTTGTATACTGTAGTATTTTAAATTATCACATTTAATACCTTGACATATGACAAAATTTATTGATCATTAAGCTACATTCAGATTGCGATTTTTGCAGTAGCAGTAGAGTGGGTATGCAGTAATAAATATACCGCTACTGTTAAAACAGCAGTGTGAATGTAACTTAAATTAGTTTTTACGCCAAATTAAAATTGCACAACCAATTTTAATTCTTATCAAAATTTTATTGTAAAATGTATACTACAAGTTTTTTTTTTTTAATTTACATCATTTATATACAAATGTTAATTATTTAATTATTAAGATTCGATTATATTGTATGTTTTATTGTCAGTTTTTTATATTATTAAATTTTGAAAATTTTTCTCAGTAATTTAACAAATAAATTATAATTAGCAATAATAATATTATAATAATTAAAATTTATATTAATTTTATTAATTAATAATGTATGAATTTAATGTTATTGCAACTATGATTTATTAAATTAATAACTATTGTTTTGTCATAAACTTGAAACAATGTAGCCTAAAATAATATATATATATATATATATATATATATATATATATATATATATTAGATTTATTCGTATAAAATATTGTCTCTAATTTCATATATATATAAAAGATTTTATTTAACATATTCCCAGCTATATCCCGAGAAATTCTTTCCAAATATTCTTCGCCTCTCACCTGAAATTAATCCCGGAAACTAGGGGAAAAAAACTTATCGAACAACCTTTAACTTTGTCGCGATACGACCAGAAACAGCCAGAGACCGCATTACAGCAGCGCAGCGATGCGTCCGTCGCCGTCGCCGTCGTCTCGCTCACGATCAGTGATCGGAATGATAATCGTAATTTCTAGCGAGGATAAAAAGTTTTAGCTCGACAAAAAGTTCAGTCGCATGTCGAACGGAATATATGCGCTATTCATATTCGCAATGCGAGACATGATCGGACCCGGACCCGGACCACGAACGATGGCGGAAGAACAAAAAGAAGATCGAAGAAGAATGAAGAGATCAGTTTGAGCAGACTGTGTAATGTATAAAGTTCAAGTTGTTTACTTCGATGATAGGTTTGAAGAAGGCGGCTAGCTATTATCATATGAGGTCAATGAACGATATCATAATGAATCAACTGTTATTATTTGTTCTTGTACATTTCATATATGATACATATCTACATAACAAAATATAATATACGTATATATAATAGGTAAACTAACTAGGTTTTAAATGACTAACACTTTTTAGCCATACTGATTCCATTCCCATGAATGACTTCCTGATTAAGTTCCATTTATATAGTTATACTTCTGCTCGTTAACTTAATAAAAGAGATCGGATTTATCTACACAAAAAAGTTATGAAAGAACACAAAATTTTCCAAAAAACAACAAAATTTTAAAAAAACAATCCTTTAAAAACCATGAAAATTCTTAAAAACCAAAAAATTAAATAAAAAGAGCCAAACAAAATTGTAAAATAATTTATTTTGATTACAAATTAAATAATTTTAAAATAAAAAATTTGTTTGACGATTATAAACAAAAGCTATACAGGGATGCATGTGGCTAATATAATCTTGAATTGTTTGCATACACGTATTGCTTATTGCTTATACACATATTTACTACCAGTAAATTATTAAAATATTACTTATTTACTCCTAAGATATTTATTGAAAATTCTTTTTGTTTTTAATTATCACTATATCTATATGGGTATATTGCAATTAGTTTTTTAATGTTGCAGATATCTTTTACAAACAATATAAACTTATTCAGTTATTTAATATGAATAAAATAGGGCAAAATTTTCCAAATCAATAAAATAAAAATCAAACAAATAGTCGAACATTTCGGATCATTTCGTTTACGTAAAAACACAAACTTACGTAAGTCTAGCGTAAAAACTTTCAAGTTAACTACACGTACCACATTTAAAACCGACCGACACCATAAATCGTGAAACTGTCAAAAAGTATCAAGTTGCCTTGGCTTGTTATTCAAACTAGAGGTGATCAAGGCTGTAAGCAGGCAAGCTCCAACGTCGGCGTCGCTATTCCACCATCCCCCTCCCCTCCCTAACTCCGAGCGCCCACAACCAAATAGCGTCTTTCTTTCATACGTTGCAAAACGTTGACTGACTGAAGCTGACTGCCACGTTCGCTTGTCATACGTGCGTTACTTTATACGAAAACGGTTGATGAATAATTCAAACGGGTCATTTTATTTGAATTCGATTTTTAAGCGCGAAAATATTTGCGAATATATTTATGTATGTATTGATAATTGCAAATTTTAGTTGATTTATTTATAGGATAAGTTGGGGGAATTTGTTGATTCTTGAATAACTGACACACACAATTGTCTCAATTTTATTATTTGTTTACATACATTTTTTAAATAAAAATTAAAATTGCAATAGAAATATGTACATAAATTGAAAAATACTAAAGCACACCTTCAAATATTATTTGACATATTTTATATGAGACATTTTAAAATATATTTTGCAATCATCGTAGCACCAATACAAAATAATAACAAAATAGTTTAAAACCATCAAGAATAATCCAATTTAAATTATTACTGTAGTTTTTGAGGTGAGCGCGACCATACATATAGATGTACTTTCCGCTGTATAAAACAATATCTTATTTAGTTTTTATTTAAAAAAAAATGTCACTGATCAATAAGTTTGTGAATCATCAATTTGTTTCAAAATGAACAAATGACTATTTTCAAATTGTATAGCACGGTACTTCCATCTGCATTGAAATGACCGGTGTGCAAATTAAAGTCGTAGATTATGGCATAAATGCTTTTAGTTCATTTTAGGTGTTTTACTTTTCTTAGAATTTTTTCAGAAATGAGATTTTTGTAAAAATATTTTCAAATAATTTTTATGTAAATTTGCTTTTATATTTATAATTTTTTTTAAAATGTCAAAAAATATAAAAATATTTTTTATATATTTTTATAAATAATAAAGTTATAAAATAAAATAAAAATCTATCAGTTTTTAGTTTTAACAATTTATTTAAAAATAATTAAATTATGTGCAGATCTAATTCTAACTAAAATAATATGAAAATTTACATGTATGTTTTATCGAAAATCGACTATCCTGTACATCTAATCACTCTTTAATCTATTTATCTCTGTTCTGTCTAATGCCAACTCTTTTTCTTTTCTTATACTTTGATGTTGGCAATATTTCTCCACTATGTAAAAATACTGCTTAAAAAATATTGTCTGTAATATCTAAAACACATTATTCAGCATAAAAATAAATAATTTGAATAAGAATATTTGTTTTCCCAACTTTATAATAAGGTTGTCAAAATTCTTTATTAGTTTGTTTGTCGCTGAAAGCAAAATCAAATGTAGGTACGTAGGAAGTGAGTGTCTGGTCTTTGTCTGCGTAGTACTGCAATGCTATGGAATGCCGTTACGTATTTATCATAGCGTTTGCGCGCGTCATTTTCACTCATGTGACAAACACGTATTCAATAAGTTTAATATTACATTTCCAGTAGGTACTACATAAATCATATTCAAGTTCAATTTCAACAAATATTCAATTCTTGTGTTTGAAACGTAATTGTTACTACTTTGACTGAAAAGAAAAAGGGTACCTATAATGCCTGTAATATTTTAAAAAACAGTATCTATGTTACACGCACGACGACTCAACGTGTGAACACACCAGCGTGAATTTCCCGGACACGAAATGGATAATATATAAATAGACTTTTACTCATTTATTTAAGAAATATATAGATAATAAATATTTTTCATACAGTTCTAAAAATATATAATATAAACGTTAAATGAATTTTGATTCAAATGCGTATTTACATTTTAGAATAGTTATACAGGTTATACATTGACGTATAGTAATGATTGTCGGATTTGTTTGCAGAAGCATACAAGTAAAATGAGATTTTTTCGTGGGGTATGTGGTATAACTAAAAGGAATTGGGTATGAAATAGTTTAGTGTATGAAGAATGTAAAATAAGAAAAAATGTTGCTACAAAAGTTAGTGTTATGTATGATTGAAAATTTTTTGCGTGAGCAAATGTTTCGAAATGGTAGGAATAGAAAAATATGTATGAGGGGTACTACCAATGTGGATAATGCAAAAGTTACTTGTGTGAATATCTTTTTGGGTACATGGCGTGATTATATATCTATGTATTGTTTTAAGGTTTTTATTATTAGTTTCGAACCAATACGAAACTACGTATTTTATTAATACAAATATTCTAGAAATCTAAAAAAATCACTATATTCATCGCACTAATATTTCGCAAATGATTAAGTTGAATCACATAGCCAGAGTGCGTCGTCTCGTGTCGTCTCGTTTCTAAAGAAACCGAATAATAAAATATAATAAAATCGGAAATATTGAGCAGGGACATCATGTAATTGAAGTGGGATATTGTGGGTGCTATTGGCGCAAGATAATATCGTTATTTATAATCGAATACCGTTCTAAGAAAGTCCCCAAGAATACGGCACGTAATAAAGATATCTATATGCATGACTATATCACAACCTCAATTTCGTTATATTATTACTAATTTAATTTATTATTGTTATTTATTTATTTTCTATTAATTTTCTTTTAGCCTTTTTTTTTTAAAGCATATGAAAGTACTGTTTTAATTTTTTTTAAATATTTGACGTATAGTATATGTTTTAAATCTTATGCAATTATTTTACCAAATTTATTTTAATAAACGTGTTTTATAAAAAAAAATTATGTTTTTAGATATTAATGCAAGTAAATATTGTTAAGAAACTATATTATGTTCAGATTCTTAAGCAATATATTTCACGTAGAAATTACGAGAACTGATAAATTATTTTGCATCAATAATAATTAAAAAATCATTTTGTGTTAGTGGCATATCTAAAATTATAATTTTATATTAATTATGATAATTCTGGGAGAGATGCTATAATTATTTAAATTAAGTATTGTTTGTGACTTAAAAATTATAAATAGATATTAGAAAATAATTGATTTGATCAAGAAATGACTAAAAATTAAGGAGTTAAAACTATAAGGATATAAGTGACATTAAAAAAGTTAGTAGAAATAGTGTATACTCTTGAAAAATTATATTTGAAATATGTTTTTCATGTTAATTTTTTATAAATACAGTACGATAAATTTATTATTTTATATGAGCAGTTTAATTTATTTACGTGTTTTTCTAAAAATTAATATATTATTACTTATATCTATATAGTTCTCACTCCTTCAAATGAATAAATAAGTAAATATATATATACATATATTGTTAGCTGAAATAAAACTATACATTGACAATTGGTTTTATTTTTATTATAAGCTTAATTTTAATCTATTGCAATTTTTGAAATCAAAAAAATACACATTTACATGATGCATATTTGTAATAACATACAAATTAATATAATAAAAATAGATGCTTGTGTGAAGTTAGAACTATCTGGTTGTTCTGTTGTAGTAGTAGTGCCAACATAATTTGGATCAATAATTTTTTTAATCCACTCTAGATGTTGAGAAACGCGAATATAACCAGATGGAATGTTATCGCATATTCCGCAAACATATGAATTCAGTTCAAGTATGCCAATTAAATACAACTTTTCATTAGTTTCATGTATTAGAGGACTGCCAATTTCATCCTAAAACATAACAATTTTATTACAATTTATTTAACTTTTTTATGTAGATTAGATTATTTTATATTTTAAACGACAAATTATTTTATTGTTTATTTTTCAACAAATCAAATTTCCTATTGATAACACCCATATTACCCATTAAAAATTATTTTATAAATGTATACAACTTTTAAAATAGACTCATCACAGTTTTTCCACATTATATATATATATATATATATATATATATGTTTTGCTTTATAATTCCGCGGACGTTATATGACGTATCTGGATTCCGGGATTGGCTCCGCGTTGTGTTCCACGTCTAAGGGTAAGTTTATGTTGGAGCTGCGATAAATGATGAGAACAGCGATGAGAGCAGCGCCAAGAGAAGCGCAAAATTCATTTCTATGATATGCAGTTTACAGTGGAGCTTCGACAATAGCGACGATCTCTGCTTTGCAAGTGACATTTCATTAAATCAAACCAATTAATTAGAAATTTTTCTCTAAAAATGAATGATTTATGGGATATGAGCAGTTTGACCTTTTGGTTACTAACCAAATATCTTCACATAAATCTGGTCTAAATCAACTACATCAGCTATAACCATAAACAAATTTTGTGAAGGTGGCTTACATAACCTATAATTATATAATCACGCGACACATTTAGGACAGCCAATAAATTAACACGAAAAAAAAACTTATTTCTTATTGAAATAGTCGTATACATTTTTGTTTGCTTCTACAAATATTTAACGTGCAAAAATTTTTAGTGAGATACAATATTGCATAAATTTTCCGGTGACGTTACATTTAATCCTACAAACTAGTTTTAATAAAATTACGAAAAATATTTGAAATTCTAAAATATTATATTTCAGAGTGCTTCAAATTGCTTAAAATTTTTAAATAAAAAAAGTAGGAAAAAAACCTATTATTTTACGGATATTTTATTATAACATAATATGGGATTTATGGGATCTAACAAATATTTCACTAATTAAGCTGTCAACATCCATGCTAACCACACCTGATAAAAGCAAAGAAAATAGGCAGTACAATTATCGCCGCTCTTATCGTTGCTCGGCTGCCAAGCGTGTCTCAACGAATCGCTCCAATATAAATACTTGCATATAAAATAATGACATCATTTTCTTTGCTTCGCTAGTATCGTCGCTCTTATCGTTTATCGCAGCTCCAACATAAACTTATATATATATATATACATATATATATATATATATATATATATATATACTAGCGTTCCCGTCGCGCGTTGCTGCGAAACTGCGCAAAAATTCAGTATTTGAAAGATAACTTTCTTGTCGCGCATTGCTGCGCAACTGCAGCTTTCCCGTTGCGCGTTGCTGCGCAACTACGCTGTCATTTGACATTTGCAGGTTAGCATTAAACATAATTTTTCAAATTTTTGAGAACCAAGATGAAATCGTAGAAAGATGAAACTTGCCTATTCTCAAATAGGGAATGAACCAATTAAAATGACATCACTCCCATCAAAATCGGTTCTGGGGTTTAGGAGGAGATGCTGCAGAAACATACATACATACAAACATTTGTCAATTAGAGAAATGAATTAATATGTATTAACACGCGTTTTTCAAAAATTTCAATTGTGTGGAGGAATTTGTTACTTTCGTAAGAAAAAGAAAAAATTATTACGAAAACTGTGTAAGAAGTGAGATACAGCTTATTGCAAGAGAGACAGGAGAACGCTCCCATCCCTAGTCCGTGCTGTTTACGGGGTGAGAAGTGACACCGGCAGACCCCTGGCAGGGATAGTTGATCAAGTGTTAAAGGGGTTCCGTTTTGCCAAACTCCTTCTCTTGGGAGCAGCATAATAGCAATTTTCGTCGAGCGCAATTTTTCAAATACATTTTAAAAGTAAACATTAAAAAGATATTATAAATTTGTTTGAAAGTTATTTAAAAAAAATAAAATTATAATACAGTAATACTGTACATTTATAATATTTAAAATACTTACATTTATAATACAGTAATACTGTACCTTTGTTATGATCCAACATTTATAATATTTATGAAAAATGTTGTTTCTGATATATCAATACAAGATACTCTTGCAGCGTTAGTTGTTGATTGGAAACATTATATATTTGAAAAATTTTTTGTTTTCGTAAATAACTTTTAAGCCAATTTATTATATCTTTTTAATCTTTACTTTTAAAATGTATTTGAAAAATTGCGCTCGACGAAACTTGCTATTATGCTGCTCCCAAGCGGAGGAGTTTGGCAAAACGGAACCCCATTGATCAGCTATCGACCGGGGTTAAAAAATATAAAATGCTATTAAAAAGTAGGGGTTAGTGTTAGGAGGGTAAAAAATTAGGACTAAATGTATTTTTTAATGGCACACCATAAAAAAATAACCAAAAAAAAATTTGTCTAAAAAATAAAAAAATTTTTTTTAGAGTGAGCCACCCTTAACATTTAGGGGTATAAAAATTATATATGAACTTATTCTCATACCTACTGAATATACATATAAAATTTCATCAAAATCGGTCAAGCCGTTTCGGAGGAGTATTAATACGAAAACTGTGACACTGGAATTTTATATATTAGATATATATATATATATATATATATATATATATATATATATATATATATATATATATATAAATTTGTAAAAATATTAGACACCGTACCGAGAAATATACCCGTTTTTCTTTCAGTTAAACTAGTAAAAACAGTTTATACGAAAATATAAAACAACAATATAAAAACAAAAATGTAACTATATAACACAAACGAATTCAAATCGAATATTAAAATGCAGAAAATAGTTGCATATTGTCTTACGATAGGAGCGCTAGTTCAAATTTATGAAGCTCTGATGATGTCACGTAAAAGTAAAAATTATTATTTATAATTATTTTTTTTATACCAATAAATCGGGTAAAAACAAAAAAATATTTTTTTGTTTATGTAAAATCCCCAGTCTCATTGTTAAATATTTACACTCGTTATAATTATTTACAATTGAAAAATAAATTAGAATTGTTACTTACTACACAGTCTTTCTTAAATCCAACTTTAGCACAAACTATATTATCATCAATAAAAATTTTATCTAATTTAGTTTCACATTCTTTGTGAATTATTTCTACTGGTTTCCATAACTGCAACTCGTAATTAGCTACAAAATATATTAACAAATTATATTATTACAATAAGATATTTAAGTTTAAGCTTTGAGATAAGCAAAATTACTGAAAATTTTATAAACTAAAACTATATATATATATATATATATATATATATATATATATATATATATATATATATATATATATATATATATATATTATAATCAATTTATTAAACACTGTTATTAGTGGATTCAGTAAAAACAGCAACACTGAAGTAGGAACATTTTCCTATAATGGCCATTACTGTTAAAAGAGTAAAATTGCAATCAACGACTTTTACAAGTAATTTATGGCTTTGCCACCCCTGCGAAGTTTGTACCCATTTTTTGATCATTACAATTTATTTATAATTTGTATTTCTGTGTGTGTATGCAAAAAATGGAACTAAATTTGTAGGAGTTATTGCAACTTTACAGTTTTACAGAAATGGCCATTAGAAAAAGTTACATTTTTGGATGACGTACAACGGAACTTAATCTTACTCGTAATCTGACTATACATATATATATTGTGACAAAAACACTTTTTGTCACGAGTCAAATTTTATAGAAAATAATTGTGTATTATAGAGTATTAATTTTTTAGTGAATTGGCAATATTGATTTAATGTGTAAAATTAGCAGGCACATAAATACCGCTTGTACCGGTGAAATATCTCTCTCTCCCGTGAGCCACTGTCCGAGCAAGCAGCTCTCTCTCTTGCGTGACTTACCGAGCTGAGCAGACTTCTACTGGTTTGGTCTTCGTTATATCCGTGATGAGTTGAAGGTTAATTTACCATGCGGCCTGATAAGTTTTTGTATTCAATATGGAATTGGTTCGTTCGGATTTGAAACGATGTAAGTTGACAATTTATTTATTTTGTATTATGTTTGAATTGTTATTCATGAGATTTTTTGATATTTGGATTATTTTAGTAACGTAATTTTGCTCTTGTGAATACAATGATGGTCAACTTACATTTGATTTCGTTTTGTATTTTTTTTGTAAAGCCAATTTCCTTCTTGAATAATTTTGTAAGTTATTTTGTTTTGAATGATAATTTCTAGAGTTCAATTTATTAGAGTTTGTATCGTTATAGTTTATTTGATGATTAGTAATTTTAATTTGACAAATTAACCTTGAAGCAGCACAGATTCCCGTTCCAATCCTCATTTCTTTCTTTTGTAAATGCTAGTAGATTTTCCTTCCCGTTTTCCGTTTGTGAAAGTCTTTAGTGCGTATCATTGTCCGTATTTGTGAATTTCGAGCCCTCGCTAGAGCGCGTTATGATCTTCAGATTTTTGTGCCGTGCTGCGAGCACGGATTTGATAATTTTATTCGCGTATTAAAACGACCGACGTTTTATTGTTCGAACTTTTGTAGAGTTCGGGATTGTTGCAATACGAGTTATTTTGAGGCCACGCGCCATTGTTCGTATTGCGATGATTTTTTGATTTATCGTATCGTATATTTTTGCTATTATCACAGCACTTAAATTTTAGGCTGAAGAAGCTGTATCGGCTGTGATGATATTTTGTTTGAGTATATTTTTTGGTGGCCACGTCGTAATTCTCGGTGAAATACCCTATGTTTTCGTGGGCTACTCCTATAAGATCAAAATGCGTTCATTGGCTTCCGGATTTACGGATTACGGGAAAGACATTCGGTCTAGATCGGCTAAAGTACTTTCGTGTTTTGTCTCTCCTGCGCACGCGACCCCCCCTCTGTTCCATGTTCTATGTTCCCTCTTCGTGATCCCTTTTCTTTGTTGTATGAATGACGTGCAGTAAACTGTAAGTAGCAAATTTATTGATTGTTGTACTATTTTGAAATTGAATATTTTTGTTGAGCAAGTAACTTTAACTTATTTAGCTAGAAAATATTGTTGAGTCATTTTATTGTAGTATTGGTGAATTTTCTTTGAGTTACGTATTTTTGTTTCTAGTTGAATATTTTAATTTTGCTTGTATCACTTTTTTTGAATTATGCTATTTTCACTTAGCTTTTGTATCTTGCGAATATCCTGTTGTTATTTATTTTGTTTGCTAAGTGAACTATGCAATTATCGTTTAACTTTTCTATTATGAGATTATTCTGCTGTTATCATTTTGTTGCTAATTGAATTATGTGATTATCGCTTAAATTTTGTAATCTGATATTTATTTTGTTTGCTAAATTTATTAACGTTGCTTGAGTTGATTTATGATTTGTGTAATTTAAATTGTAGCTGGTAAATTATTTTGATTCCGTATTAATTTGTTATATTGATGATATTGTATGAAACTATTGCCTATCTTGTGATTTCGATTGTATCGACTTTTATTTCAAGTTCGATTTGTTTGATTTTATCATGTTTGTATTCTGGATAAATCTGCTGTGCCCCCTCATGTTTAGATGAACAGGCTGTCGTTTTCAACGGTGTCCGAGCGAGATTCAGATGTATAGCGGCACCAGTTAATTGTGGAAACCGAATTTGGATCAACAAATGAAAGATATCGACCATACTCTAAATCGAGCAGGAATTATTGACTGGATGATTTTTTATGACGTACTAAAGCCCGCGGGGCGTATTCCGATTTCGAGGGCGATCATTTTCATGATGTCTCCTTCCATGATCACGCCGCTTTGTTGCGCTGTGCATTCTGACATCTCCTCGGCGCTGACGAAAACGCAGAAGAAGATCTTCTTTAGCTAGACCACCCGCTAACCAGCAGACATCAAACAAACGACGTACGTACTCTGTATTTGGAATATCATACAATATAACTACCTGGTATTACAAAATTGTAAGTAATTTCTTTATTTAATTATTTATCGCATTTCCGAAACAAATTCTCGAAAAATGAAATAAATCCCTATCCCGTTAAGTTCCTTTTTGAGATTTGTCAAAGCTTCTCAATTTTGCGTCAACATTCCGCTTTGACTGGCGCCCACCTAATTTACCAACATCACAAAATAAAGTTCCTACCAACCCCACCTACGACCTAGCTCTCCTCCAAACAACTGACGCCGTGCCCATTATGGGTGACAGGTAGGATAAAAATCAGATGAATAAAATATTTCAAAATTTGAACACTTTGATAAAATTTAACTTTAACATCTAATATTTTTCTTCATCTAAATGTCACACATAATTTTGGCTCGCCAACATGGGGCTTTGATTGATTTTTTGTCTTCGAATTAGTCCATTCCTTCCTTTCACTTTTCCGAGAATTTGAGTTCGAAAATTTATGTAGCTCTGATTATTTTTTGTAATTGCTACTTACATTTCATGTTTAGTTATGATGATTATTTGTTATTTGTACTATGTTATATTTGCTACTTACTCATTTGATTTATTATGTTGTGCTATATTATTTTGTATCTGGTTGAGTAATGATTTATATTTTGTTTAGTGCACTGAGTGAGATAGATTTCACCGTTTTTGATTGATTAGTTTTTCTTTGATTTGAGTATTTTATTGAGTTACGAATATTTCCTTGTTGGAAAGTTTAAAAATTTTTTTGTAAATGAGAAAAAAATTTTTTTTTGGTGGAAGGGCTGTGTGACAAAAACACTTTTTGTCACGAGTCAAATTTTATAGAAAATAATTGTGTATTATAGAGTATTAATTTTTTAGTGAATTGGCAATATTGATTTAATGTGTAAAATTAGCAGGCACATAAATACCGCTTGTACCGGTGAAATATCTCTCTCTCCCGTGAGCCACTGTCCGAGCAAGCAGCTCTCTCTCTTGCGTGACTTACCGAGCTGAGCAGACTTCTACTGGTTTGGTCTTCGTTATATCCGTGATGAGTTGAAGGTTAATTTACCATGCGGCCTGATAAGTTTTTGTATTCAATATGGAATTGGTTCGTTCGGATTTGAAACGATGTAAGTTGACAATTTATTTATTTTGTATTATGTTTGAATTGTTATTCATGAGATTTTTTGATATTTGGATTATTTTAGTAACGTAATTTTGCTCTTGTGAATACAATGATGGTCAACTTACATTTGATTTCGTTTTGTATTTTTTTTGTAAAGCCAATTTCCTTCTTGAATAATTTTGTAAGTTATTTTGTTTTGAATGATAATTTCTAGAGTTCAATTTATTAGAGTTTGTATCGTTATAGTTTATTTGATGATTAGTAATTTTAATTTGACAAATTAACCTTGAAGCAGCACAGATTCCCGTTCCAATCCTCATTTCTTTCTTTTGTAAATGCTAGTAGATTTTCCTTCCCGTTTTCCGTTTGTGAAAGTCTTTAGTGCGTATCATTGTCCGTATTTGTGAATTTCGAGCCCTCGCTAGAGCGCGTTATGATCTTCAGATTTTTGTGCCGTGCTGCGAGCACGGATTTGATAATTTTATTCGCGTATTAAAACGACCGACGTTTTATTGTTCGAACTTTTGTAGAGTTCGGGATTGTTGCAATACGAGTTATTTTGAGGCCACGCGCCATTGTTCGTATTGCGATGATTTTTTGATTTATCGTATCGTATATTTTTGCTATTATCACAGCACTTAAATTTTAGGCTGAAGAAGCTGTATCGGCTGTGATGATATTTTGTTTGAGTATATTTTTTGGTGGCCACGTCGTAATTCTCGGTGAAATACCCTATGTTTTCGTGGGCTACTCCTATAAGATCAAAATGCGTTCATTGGCTTCCGGATTTACGGATTACGGGAAAGACATTCGGTCTAGATCGGCTAAAGTACTTTCGTGTTTTGTCTCTCCTGCGCACGCGACCCCCCCTCTGTTCCATGTTCTATGTTCCCTCTTCGTGATCCCTTTTCTTTGTTGTATGAATGACGTGCAGTAAACTGTAAGTAGCAAATTTATTGATTGTTGTACTATTTTGAAATTGAATATTTTTGTTGAGCAAGTAACTTTAACTTATTTAGCTAGAAAATATTGTTGAGTCATTTTATTGTAGTATTGGTGAATTTTCTTTGAGTTACGTATTTTTGTTTCTAGTTGAATATTTTAATTTTGCTTGTATCACTTTTTTTGAATTATGCTATTTTCACTTAGCTTTTGTATCTTGCGAATATCCTGTTGTTATTTATTTTGTTTGCTAAGTGAACTATGCAATTATCGTTTAACTTTTCTATTATGAGATTATTCTGCTGTTATCATTTTGTTGCTAATTGAATTATGTGATTATCGCTTAAATTTTGTAATCTGATATTTATTTTGTTTGCTAAATTTATTAACGTTGCTTGAGTTGATTTATGATTTGTGTAATTTAAATTGTAGCTGGTAAATTATTTTGATTCCGTATTAATTTGTTATATTGATGATATTGTATGAAACTATTGCCTATCTTGTGATTTCGATTGTATCGACTTTTATTTCAAGTTCGATTTGTTTGATTTTATCATGTTTGTATTCTGGATAAATCTGCTGTGCCCCCTCATGTTTAGATGAACAGGCTGTCGTTTTCAACGGTGTCCGAGCGAGATTCAGATGTATAGCGGCACCAGTTAATTGTGGAAACCGAATTTGGATCAACAAATGAAAGATATCGACCATACTCTAAATCGAGCAGGAATTATTGACTGGATGATTTTTTATGACGTACTAAAGCCCGCGGGGCGTATTCCGATTTCGAGGGCGATCATTTTCATGATGTCTCCTTCCATGATCACGCCGCTTTGTTGCGCTGTGCATTCTGACATCTCCTCGGCGCTGACGAAAACGCAGAAGAAGATCTTCTTTAGCTAGACCACCCGCTAACCAGCAGACATCAAACAAACGACGTACGTACTCTGTATTTGGAATATCATACAATATAACTACCTGGTATTACAAAATTGTAAGTAATTTCTTTATTTAATTATTTATCGCATTTCCGAAACAAATTCTCGAAAAATGAAATAAATCCCTATCCCGTTAAGTTCCTTTTTGAGATTTGTCAAAGCTTCTCAATTTTGCGTCAACATTCCGCTTTGACTGGCGCCCACCTAATTTACCAACATCACAAAATAAAGTTCCTACCAACCCCACCTACGACCTAGCTCTCCTCCAAACAACTGACGCCGTGCCCATTATGGGTGACAGGTAGGATAAAAATCAGATGAATAAAATATTTCAAAATTTGAACACTTTGATAAAATTTAACTTTAACATCTAATATTTTTCTTCATCTAAATGTCACAATATATATATATATATATATATATATATATATATATATATATATATATATATATATATATATATATATATATATATATACAGAGTGTAACAGAATAACTATTCCTAATTTTAACTGGAGTATCCTGGGCTCAGAATATGAAGATTTAATGCAAATCACTGAGATAAAATGTGGCTCCTTACTGAGCTACAGGGTGTTTTATTTAAAAATTTAAAAACGATTTTTGCCCAGTACTTAAAAACTATTTGACGTATCCTTATCATACTTGGCAGGAAGTGTAGGTACCATACACCATACTAAATTATGTTAAATAAAAGTTTCTGGCTCCTGCCAGTGGCGTACAACAGGGGCAAGTAAGAGGTTGATCCTTCCTAAATTCTACGCCACTGGCGGAATTGTTACTTTAATACAATTTTTCAATTCTCCAATACTTTCTGTGTAAAAAACATACTCTTTCTTCGTAACGATAAAGTCACTATTTTTCGAGATATTTAAAGTTAAACATAAACTGCACCCTTGGGATTTTTTCAAAATTTGCTCAAAAAAATTTGAAAAAATTAAGTAAAATGGAGAAAAAAATTAGCTACATAATAACTAAGTAACTTTTTTCTCTAACTCATTTTGGTTTGGCAGGAAAAATTATTGAAAATTAATATTTTTTGCATTTTAATTTTTTATTTTCAATAACTTTTCCTGCCAAAGGAAAATGAGTTAGAAAAAAAAGTTACTTATTTATTATGTAGTTAATTTTTTTCTCTATTTTATTGAATTTTTTCAGATTTTTTTGAGCAAATTTTGAAAAAATCCCAAGGGTGCAGCTTATGTTCAACCTTAAATATCTCGAAAAATAGTGACTATCGTTACAAAGGAAGAGTATGTTTTTTACACAGAAAGTATTGGAGAATCGAAAAATTGTGCTAAAATGACAATTCCGCCAGTGGCGTAGAATTTAGGAAGGATCAACCTCTCACTTGCCCTTGTTGTACGCCACTGGCACTAGCCAGAAACTTTTATTTAACATAATTTAGTATGGTGTACGGTACCTACACTTCCTGCCAAGTATGATAAGGATACGTCAAATAATTTTTAAGTACTGGGCAAAAACCTTTTTTAAAATTTTAAATAAAACACCCTGTAGCTCAGTAAGGAGCCACATTTTATCTAAGTGTTTTAGGTCAAATCTTCATATTCTGAGCCCAGGATACTCCAGTTAAAATATTTCCAATTACTTACAAATCACCCTGTATATATATATATATAACATAACCTTGTAAAAAACAGTTATAACCTTGTAGAAACCAGTCATAACCTTGTGAAAAACTTTATAATCTTGTAGAAAAACAATCGTGACCTTGTAAAAAACAGTCATAACCTTGTAAAAACCAGTCATAACTTTGTAAAAAACCAGTCATAACCTTGAAAAAAACAGTCATAACCTTGAAAAAAACAATCATAACCTTGTAAAAAACAGTCATAATCTAGTAAAAAAACAGTCATAACCTTGTAAAAAAACAGTCATAACCTTGAAAAAAACAGTCATAACCTTGTAAAAAACAGTCATAACCTTGTAAAAACCAGTCATAACCTTGTAAAAAACAGTCATAACCTTGTAAAAAACAATCATAACCTTGAAAAAAACAGTCATAACCTTGTAAAAACCAGTCATAACCTTGTGAAAAATAGTCATAACCTTGTGAAAAGTCATAACCTTGTGAAAAGTCATAACCTTGTGAAAAATAGTGATAACCTTGTGAAAAGTCATAACCTTGTGAAAAGTCATCACCTTGTGAAAAGTCATAACCTTGTGAAAAATAGTCATAACCTTGTGAAAAGTCATAACCTTGTGAAAAATAGTCATAAAGTAGTAACCTTCCAAAAAATCTAGTAACCTTCCAAAAAACCTAGTAACTTTCTTAAAAACCTAGTAACTTTCTTAAAATCCTAGTAAATTTCCAAAAAACCCCAAAAACCTAGTAACTTTCTTAAAAACCTAGTAACTTTCTTAAAATCTTAGTAACCTTCCAAAAAAACCCCAAAAACCTAGTAACTTTCTTAAAAACCTAGTAACTTTCTTAAAATCCTAATAACCTTCCAAAAAACCCCAAAAACCTAGTAACTTTCTTAAAAACCTAGTAACTTTCTTAAAATCCTAGTAACCTTCCAAAAAACCACAAAAACCTAGTAACTTTCTTAAAAACCTAGTAACTTTCTTAAAATCCTAATAACCTTCCAAAAAACCCCAAAAACCTAGTAACTTTCTTAAAAACCTAGTAACTTTCTTAAAATCCTAGTAACCTTCCAAAAAACCCCAAAAACCTAGTAACTTTCTTAAAAACCTAGTAACTTTCTTAAAATCCTAATAACCTTCCAAAAAACCTAGTAACTTTCTTAAAAACTTAATAACCTAAACCAGAGATAAAATAACATTTGGTTGTCATGACAACAAGAAAGAGAAAGAAAGAGAGAGAGAGATAAAGACAGAAAGAAATAGAAAAAGAGAGAGAGAGATAAAGACAGAAAGAAATAGAAAAAGAGAGAGAGAGATAAAAACAGAAAGAAATAGAAAAAGAGAGAGAGAGATAAAGAGAGATATGTATGATATAAACATAATGTGCATATTAGATGACAATAAAAATAGAAAAGATAGAAAGAGAGAGAGATATGTATTTTACTATTATTGAGTACATTTTATATTGTATATTTATAAAGGGCGCGCGCATGCGCGCGCTCCATAGAACAATAGGTAAAAGAACACAGTATATAAATATAAAAGTATTAAAAGTGCTTAAAATCATGTAAAATTGTTAAAATCGCGCTTAAAATCGTGTAAAATTGTTAAAATCGCCTGTGTGTGTGTGATGTTGTGTGTATATGTGTGTGTGTGTGTGATGTTGTGTGTATATATATGTGTGTGTGTGTGTGTGAGAGAGATATCGCATTCAAAAATTGAATATATGTATATGTCAATAAACATAGATAGCTATGGAAAAAAAAGAATCTCACTACCAAATCGATAAATGTCAAATTAATATATCGAAATTGATAAAAATACCTTATCTACAACAATTCCACAATAGAATCTCACCGTCCATCGTTTAACAGGTACGTTTAGCTACAATTTAATATGCGACAACATTCGATTCGCACCGTTTTACCGCCCGAAATCGCATTTTAATTGCATGCGCGCATAGCTCCCTTGTGTGGGTGGCAATAAGCCATAAATTACTTGTAAAAGTCGTTGATTGCAATTTTACTCTTTTAATAGTAATGGCCATTATAAGAAAATGTTTCTACTTCAGTGTTGCTATTTTAACTTAATCCACTAATAACAGTGTTTAATAAATTGATTATAATAAATAATTTAAATTGAATTTTCAAATAATTGCCATAATAATTTCTGACTTTTATAAATATTTCAAAGAAAATATGAGAATAATATTTATTTGCAGAATTAATAACCCAAAACAAATGTTGTTGCCATGTAGAGCAAAAATAAATACGAATGTCAAAAAGTTATTTTATATAATTACTACTTATTTGTCTGTAAATATACCAAAATATCACAAATAAACAAACTGACTACATTAAATTTTGATTTTATATTATTTAAATACTATTTTATACACAATTATATGCAAATATATGTACAAAAATATTAGGTTCAGACACTTTTGTGTTATTAGGTTTGTCACGTGCAACGGAACTTACGATAATTGAACTCATTGGACTTACACTTATACATACCAAATGCAGAAACTTTAAAAGTTTTCAAATCTGTTTCATTTGTTTCATAATTAGCTAATTCTATTTGTTTATTATCTAAAAAAAATTAATAACATTTGTAATTAACACAATATTAACGTATATTATTACTTTAGAATGAAAATGAAATGAAATTACTACTTTGAAACTACTGCTCTAGATTAATAAAAGAATTTAGAATTTAAAGGGTAATATATACAAAAGATGTAAGTGATATTTGTAATTAAAGCCATTTTCGATTAAATATTCTATTATAAATGACAATTATGCTATAAATTCAGTAAAAAATTGTGTATTTGCCCGAAGGACATTTGGCATTTTCACTTATTTTAATTTTTGTCAACTTTATCATCTGGAAATCGAACCCAGCACTTTCCAGTTTTAGACTGGCCGTTTTTTTGAACTAACGATAACAGACGAATGAGTTAACAGTGGCTAGTCGGAAACTCGAAGATTCTCAGATGATAGAGTTGACAAAAAAGTTTCATTTAATTTTTAATTTTAATCAATGATATTTATTTATTCTTATATATATATATATATATATATATATATATATATATATATATATATATATATATATATACTCATACCTAAAACAAAATTAATATTCTTACCATCAATAATAATTGAATTATTTAATTTCAACAAAGCTAAATTATTCTGTTTCGATTCACTAATATTGTAATATAAAACATTAATTATTTGATCAAACTCAATTACTTTACTATTTCCATATCCTATTTCTAGTTTGACATCAGTGTTTTCTTCTTTTTCATTTCTACAAAAATAATCCATTTTGTGAGTTAACAATTTATAAATAAAAACATGGAAATTGAAAATTAATCAATGTACTGATTATTATTTGTGAAACTTCTATAATTTTCAGTCGTTAAATAAAATATTATAATATACTAGTTATGTATTTCCAAATATTTATAACAGAGTAAAAATCTTTCAGAACTCATTATATTAAAATAAAATTGCTTTATGTTAAAGTTTTGCATTAATATTTATTTATATTCTACTTTTCGGCGAACTCAACGTCCGTCAGGAAAAATGACGTTGAGTTCGTCGAAACATAAATTATATATAAATATTAATACAGAACTTTAACCTAAAACAGTTTTATTTTAATATATATAAGTTCTTAAAATATAATACATGGCTCGTATAAAAGCTTTTTTTTAGTTAATAGCAGCACTATTTTTTATATTTGTTAAATTATGTATAGATAACATAGTCAAAAATTTTCTGAACTCATCACATTAAAATAAAAAGGCTATAAGATTTAGGTCTGTATTATATTTATTTAAAATTCGACGTTTCGACGTACTCTACATACATCATTATCAAGAAAAATGTTAAAAAAATTATTAATTAAAGAAAGCAAAATTTTATTTAAATCAGTGCTACTTCACACTGATTAATGTAATCTTTTTCTTTATAAATTTCTATTGCCTCTCTTATCAATCTACTGATAATATTGATAAGAGAAGAAATAGAAATTTATAAAAAAAAAATAACATCAAGCAATTTGAAAAAAAATCAAAAACTTTTAAACTTTTTTTTTAATATTTCAGTAATTTTCATATAAAATAATACTGTTGTCTTGTACTATTAAAAATACTTAACCTTTGAGAAGTAATTACTTTTGCAGATGTTAAAACCCAATCTTTGTCAATTAATATCCCTTGATAAAATTTGTTATTCTCTTTCACAGCTATAAGTACATTCCATGGATAATTATTTTTGTCTATATTTTCTCCACCTACATTAGTACGAGTGCCTAAAATATAATAATTGAATCATAAATATGCATTTCAATTGTTTAAAAAATATTTGATACATATATATATATATATATATATATATATATATATATATATATATATATACAGGTAACTCTCTTATAACACGGTAGATAGGTTCCAAAAAAACGGCGTGTTAAGTGAAACCGTGTTATATGAGTCAATAGAAAAAAGGGAGTTATGTTCCAAAAATTAAAATACATTTGTACATATATTTTTTAAGATACATAAAAATAACTTCAATTTTATTAAAAATATACCTGAGAGGTAAACAGTAATTTTTGTCATTTTTTATAGTAGACGCGAAAAACGAAAAATTACATAGTTCTTTGATTTTTATGTCGGCATAAGTTTTTATTTCGGCATATAAAAAGCTATTTTTAAGAAAATAGTCGTATAAATTAAAATTGAGACAGTTATAGACACATTATGTTAGCACATGCATGTGATTATGAACTAACTACTGTTTGCCTCTTATATAAAGACAGGTAAAAGTAAAACCAAAAGTCGTAGTTGACAAAAACTTCTTTAATATATATATATATATATATATATATATATATATATATATATATATATATATATATATATATTATTTATAATTATAATATTTACCAATAATTGGAGAACATTGATCTTGAGCCTAAAAATTATTAAAACTAAATAAAAACGGTTTTTGTTTAATAAATTAATAAAATAAAAACTAACCCAAACTGTTACACAAAATAATGACAATAAAAATTTGTATAATATTAAGTAATACATGTTGTCGAAATTTTATTGTCTGTAACTAAACAATAACACTTGAAATTTTTATATAAATATGTCTTATCTGTACAATTAACATTTTAAAATCTATTTTCAGTATAAATCTTATTAAATTATAATCAATATCTATTTGAATTATTTGTAAAAAAAATAATCTTTTGTTATTTTATATAATTACCGACCGTCATATCACATACGATAAGAGAGGTATTGTAATCATACCAAATTTTACATATCGAGATTTTTACATATAAGCACGAATTAGGCTTATTGCAATCAACTGCTTTTAGCAAAATGTGAGTCTGCATTTGTTTCAGGTAAAAAAATGCATATATTTTAAGTAATTTAATTTTTAGAATACAGTTACAAACTTTGTTTTAGAGTATTCCTATTTGAAAATATTACGTGTTTTTTAAATATTAGTTATGTTTAATTGTACAGAATATATACCCATAATGAAGTAAATAAGAACCTATCTACAGAATTACATATATTATAAAAATATGAAATATTATAAAAAAAAATTATTTAGCCGTATCGAAAAATGTTAGAAATAAAAGTTGTTAGCAGCTTTCGTTAAATATTTTTTATCGAAATATATCTCTGTTAAGAAATATTCGTAAAACACATAAAAGTGACATTGGTAAATTACCACTTCCGGTTAGCAGATCTTTACCGAAAGTTAATCAAATTGAAATATTCATCTTCGAAGCTTAAATATAAAATTTTATAACAATTCGTTCAGCCGAATTTGCTATACACGTGTCCGCAGACCGATTGACAGACTATTTTGAATCTGAAAATTAATAAATTATTTTAAATAAAAATTTAACTTTTAATTCAAAATTTTTAAAATGTTAGTTACCTAAAAAATTACAAACATAGTGAAAAGAAAATATTTATTTAATGTAAAATTTATCTTACTTGAATTTGCCTTACTTTACAACTGATAAATATAACTCAAAATGCATTTATTATAATTTTATAAATGCCTTTCTTACCTTATATATCAATGTTAAATTAAATATATAAACTTAAATACTTGAATATATACAAATATTTATTTTCCAAATATCTAGTGATGTAATATTCAATAAGTTAAAATGGATACATTTTATTTAATTTTTTAAATATTTATTTGTATTTTTTTTTTCATTTGGTGCATATAACCTACATTTTCAAATTTTTATAAATATATTTTGGGATAAATTTATAGAATTTTTTAGGCTGGTATCTTATTATCGATCTATTTTTGTTGCCGTTTTGCCATACATCGTAGATGGCATCCTCAGTGCTTGGTGACCAAACTAATTTTTATTTTATAAATATTTTTCTCTTAATGTACGAAACAATACTAAAAAATAATTAGAAACTGCTCAAAAATTAACTGACTGTTAACAATTTATAATAAAATATTAATTACAATTTCAATCAAATAATCTGTTTTAAATGAATATTGTTTAACTAGCATACTACCTTACAAGTAGCCAATCAGCAAGTGATTATTTTCAAGCTGGAATTTATATTTACGTTTCCGAATTGAAAAACATATTATAGCAAGAAAAGTCTTTTGCGTAAATTTCAATATAAAAAACAAATTATAACTTTGTTTTTTTACATTTTAATTATAAGCTTATATTTATTTATATTTGTCACTTATCGGAAACTTGGAACAACATAGGTTTATTTCAATATATTTTCAACATACATTTTACAAAGTTTATACTTTTTATTATAATATAAAATATAAAAACAAAAATTTATTTTAAATAATTTTATTAATTTAATTTCTATATTACATTCAATATTTTACACATAATATTAAAGTAAGATAAAGTTACCATTCATGTAAATATTAACATAGATATGTAAATGAAACATACATATAATTTATACATTAAAATAACTTTGTTTTAAAAATGATAATACTATATAAAATTTATATGAACATTGCTTGCAATAAAACGCAAAACAAAATGACAATACCAGCTGCTTGAAGGGAATTAGAGCTATCTGGTTCTGCAGTTGTTGTAGGTGCTTCGGTTGGTGCTACGGTTGTTGGGTTAAGAACACTGTTAATCCACGCCACTTGTTTCAAAACTCTAGTAAAAACTGAATGCATTCCGTTACATGTGTCTTCTTGATTGACCTTTTCTAAGATACCAATTAAAACGTAGTTCTCTTCAATCTTAATTACTAAAGGACTTCCAATTTCATCCTACAAAATTAATAATACAAATTTATAATTGCACTAATATGATTTGGTTGCAGTAAAAATACTCTATCTAAACAGTATTTTTTGTGTGAAATAATTATTAAAAGTTATTAAATGTACGAGTATATGTTACAATAAGTAAGTGAAATTTAGTATGTTTTTACATACTCGTATATTATATAATAAATCTTAAGAAAAGTTTTACGTTCATAAAAATTAATATGTATTTGTTTAATTTTAATTTATAATGAAATTCTAAGCGAACAAAAATATTCCAGTACAATAACAAACTATGTATATTTAGAAGATTTCTTTAACAGCTTAAAAATTGACAATTTTTTTGAAATAATCGTTAATAATTGCTTTTCTTTCATTAAATTATTAGATTTAATTAAATTAAAATACAAGAAAACAGAAAATAATATTTTTATTAAGATACAATATTAGTAAAAAAAAAATACTGATTTCAGTGAATTTGTGAATTTGTTATTTATATTTATATATACAATATGTCTCACTAAGTTGAAACCATATGGAAAACTTTTTTATTATTAATTTTAGAAAAAAAAATTATTTTTCATAAAAAGTTCTGCATGTTCTAAAAGCTAAAATACAATCATCAAATATTAAATTTTTTCAGTCGTATACGCGGTTGTCGAAAAATATGAATTTTACTCAAGAGTAAAGTACCTTTAATTTGACAATATCGAAAACTACTATTAAAAAAGTTTCAAATATGCAAATACATCCATAAAAAAAAAATTAAAAATAAAAAATAAAAAAAAAATAAATAACAAAACCTAATTTTTTCAATGTAAATAGATGTAATTGCGTATTTGAACGTACTTTTTAGTTCTAATCAACTTTTTTAATAACAGTTTTTGATATTGTCAAATATAAAGGTACTTTACTCTTGAGTAAAATTCATATTTTTTGACAAACCGTGTATACGACTGAAAAAATTTAATATCTGAAAATTGTATTTTAAATTTTAGAATATGCAAAACTTTTTATGAAGAATAACTTTTTTTCCTAAAAATTAATAATAAAAAAGTTTTCCATATGGTTCCAAACTTAGTGAGACATATTGTATATATATATATATATATATATATATATATATATGTAATTTTTACCAAATTGTTTCTTATAAATTAAGCTTTAATGCATTATAATTGATATATATTTATAGTAGGTAAATTTTCAATTTGCAGTATAATCCAATAATCCACTACTGTAATTTGAAGAACAAGTTGAAGAAATATGGTAATTTTAAATATACAAAAAAATATTATTGTAAAATTATGACTCATAGTAATCTTCAGGCTTCCATGGCCGGTATTCATTAATTTATAGAATATTCTGAGCTAGTATGCCGTGGTCGACCTATCCCCATTGCAGACGTTTCGCCATACATTGTAGATAGTATCCTAAGTCACCAAGCACTGAGGATGCCATCTATTATGTATGGCGAAACGTCTGCGACGAGAATAAATTGATCACGGCACACCAGCTCTGAAAATTCCATAAATTCAAGTATGACTCATATTTTTTGAATAACTTTCTAATTTTCCAGTTTTGTATTAATTACGCCTGTCTTGATAAATTAATTTTTGTGCTTATTTGTTAGCAATATTCATTTTTAAATAAATAAAGAAATTTGGTCAATTCGGTTCTCATCTATAAATACTTGTATCATTACGGGATATTTTGTCTTTTTCTAACAAACGAAGAATTTTGTTTGCTAGGCAAAGACAAAACATTCTGTAACAGTACAAGTTTTACAAATGAGAAAAAATATTTATTTGTTAAACGGAAGTTATTAGATGCTATTCCATCATTTTCAACTTGTATTTAATTATTTTGGTAATGGCTTTGATAAATATTTTTTAGTACTCATAACCATATTTTAATCGTTATATTAATTCTTAAAAGTTTGCAAGTTGCAGTAGCTTAAAAAATAATTCGCTTTTTAGTTAACGTATGTCTGTAAATTTATACTCACAACACAATTTGTAGCAGCTGCTGTTCCACAAACGACATTATCATCAATAAGTTCTTTCTCTTCGTCATCAGTAAATTTGGTTTTGCATGTATCTGTTTTCACTTCATTTATTGGCAAACTTTTCAATTTATTTTCATTTCCTTTAAAAAAATGTTTTAATTATAATTATTAAGTATTTCAATATTAAATATTTAAAAAGTGACTTATTACAAAACAATAAAATATGTACCAATATCAATTGCCGTAACTTGAAATGTTCTTGCAGTATCATCAGCTACGACATCTGTTTTTTCATCGGGTAATAATACTGTTTTTTGATCAGCTGAAAGCAAAAAAAATTGATTTTTTAATAAATGAAATAACACATTGTAATACAAATAAATTTAATTTAAAATGTATTACCACTAAAAAAAATTTTTGTAGATAAAATAAAATAATTATAAAAATGTAATAGATTTTTAGTTTTTTAAAATCATTTTTAACGAAAAAATTGTTTCAAGCAAATGAGATAGATAATTGAAAGATCTATTAAGGCCCGATTTCATAAACGACAAATAAATTTACTTCAAAAGTAAATTTTATTTTGTTCTTAAAGAACTTTGGAAAAAATGTTATTTTAACAATTTACTATCAGATTGTTATTATTAATAATAATAAAGATTTGTAAACCACTAGATTAAATTTATTTTCTCTATTTAATACAAAAATCTGTAGAGTACTTCAAGCGTTTATAACACGGGCTTGAGGAAGTATATTTAAATATTTTTTTATTTGAGATATAAGATTAAAATATCGTTAAGTTGTTGTTTTTTTTAACGAAGTATATAAAAAAATATTAGATAAAAGTAAATTTTTTTCCTAAAAATATATAGCATGTTAAATATTGTATGTTACATATTGCACTAATATATTATTAGAAACAAAAAATATGTACATAAATAAAAGAGAACTGTCTTTGAAAAATAAGTAAATTAACCTTAAATTTAAACCTTTTAATTAATATTACAGTGTTTTTATCCTTCTTATTTAAATATACATGCTTTTATAATAATTTTATAATAAACAATTTTTTTGAATTAGTATCTTTGGAAACAAATATGATTATTAATTGAAAATGTGAGAATTTATGTTTTCATTAATATGTCTGTATCTATTATCATTAATTATCAGTTATCAGTTATAATTAACAAAAACCGTTTAATTACTCCATAGCATATTTTAAACAAAAATATTGCAGTGTTAAACATTTATGAAAAAGTTAAATATAAAAATTAATAAATTAATTGTTTTGATAGACGAAGAAATATCTAATTTCCTAACATTATTAATTTTGAACTATTAGAAAAAATATTTAAAGTATAAACTTTTAAAACTGCTTACCTTCCAATACAAGTGATGTACTTAAGCGAAGTAGCATTAACTTATTGTTAGTGACAGTACTTATTTCTGGTTTTTCAGTTACAGCAATGGCTTCTACAGGTGTACTTATATCATTTCCATGGCCTACTTCAATTTTGTATGTTATTACGGCTCTTCCTGCAGGTCTACACAAATATAACAATAATAAATATTATATCGAGTAATAATACACTAATTTTTAAATTAAATTAATATTAATTATATATTTAAATTTTTTTTAATTCAATTTGGTTCTTTTTTTTTTGGAAAAATATTTAAACAAAGTAGATACTAAGTACCTATTAGGTCAGATAAAATGTTTATTAGTTTCTACACCATTTAACTGTATTAACCCTATCTAAAAAGCAGAACTATAATTCGTTCACGATAAAGATTCCAATTATATAATAGACAGATTTATGTGATAGTTCAACTAACAATTCGTCATTGACATATATTGTTTTTTATATTTCCTATTCAGAGCAAAGGGCTGTGACAAAGTTTTGCTATTTGTTGGGATTTTGAAACAGGTTTTTAATTTGCCTCCATATTTCTTATTTCTAATTTTACGAATCCTCTACACTCTACAGGTCGACTTTGGTTCGCCTATTTTCCTTCTTAATTGGTGGTTCCAATCTAGAGCTTGACGTTGTAATGTTGTTGTAGTTTCTTTTCAAGATATGCTTTATTCAACACCATTTCCTTTTCTGAATTTGCTAAACATTGGTTAAAATCTAACATTACAATGTTCTGTAGTATAAAATCATGTCTTTGCATGTATAGATTGTGAATATAGCACTGGTTAATACCACTATTGTCATGCAGCTTTCATGTAACCGTTGGAATCTTTATCGTGAATAAATTATAAAAGCTGCAATCTTCTACTATAAAAAGCATGAAAAAAATACGTAGTTTGTTATTTCACAAATACATGCATCAAAAGAGTGCAGTGAGTAAGTGATTTGTAATTGAATGTTCGTATAAGTTAATTTTTTTTTTCTTACAGTCGTAGAAAAAAATATATATGTAACTTTAGTGTACAAAGTCTTTTTTTTACATATGAAAAAATACTATTTAATGCAATTGTTGCAAAAATTACTCATTCTATTCTACTACCATTTCAAAAAAAATTGAATGTTTTATAATTCATATTATAAATAAAAATCAGTTTCGTTCATAGATTTTCAGTTACATGAATACGATTTTTAAAACAAACTTAATGCGACGAAGATAGATCGACTACGGCATATCAGCCCAGAAAATTCTATAAATTCAAACTTAATACTTATTTTTTAAATAATTTAGCTACGAAATTAAAAAAAATATTTATATTTTTATAATTTATAAATATTATGAATTGATAATTGTTATTACACAAACAATTATATATTAAAATAAAAAAGCTTTAGAATTAAGTTCTGTATAATTTTTAATTAAAATTATCTTTTACTATGTTATAATTATATATAATTTACTTAATATAAACGTTTTTAATAGAAAGTGTATCATGATTGTGAATAAGACGAAATGTTTGTACTAACAATAACATAGAAAATGACAAAAAAAAATTGTCAGGCTCTATGGATATGTAACATACTTAAGAACACATGTAATTGTAATATGTACTTACGTTTCCTCTGCAGGAATAATTTGAGCTGATGTTAGAACCCAGTCTTTGTTAATTAAAACACCTTGATAATATGTTGGAACACCTGCCACATCGTCTGTTATTTTTGATATACCAACAAATACATGCCATGGCGATTCAGTATTTGGGACACCTCCAATAATTTGACGACCTTCTGTAATTTTTTAAATGTTATTATGAAGCTTTTGCAATACTTTTATAGGTCATTACGTATATGTAAAACAAGAAAGTTGCAATAGAAATACAATGAGTCACACGATTTTATCGTTAACGGATTAATTAACGTAGAGTGTGTAATAATTCTCTGTTACTAATTATAATTCATTATCGGGCAATAAAGTTATTATTATTAAAAAAAAAAGAGTTTTTGTTGTGTAAAAGTAATTCATTTAAATATATTTTTGTATGAGCAGCAAACAATAATTTAATGACAATTTTCTGTATACAGGGTGTTAATAAAAAAACTTTACACACTTTGGTAGGTGATAGTAGAGATAAAATCAAGAAAAAAATTGTAATACACTTAGGTCCAATACTCATTGATTTTCGAAATATGGAATATTTAAATTTTTATTTACACCTCTTATAAATGCGATATCGCGTTATCTGCGATAAACAAACAATCGCAGAAACAATACAACAATACATGTCAATAAACATTTTGTAATAAGTTTAACGGTGAAATTACATATTGCTATTTAAGTTAGTCTATTTTTGCAATGGTTCAATTTACATGTGCGAAGTACGCCGACTAACTTAAATAGCAATAAGTAACACCGTTAAACGTATTACAAAATGTTTATTGTCATGTATTGTTGTATTGTTTCTGCGATTGTTCGTTTATCGCAGATAAAGCGATATCGCATTCATAAGAGGTGTAAATAAAAATTTAAAACTTTCATATTTCGAAAACCAATGAGTATTGGACCTAAGTGAATTACAATTTTTTTCTTGTTTTCATCTCTACTATCACTTATCAAAGTGTGTAAAGTTTTTTTTATTAACACCCTGTATATATATATATATATATATATATATATATATATATATATATATATATACATATAGATATATTAAAATATATAAAAAGATATATTTGTAGATAAAGATGAAAATTGTAGTCAAAGTGAAGATTCCACTTTTTTTGTGTCTGCGATTGAAATATGGAATCTCCACCGAAAGCTTGGTAAAGAATCTACGATGAGATTTTTTTAATTTAAACATCGATTCACTTTGACTACAATTCTCGTAATCTTCACCTACAAATCTTTACTACTAGTCGTAATTACTATGTTATATATATATATATATATATATATATATATATATATATATTATTAAATAAATAATAAAAATAAAAGAACGTGTATGAGAAGTATTATAAATGTGGATAAATTTAAAGTTACTTGTCTGGATAGAGATATTTGGAGAAAACTGATATTGGGATAGCGTGATGACATGACAGATGACATGTTATCAACTGAGTTGAATGTGCGTGAATACATACGCTTAAGTGAAAGTCAAGTGATATATGCAACTAATTTAATGTAAAAAAAGTGAAGTTGGTAGTCAGCTCATCAGGGAAATTTTAACGAAATATAGACAAAATCAAGTAAAAACAAACACAACGGAAAGTAAGATTTCTTTCATTTGGGTAGTTTAAGTTTAATTTACGGGCTCATTTTTTATACATGCATTTAAACTTTCAATATATATATATATATATATATATATATATATATATATATATAATATATTTATTAAAAAACATTTGCATCATCAAATATATATTTGTGAAATAGTATATTTGAACGCGCTACTTGGACTATCACTACCTGTATGCACTACAAGCAGTGTAAGTTATTTATCACAAAGTTAGCACGATTCGAATAAAATACTTATTGTGTTTAACTGACTAGTACAGTAAATTTTTCTAATATTTATTGAGTTAAAATTGTTACTATTTTAATCTGAACAAATTCAAATTTAAAATCAGCTGAATTTTTACTGAACACTTTTACGATTGTGGGCTTTTGAAAATTTACCTAAGCTTCTGAATGTTAAACAATTTACAATAACATCGAAATCTATATGTTCCACAAAAAATTTGTTCTAAAAGTATACCTCAAAATTTTTAGTAAACCCAAATTTTAATAGATTTTTGTTATATTTCTGATTTGTAACAAAGTAAAACTAATTAGAAAAAATTAATTATAAAATTGTAAAATAAATATTAGAATTACATTAATATTAAATAATTAAAACATATTTTAATAATAAATATTAATTAAGATAAATATTAAGTTAATATAATACTCCATATATTTGCAAAAATATTTATTTAATAAAGTATGTTTTAATATATTTACCGAAAATATAATTAAATCTAATTACAAAAAACTGCCATTATTAACTTTTGTGTAGATTATACATAAGGTATTACAACTATTATATTAGCAATTCATAAATCAAATATCAACAAAAATATATATGAAACTACAAGAATAAAGTCTGATGTAAATGTTATATTTAAAATTAACAAATAATAAATTATGTTTTATTAGCTTACCTGGGGTTGGAAGACTAAGGCCTCCAAATGCCTAAAAATAAAAAAATAAAAACGGTATAATAAAACACAATTTTTTCACTAACTTAAGATTTGTGAAAACTTTAAACACATTTTAAATACAGCAAATGAACTATTAAAAGACAAACCTGAAGTAAAAGAATAGCTAAAAATCCAAATCTGTAAGCCATCTTGCCCGAATTGTATCGCAATCTAACTAAAAAATGATGTCCGAAATATTTTTATATATAAAAATATATCTTATCTTTTTATCTCGACTATAAAAAAATATGTGTATCTATTATAATCAATACTTGATTTAATTCTGTGGCAATTTTTATCTAGAAAAATCTTTTTTATTTCGTAGAAAATTAATGGAAAAGTATTTATAAAGAAATCAGAATTATGTGTAATTTATTAATATCTTATTCAATGTTACTATATATATATATATATATATATATATATATATATATATATATATATAATATAATATAAGTAGATAATGAAAGAATACGGGCATAGCATAATGGATAAATACATTATTATATAGTAACTGTTAATTTATTGTTTCCAAATTTTTAAAGGCCTTACGCATTTAAAAATTTTGGTAGTAAAATGGAAAATAATATTCATTTACATATACTTGTACTTTATTCATATTTGAAAAGTTTTTTCTGACAATCAAATAAATCTTGCTGAACCGTGTGGCATTAACCAGATTTTGTATGATGTCCTCCATCTCTATACTATGATGGCATAAACCAAGGGTTTCCAAACTTATTTTTTAACTCTAATAATTATTTCATGTGTATATATATATATATATATATATATATATATATATATATATATATATATATATATACATATTGGGAATCCCTATCTTAAACAAGTGTTTATTTTCGTTAATATCTAATTTAGCTCTGAATAGCAACGTTATGCAATAGATAGGTTCAAAAGAAAAATTGAAGTTACAAATTTGTAATATACTGACGTATCAATATGGGTGCTATTTGGCATAATAAATTTAATTAATTTAATAGTTTGTTTTTTTTTTACACAAATGGATTTTTTAGCGAAGACCAGCAACCAATAGATGCTAGGGATATCACTTTTTAAAGTGTATTTTAGACGATACAAAGACATCACAAACATCGATGCCCCAAGCGGGATTTGCACCTAGGCTTTCACAGGTACGAGTGGTGTCAGACTTAATAGTTATTATGTATATCTCACAATTTTTCTTCAAATAATTTACTTTTTATGTTAAATATATTTAAGTTTTCATATTAAATGTGCATTATTTATTTTGAGCAATTTAAACAGAGTTTATGTATTTGATTATTTGCTTTAAGTAGTAAGTAACGAATTAAAAAACATATCTGTCTGTAATGGCTTTAATATAATAAATCGATAATATTGTGATTTTTACATTTTATGTATAATTTCGAAAGTTACATTATATGTACAATAATATATACGTACTTATATGTATTCAAGAAGCACTATTTGTATAAGTGTTTTAAAATTGGTTTTACATTTTACAATAATAATAATAAATCGAATTATACATCAAATATTACTTTTAGCAGTATTTATGAAAGTTTTAAAATTAATTTATTTTTTTTCTAATAATTTGATTTTGAAATAAATAAATACAATATAAATAACTGCCAAAAAACACTACATCATATTTTTTTCAAAATAATAATAAATAATACTTTTATAGAAATTTGTAATTTGCGCCTTTGAGCAATTATAATATATTTAATTTTTATATAAAAATATTTTTTATAATTTTATTTTGTAAAAACACAATAAACTAAAAAAATAAGTATAGATTTAATCAAGCACTGATATTTTATTATCGCAATCAATTATTCTATCAGTAAACATAATAAGTTTAAAAATGATTGTGTACTTTTTTGTTAAAAATATGTACGCGTTAGATAAAAAATTGCAAAAAATATCGCGTTACATATTATATTTTAATATTCTAAAGTTGAAATTTTTCCTCAAAATTTCACAAGTTACTCAGTCATTGAATCGGCTATTATATTTTACATACATACATACAGGGCCGGATTAACACTATGAGGGGCCCTAAGCACAAAAGATTTTGGGGGCCCTCCCCCCCACCTTTTTGTACAAATTTTATTATAGAATAAAGTATTTTGTAGAGTAATCAAATTCTCTGATTCGTAGAGAAGGTTATTGCCAAGATAGTGTTATAAGAGTGAAATATTCGCCTTTAATACAAAATCAACTAATTTTTTACTGCTTTTAGAAATGACCAGTCGTTAGACATACGCAAACTTTTATGTTCCAATAGTTTCTTCACTTCGTTATTTTTTTTTTTTCAGAAAAATTGACACTATTAGTTTTTTAATTTTTAATTTTTTACAATTTCCGCGGGGCCCCCAAAATTTCGGGGCCCTAAGCTATACCTTAGTCAGTTTATGCTATAATCCAGCACTGCATACATACATACACAATCACACCATGTACTCAAAAAGGTATGGCGCAAACTCTTTCCACATCCCTATCCAGACGAAGAACATTGGCTTCATCCACATTCATAATATTTCTCATACATGCTCTTCTATTCCTACTACTTAGAAACTTCCTCTCACGCAAAACACTTTCAAATATACCACTCCATTGGACGTCCAAAATAAGAAATATTTGTTCCCGCAAAACACTTTCAATCATTTCGATATAGACTTTCAATATCACTCACGTATTTTTTTAAAATTAAAAGTTTAATTAAAAGTACAAAATATAAAATGTTAATAAAGGTGTTTGGCAGGTATCTCATTTGTTTCAATGGTCATTATTAAGTAGTTTGCCCATATTATAGAAAAGTTTTCCTTTTGCTCATTGATATTATATTTATGGAATGTCTGCGCATTTTACGTATTTTGCGAAAAAATATTTTTTGAAGCAATTAGGAAAGATAACTGAGCAACAGATAGCTGATAGAATAATTACTATTGAAAAAAAGGAATAGAAAATAATGAATAGAATTTAAATATATGTGAAATTTTAGTTAGTTAGTTAGTTAGTTAGTATAGTAGATTAACTCCATTGAGGAAAATAGCTTAAAAATTTGGGAAAATTCAGTGCGTATCCGGTAAAATATGTTATATTAATCATATCATTTTTTTATAAAAATTATATTATATAACTTTTTATTACGACCACTATATATATATATATATATATATATATATATATATATATATATATATATATATATATATATATATATAGTTTAATTAAATAGTAACGTGTTTGTGTGATTAAAATTCTATTTAACAGTTTATTTTTGAATAGTAACAATTTTAACAAATAGAAATATTGTATTTATTATAATTTGCTCCTGATCATTTAAAGATAGCTTCATATTTAATCTATTATCTGTGTATAGTTTAAGGTTGATATTGAGCTACAAAAAAAAAATTAATCTTTGAACTATAACAAGTTTTCTGTTAACATCAAAATATGTCCATGATATTTTTTCCTATCTCATATTTGTTCGAATTTTTAATCTTTGATAAAAATCCACTTACGATAAAAAAAATTCCTAGTAACAATATTATATTTAATTATATTAACTTATTTTTATTATCATTAATAATATTAGTCGATATTGTCTGATTCATATCCGTCAAGTTAAATATTTTTAATATTAATTTTGTGGCGCAATTTTTTTCAATACAGGTCATAAACAATAATATGATATTTTTTAAATTATTTAAAAAAAAAATATTGTTTTTTTTTCTAATTTGTCAATAAATTTTCATTCTAGAACGATTTTCGGCTCGATTTAAAACTTACAAAATCTTCGTTCAATTTTGAGATATCTATGTTTATCTAGAAATTTTTTCATTAATTTAAATTTTGAAAACAAACATTTTTGATATTGCTACCGTAACAAGAATAGTTAGAAATAATATCAATATCAATATGAAATACTTACATTTTAAATAACTAGCATTCATAATAGAATATTTTACGATATTCAGCTCAGCAAACTTAAAAATGGTTTCTAGTTTTGCAATTTCATTTTTTTAGTGATTTAACCCAAAGCTGTAATTGTAATACGATTGACTTAAAAAATTGCCGAATATTAATTTTAAAAAACATGTCAATATTAAATTTTTAGAATTTTCTTGGCTGAAATATACCATGGTCAATCTATCCTCGCGGCAAACGTTTCGCCATACATCATAGATGGCATCTTTAGTGCCTGGTGACCAAACACTGAGGATGCCATCTACTATGTATGGCAAAACATCGGCAAACCAGCCCACAAAATTTTATAACTTCAATGAATATCGGCTGTGAAAGCATGAAGCTACATCACAATATCTTTAAAACAGTGATTTATTTTCAAATTAAAAAGTTACACGAAAGCATACAAATATAGGCCCCAATGCACTGCAATAAAATAAAATTTATATTTTAATAATTATAAAATATTTACAATTAACATTATAAATACACGGTAAATATATTTGACAATATCTAGTGTCTCATTTACAACACAACAAACAAATAGAAAATGGTAAATATAATCTTGCTTTTTGAAACTATGTTGTTAACTGTAATTTATACGTAAAAATAGTAATCCGTATTTTCACCTCTTGTGTTTATGAAAAAGTGCTTTTATTTTTCAATTACTTTAAATTTTTACTTCTACCTCTTATTAAATATGAATAGTATTTTTATTCTTGATATATTTTTTTATATCTAATATTATAAAATTTAAATAAACTAATTAAAATTGCTTAATAAGTAATTTTAAGAAAATGTTATTTTTTTACAAATTTTTAATTTAATTTAATTAAAAATAAGAAAATTAAAAATTAAATAAAATGTACCTTTTATTTTTTAAATTAATTAAATAAAATTGCTTACATCATTCAAAAAATCAGGTATTTATTTTTATCAATTAATTACAAGACGATAGATAGTATTTATTATTTTTATCTTAAGTACTTATAGTGTAAAGAAAAATAAGATTTCGTAATATATAATGTACAGATTTATATATATTACTAGTAAATAAATTTTTTTAAGAACAAATGTGGATATTAATTTAAAGTTTTTATCAGACTGCCATTTTAGTTTTAGTTTTACGCACAAACATAAGAATATGAGCAATCCAAACGCTTGGCATTAAAACAAAAAATGTGTCAAATGTTTGGATTGGTCAAAAGTCAAATTCTTGTGCTTGTGGGTAAAACTAAAACTAAAACGGTAGTAAAACTAAAATAGTAGTACGTATATTTTCAGCAGACATTATATGTATACGAGTATAACTTTTTTTTGTATTTACAATAAAAATGATACATATTTGTTTTTTTCATTATAAGAACCTTCAAGACGAACTGAACAGTAAAATTTATCTTAAATTGTTTTAATCGTTCCTGAGTCATTTGCCAATTTTTTTTATTAACACATATCAGTATAGCTTTTGGTTAGAAAAAAATATTTATTTTTACTTTTAAATTGCATTTTAAACGATACAAAGATATCACAAATATTTATATCTCAAGCGGAATTCGAACCTGGGCCCGCACATGTATGGTTTGTATGCGAGTCGGCTGCAAAAATTTAAAACTTTGTTATTTATAAAAATATACATAATTATGTTTATATATTTTAATGACAAATTTAATATTAGAATATTATATATTTTGTTTACTAAGTTACAACTAGTACCTATTTCTTCAAAAAAATATTTTAAGGTTACATAAATCATAAAACTATTACAACATTCTTGACTAGCATAATTATTAATAACATTATAATTTGTTATCATTTTTTGAAACTATTCTTACTAGAAACTATCTATACTAGATAATTTAGATTATTTAATGAAACATATCAATTAACATAGTAAAAAATCTTTTAAACTCATTATATAAAATGAAACTGCTTTAGGTTTAAATTCTGTCTTCATCAGGAAATATAATGTCATTTGTATCAGTTTTCCTGACGAGCTTCGAGTTTTGTCGAAACGTTGATTATAAATAAATTTTAATACAGAACTTGAATCTTGTATTGGATAATAAATGGTAATGGTCAAGACCAAAAGGTAGATCTAGGAAAAGATAGAAGGATAGTGTTGCCGAAAATGCAGAGCTAGCAGGAATAAGGAGCTGTAGCTGTATTTTTAATTATAGCAAGAGAATAAAATAATTATTATCAAAAAATTATTATTTTCAACAATTTAAATTGTATTTAAGAATACGAATTAATTAATTATAATTTTTAACGGTCAAAAATAATTTATGTCAAAAGTTACTAACTAATAAGTTAAATTTCACATAAACTACTCAATTATGTATATATGAACACATTATTATTTGAAACTTAATGATAAAAAATATGTAAAAAAAATTATAAAAATGAAAGAATAATTTACAATTAATGTATATTTTAATTTGAAATTTAAATATTCAACAATTCACATTAAATTTTGTAATATAAATTATTCATTAAAAATCTATTTATTCAATTGTATATTACACAGTGGACATTGTTGTTTAAATTATTTATTTTAATTTTAAATCATCCAGTGAAATGACTAATGTTTTAAAAAATTTATAATTGTAAAATATGTTTATTGCAAAATATTACTTTATTGTTATATTATCGCATTTAATCAATTATTAATCACTGTGTTACTGTGTATGAATCACGTGTATTTTGGATATAATAAAATTATAACTAATAATAAAAACAAACTCACTAGAAAAATATATAAAACTAATTACTTTAATCTTTTTTATCTAAAATTTTAATAATTATTTAAAAACAAAATTTACACATGTTTTTTTATATATCAGTACAACAGATTTTTGTAAAAGATAACAGAGTGTTTGTTTCCTAAAAAATACATTTGTTTTCTTAAGAAAATGATCATAATGAAACTAAAAATTATAAATTTTTAAAAATATTGAATAAAATTAACATAGTAAAATCTTTGAAAACTTATTATTTTAAAATAAAATGGCTTTAGGTTGTAATTATGTATTAATATTTATTAATAATCGACGTTTTGACGTACTCAACGTACATCTTTATTAGTAAAAATGATACAAATCACATTTGTAGTAAATTAACAGAACATGGAAGCCATAGTTAGTTTTCCAACAAAAAATTTTACATGTTATTTGTTATTATTGTAAGTTTTAAAATTAAGATTTCAACAATTATTTTCCGGCTGTGACAAATTTAATAGCGAAATCAAAATTGCAATTAAAGCATAAAGAAACAAAATAAATAATCATTTACTAATAATTTCCAAAAGAACAAATAATAAAACTTTTTTTATATTATGCAAACTTTTCACTAGACATTGTCTAATTTCATTTTATTTCCATTTTGATTTTGAAACTAATATAATTTTACATAAAATTTTATTTAACATACTTAAAGCCAATTGTATAAAATGTTATTAACTGATCATGTGGTTAATTGATTCTGAACTAAAAACGTGCTTATCTATGTTTTATATGATTTACTGACGGACTAGATTGTCAATTGTTTTATGTGATTAATTAATTGACAACGCTGTTAACTGATAATATACTTAATTAGACTAAATTAGAGAATTTAATTTGCATTCAAATTTTTTAATTTTATTAATTTAAGTTTATTTATTACATTCTATTTAACAAAATTAATATTGGCGGAAAATTTAAAATAAATAATTTATTTAAAAAATCTTTCAGAACTCATTATATTAAAATAAAACTTTTTTAGGTTGTCGTTTTGTATTCATATTTATTAATAATCGACGTTTTGACGTACTTAACGCACATTGTACATTAAGTACATCGAAACGTCAATATATATATATATATATATATATACAGGGTGATTTATTAGTAATTAGAAATATTTTAACTGGAGTATTCTGGGCTCAGAATATGAAGATTTAACCTAAATCACTTAGATAAAATGTGACTCCTTACTGAGCTACAGGGTGTTTTATTTAAAAATTTAAAAACGATTTTTGCCCAGTACTTAAAAACTATTTGACGTATCCTTATCATTCTTGGCAGGAAATGTAAGTACCGTACACCATACTAAATTAGGTTAAATAAAAGTTTCTGGCTACTGCCAGTACAACAGGGGAAAGTGAGAGGTTGATCCTTCCTAAATTCTACACCACTGGCGGAATTGTCATTTTAGCACAATTTTTCGATTTTCCAATACTTTTTGTGTAAAAAACATACTCTTTCTTTGTGACGATAAAGTCACTATTTTTCGAGATATTTAAAGTTAAACATAAGTTGCACCCTTGGATTTTTCTCAAAATTTGCTCAAAAAAATCTGAAAAAATTCAGCATAATAGAGAAAAAAATTAGCTACATAATAACTAAGTAACTTTTTTCTCTATCTTATTCTGGTTTGGCAGGAAAAATTATTGAAAATAAAAAATTAAAATGCAAAAAATATTAATTTTCAATAATTTTTCCTGCCAAATCAGATGAGTTACAGAAAAAAGTGACTTAGTTATTATGTAGCAAATTTTTTTCTCTATTGTACTGAATTTTTTACGATTTTTTTGAGAAAATTTTGAAAAAATCTCAAGGGTGAAGGTTATGTTTAACTTTAAATATCTCGAAAATTAGTGACTTTATCGTTACGAAGGAAGAGTATGTTTTTTACACAGAAAGTATTGGAAAATCGAAAAATTGTGCTAAAATGACAATTCCGCCAGTGGCGTAGAATTTAGGAAGGATCAACCTCTCACTTTCCCCTGTTGTACGCCACTGGCAGTAGCCAGAAACTTTTATTTAACCTAATTTAGTATGGTGTACGGTACTTACATTTCCTGCCAAGAATGATAAAGATACGTCAAATAGTTTTTAAGTACTGGGCAAAAATCGTTTTTAAATTTTTAAATAAAACACCCTGTAGCTCAGTAAGGAGTCACATTTTATCTAAGTGATTTAGGTTAAATCTTCATATTCTGAGCCCAGGATACTCCAGTTAATATATTTCCAATTACTAATAAATCATCCTGTATATATACAGTGTGTCTACTTAAGTTGGAATTATAATATGGTTTTGTGAAAAAATTTATTCGTGATAAAAAATTTTGCATGGTCCAAAACTTAAAATGCAACCATCAGATATCAATTTTTTTAAGCCGTATACAAGGTTTGTCAAAAAATATCAATTTTACTCATGAGTAAAGTACCTTTATTTTTTACAATACAGAAGAATGTTATAAAGTAAAGTTATTTTGAATTATAAGTTATATTCAAATATGCAATTACATCCATTTAGCATAAAAATTAAAGTTTGGTGGATATTTACTAATCATTCCGTATTAATTATTCTGGCTTGATACAATTTAACGTAATCTAAGATGCACTGACATAAAATATTTGCAAGTGAATGTCAAAGTGAGTTGGTATTTATAAAATTACAGTAAAAATAGCAAATTTACTAAATCGTAAAGAAAAATAAAAATTGGTTAATTGTTGGAGAAAATTACAAAACATATAGAGAGGCAGCAAATATTTTTAATAATAGACATCCGCATAGAAACATTGGGCATTCAACAGTTACAAAAATAATAAACAAATGTCAGCGCATTCTACATTACGTTAAATTGCATCAAGCCAGAATAATTAATACAGAATGATTAGTAAATAATCACCAAACTTTAATTTTTATGCTAAATGACTGTAATTGCATATTTGAATATAATTTATAATTCAAAATAACTTTACTTTATAACATTCTTCTGTATTGTAAAAAATAAAGATACTTTACTTTTGAGTAAAATTGATATTTTTTGACAAACCTCGTATACGGTTTAAAAAAAATTGATATCTGATGGTTGCATTTTAAGTTTTGAACCATGCACAACTTTTATCAAGAATAAATTTTTTTACAAAACCAATAATAAAAAAGTTTTCCATATGGTTCCAACTTAAGTAGACAAACTGTATATAAAAATTGAAAAAAAAAAATTAACACTATAATTTTATTTTGATATCATTCGATGTACAGTTGAAGATATCAATCCTGTCCTAAACATTCTGATAGACATCCACCGTGTGATACATCGGTGACGATACAAATACAGTTTGTCCTTGCTGTAGATTTATAAAATGCACTTCTTTTACAGAATCCCCTTCGTGGAATCCTAAGCTGTAGCAAGCTGAGTATTTATTTGAGTATTATGTACATTGAAAAAAACATACATTGATGCTGATGCTTAGTTGAATAATCGCAAATTACAATTTAAATTGAATTAATAAAACATAACTAGAAATTTAAATTTAATCTAAGTTTAAATTCTTACTTTATTTTTATGAACGAGTTATTTAACTTCGTATTTTACTCGATATTTAATTTAACTTTTTATTATGAAACCATATTAAATTAAATTTTACATTTGTGAGACCAGGCGTGAATAAATTAAATATAAATACAAGTTTACAAATCTATTAACAATAAATTAAATACCTGTGTAATTATCTACATTCTATGTTTAAGTTTTTATCCAAATATGTCCAACATACGATAGTTACGAAGTTGCTACCTTCTTTTTTGATCAAAGAACACATTAGGATAGTCAATAAAATCGATTGATTAAATTAAGTGTAATACCTATAAAATGCAATTTACAAAAATATTATGCTCATATATACTATACTATATATCCATAGTATCAAAACCATCATCTTCACTTGGTTTAGATGTTAAGCTAGCTGGTTTTGGTGAATTTGTTGAGTCTGTATTGGGGGATATTATGGTTTTTTTTTTTCACCTTCATACGCATCATTTTTAACAAAAAATTTACTTGTTTTTATGCAAGATGTCACACAAGATTTATTTCTAATACTTGTTCGATCCAACACAGACAATTTGAAATCCGAATGTAAGTGTTTGGAAGTTTATTCGAACTAATTTTGTGATCTTCAATTAATACACCATTTGTATTTTTCATCATTTTTAGTATATAATAGTAGACTACCAATATTTGATTGATTCCCCTGAAAATATTATTAATGAATTATACATTTAAATATATATATATATATATATATATATATATATATATATATACCGGGTGTATACTTGGTTTATGCAATATAGGAAAAACAATGTTATTTTTTTAACATCGCAATTCCTGCTTCCCCGTTAGTTATAGAGAAAAAAATATAAGAAACAAAAATTGTTTACAATTAAAAACTACATTATTTACGCTTAAAATAATTGCGATATTGCGTCTCAGTAATTAATTATTAATTAAATAAATATTAACAGTTTTCGGCAATATTAGACAGCCATGGACGAAACGCGAATGTATTTTGTTTACAACTGTCAATACACTGACATTTGTGAACAAAATACATTCGCGTTTTGTCCATGGCTGTCTGATATTGCTGAAAACTGATAATATTTATTTAATTAATAATTAATTACTGAGACGTAATATCACAATTATTTTAAGCGTAAATAATGTAGTTTTTAATTCTAAATAATTTTTGTCTCATAATTTTTCTCTAAAACTAACGGGGAGGCAGGAATTACGATGTTAAAAAAATAACATTGTTTTCCTATATTGCATAAACCAAATATACACCCGGTATATATATATATATATATATATATATATATATATATATATAATGGATTTGTTACGGGATTACGGTAAATGTAATTGATTATTAAAATGCAAACATCATATTTCAATCAATTTATTTATATTCATATAATCATATAATTTATCAATTTATTATCAAAATTATCCCATTACATATTCGTCACGGTAATAATTTCATATCATTTCTATATATATATATATATATATATGTTTTCAAATAAACAAAAATATATGTTATTTAAGCAGTGGTGTCATTTTAATTACAGGCCATTTGCTACACACCTGAGTAATGTTGCTTATTTATAATTAAGGCTTTTATAGCAAAAATTTTAAATAGCCTCTTTTATAATATACATATATACGTAAATTATTATATTTATGTAATATTAATTACTTTAAAATTAAAATATCAAAATTTGTTTTTGGTAATATTTTTGTGTTGACTTCATCAAAAATACCTATAACCAATGCTATGACATAAAAACTACACGTGATATGTAATTTTCAAGATTATATTCATTAATAAAAAAAAAAATTAAAAAAGATTTAAGCCCATTTTTGGCGGGCGGATCAGTATTTTTAAAATATCATTAATTAATTTATTTTGCATTGGCTGAGCGCTTTTAAACTATTCGATGCGCCAATAACTCGACAGCACCGAACTAATGCAAAAAACTAGAACTCTCTACGATGTCTAGTTTAAAAGTTTTTCTGGAGCCGAACGAACGAACGACCGACCGACCAAACAAAGCGTATTATTGGACTTTCTTTTTGAAAACAAAAATGCGCTAAAAATATTTAAAATTACCTAATCGAATTTGTCACCTAATTATTATCTTTATCGCTTTATATAATTAATAAAATGTTTAATTTTATTGAAATTAACTAATTATTGAACTTACCATAAAATATTCTTCAGTATTAGTTGCACAAAGTATATTACTATGAATAACTACATTCTCCGAATGACATAGTTTTGCGCATTTTTAATTTTTAATTGTCTTTTAATTTATAATTTTTATCCGAGTTTAAAAATAAAATAAAATTTTTAGAAATTTTTATCATCTTTATGAAATGATGTTACTGTAACATTTTTGTTTTCTATGTCAATGCGTGTTGCTTGAGGATTATAAAGATGAGTAAGTTGTATTTTATCTGTAAAAAATAATTATTAGATATTTGTAAAACAAACAAGTTGGCTGCATAAATATTTTAGATCAACACAATAATTATCGCTTTCTACTCCACGTAACATAATATACTATTTTTTATAATAATAATAAATTTACTTTTTTATTTGCTAAAAAACAAAACTGTACATAAGTATACACAAAAAATATTAATATTTTTGTTTTACATACCATTAATTTCAACTGATTTGCTTAAATGTAGCAGAGCTAATACTTTATCTTCATTATCAGGATTACTGACTTCAAAATGAGATTAAATTTTTTAAAACAGTAACTTTGTTGCTTCTAAGTAAAACTCGTAAATTGTTTGTTCTAAAATATATAAAAATAAATAGTTAATATATTATTATCTTGCATTCTCTTTTTGCAATATAAAAAAAATTGTAAAACATAAATTTTAAGGATAATTTTTTTTTTGTAGTTATCTGTAGTAAATATTAATAATAATTAGTTTCCATAATTCCTAAGTGAAACATAGGGGCTATTATGCATTGCCATATTTTTACTCGCATTGTCAACGGTGCCGGTCGTTAGACCACAACCAACCTACAGTTTATACTGGGTTTCAAATCACTCAGCTACCACTGGCCTGCAACTGCTTTTTATATCTGGTTAGTGGTTAATATTGCTATTTTTTAAATAAATATTATTCAAAACAGTAAGATATTTTAACTGTTGTGATAACCACAATCGCAAAAAATTACTGTCAACACTGTACACACACAGTGTAATGAAATCACTAACAAATACACAGGTAGGCAGACCACTAGCTCAAGTTGGTAAAAATTGCCAGCCTGAAAAAGCTATGATTTAATTGTCGGCCACCTTTATTTTTTTGGAAGTTTCCTATGCGCAAAAACAGAGAAACAAATTAGTTCGACAGATTTACATGTCTTCAAAGCACAAATCTACAGTTAACAATTACAAAATCCACAAACACACGTCCTGAAAATAAAAATCAGAGTCATTCGTACGACTGAACAAAAGCTCAAACATCAACAAAACAGGCGTTTGTTAAGAAACTGCTGCTCCACTTTCAACCTAAATTAATAAATTAGAGCAAAATTTAGGCGTAGAAATATAATCAAATGTGTCACACCAGCAATAATTCAACAATTACAATAAACAATCTAATCAAAAATATTTTTTTCTGTTTTTTGATCGTAACTAAAATTGTAATAAAATAAATAAAAAATACTGCTCTATATGTTTGTTACTTAAGTTACTATTTTATTATAACATAAGAGAATACCTTTTAACTACTCTGGCTTATGTTATAATGTATTCTTTATGAATTAAAAACCTGGTAAATTGTATCATTAGCTTGTATTAGAACTTGCATTAAAAACTAACTAAACTCTTTATTGTTTTCTGCAAAGAAATATACATTTAGTAAAAAATATTAATTTAATTATAACAATAATAATAAAATAAATATTTCATATTAATTTGCAGATAAAAGAAGAAAAATGTTACCTTGAATATTATCAATAACGTAAGCAAAATTATAACACATTTGAACCTAAAAAATACAGAAAAATATTTTAATTACATATTTTAAATGTTTAATTTTTAAGATTAACCTTAAAATCTAATATTACAAATAACGTTAATAATATATTTTGTTTTAAAAAGTTAATATTTGAAATTCTATTTAATAACATAAATAATTATACTTACTTGAATTATTATGTAAAATATAAACTTGAAATATATAACTTATAATTATTTCGAGCACAGTATAGTTAGTAGTATAGTAGTTAGTAGTTTACTAAATATACTCATATATCATATCTTATCTAAAAATCAATTTCAATTGAATATAGTTTAATAAGTTAACGTTAACATTTATTATCTTTTTTACATACATAAAAAAACACGTCAATTAGCAAATATTTTATTCTGAAATTAATAAACAATTAATTTAAATCAGTTATTTTCAAACTGTAACGACATGAAAAACCTTTTTCAATAATTTAATTTTCTACGGAACATCTTCCTCTTGTAGATATTATAATTATCGTTATAAATATTTATAAAAAAAACTTGATGTGGCCAACACAAAACCGACCGTCATCGTATTAAATAAATTTATGGAATAGAAAAAGTGTACCCCCGGTTATGATGGTAAAAAGTGCCCTAGAACCAAATGACATATGACTAGTAAAACTATGATTCTAACATAAAAATATTATTTTTGATAGGTATTTTAGTGCCTCACCCTCGACACTATCTCTCGCAGGTCAAAAAACGTTTTTTTTTTTAAATTAATTTAATTATTTTCGTAGACATTCATTATTTTGAAAATTTTCAAAATTTAGAAAATTTTGAATGTTAAGTACGTATCGATTATCACAAAATTTTAAAATGATTATTCAAAAAAATTTAATTAAAAGAAATATGTAAATAATGTTTATATAAATATAACAAAATTAATTCAAAAAATATTTACTAGAAAAACTTTATTAAAAATTTACAAGTACAAAATTGTTCTTAAATGCTAACATATAATTGAACATAAGATTTTTATCATACTAAAAATAAATTCGAACGTAAAATTAAAATTCTTTAGCAATAGTTTCTTGGATCCATTGAATGTGGTGAGCGACACGAATGTAAGCCGTGGGGAAGTTGTCCGTGGAGCATTTCTTGAGATCAGTGAAAGACATTACGCCGACTTGCACAAATTCAGAATCTTCAACAACAAGAGGACTGCCAATGTCATCCTGTATCCAAAATTTAAAAAAAACTTTTAAATTTGTTTTAATTTCTATAGCCATACTTCTACTAATTCAGACCAATTATAATGTATGATTTAAAATATTTTTAATTTTAAAATATTAAGTAAACATGAAAACTAAGTTACCATGCACGCATTGTTCTTGGCAACGGCACAAACAATGTCATCGTGAACAACGTCGTAAGACTGAGCGCATTTTTCATTAGTGATTGTTGTTTGTTCCAAGTATTTCAAGGGAAAGGTTGATGTGAAATCTAGATTTACATAAATTTGTGTTAAATGAATGCTGTATTATGTAAAACATTTATAAAGGTGATTTAACAATGCATACCAGTTTGAAAAGCAGTTACGGTAACTTTCTGGTCTTCTTTCAGTAAATATTCAGAAGTAGTGAGTTTAATTGGTTTGATGTTGTCTGGAATGTAGAGTTAATTTATATTAGTTTTACAATAAAAATAAACTAAATATTAATTAAAGAACAAATTAGTTACCACTATGATCAACCGGTCTGGTAAGACGAACTAAAGCGAGTCCGTTGTTGACATGAACATCAGCTACTTTGTAAACAATCAAACTGCCAGCGTAGTTGCTTCCAAGGCCAACTTCCAAGTCTTTCGCTCTAAATAATCAATAGAATTTAAATTAAAAATGCACAATAACAAAATTATTAGAATTAGTAAACTTACTCTCCTTCGACAGCATTAGCTGATGTCAAAACCCATTGCTGGTCAACTAATGATCCTTGGAATAGATCGTTCTTATTAGCGATTAAAGCATGCCATGGAAATTGACCAAGCTTAGCTTCATCTCCGCCAATAATTCTGATATTACCGGGAAGGACATGGCTCACGGAAACCTACAAAATTGTATATTTTTATCTCACTTATTTTACCAAATTAAAATATATTATTATAACAATAAAAAGTAACAATAAGTTATTTTATTACAAATATTTTCTGTAATATAACTAAAACAAAATTTTTTTTTATAATTTATTATAAGAACGTTTGAAGACAATAATGAATCGTAAAATAAAAACACATTTTTATTTGTACATTTCGACTGCTTATATAATGCTGCATATATAATATTCGTGTAAACAATTATTATTAATAATTATTTACAACTAACATTATAAAACATGTACATGCCAAATATTAAATTTTTTTTAAAAAAAATATTTGGTATATTTTATTTTTATTAATTAATTAATATTAATTGTATTTTATGTATTTTATTGTATTTAAATTTCATTATGAAGAAAATATTTGTTAACATATTGCTTTCAATTCTTCTTATAATTAAATTCAAAAATACAAATTTTATAATTTTTTATGTTATACGTACCAACAAATAAGTTATTTTATTAAAAATAATGTTTATAATTAATACATACCTGGACTGACAAAAGAACAGCGAGTATTATAAATTTGTACATATTGGCTAATGTATATTTGATGGCGTAATCGTAAAGTGTGTTCCAAATCAAAATTTGTAATATTTATACTATTACCAAAAATATTATCTTATATTATTATCTGTTTTTATTATACTAATTTTATTTATCTTAAATTAAAAATATCAATCAATTTACAAAAAAATAGTAAAAATATAATAGTTATTTAAAACAGGAGTGTTTTAGATAAGCGTAGCAACAAAAATGAGAAGTAAATAAGTACATAATCCAAATCTTTACAATAATGAACAAATTTAATTACAAAGATAACAAATTTAAATATATATTTTACATTTTGTTAAACTTTTATTTCAATTTGACATATTTAGCATTATATATATTTTTAATGAAGGAAACAAATTGTTATAAAAGTTAGATAATACTAAATAAATAAATATTAATAATGACTGAAATTCATGTTTGACTATACATCTAACAGTCAATAATTCACAGATTTGATAATTACAATTTTTGTAATATATACAAAAATATAAAATGAAAATGAGAAAAAGTTATTTAGAAGAATAATAATTGATTGGAAAAAAATTGTCTACGATTAAATTTCACTTTGAAACATATTTTTATATTCATTTTGAACAATATTGAATAAGTAAATAAATGTTCAATTATGCAATAATTAAAATTTCAAAATAGATATACGTACTGATCGATATAAACGTCTATAATGTGTTCTGGTAATTCAGTATCTGCCACAACACAAAATTTGTATTGCTATCTTTTGAAAAACGTTTACAACGCGTTCTAGGAAAGTAAAAAAAGGTAAATTTTCAATTTTTCAAGTATATTAACTTTCTATAAACAATTATATTCTAAATTTATCATAAAATCTATCCAAATTTAGTATCAAATTTGTCAAATGCATTAGCTTTTTGTAAACAATCCACTATTAATCTTTTTAGCCACCTAATGCCAAACCTTTTAAATAAAGTTAATTTTTATAAACTATTGTTTACTAACTGTTTTATCAAACCAAACTTAATCAAACCTAGTGTCAAATTCTTCAAATGTACTCGTATCAATTATTTAACACAAAATATTTTATAAAACATGTATTACTTAATACTTTATAAAGTTAATTAATAAATTAAAAATAAAACATAAAAATATATGTTTTCGACTAGCAATTACAATGATTTTTGTTATATTGATGAATAAAATTAACATATTTTTATTTCAAAAGTTTATTGTTTGTTAAAAATTCTTATAAAATCTTATAAAGCAAAATACTTGAAAAGATTTTTAATCAATTTTGGCTAGTGACTAAATACTCATTTACATTTTAAAGTTGTTACTAAGCATATCTAATATATTTGTATTATAAAAATGTCGTTCTTATGTTTTGTTATGCTTTTTTTTTTCGTTGTAAATTGCTAGACATATTTCAGAAATTTTTACTATAAATCAAAGGTTAAGATAATTTTTTTTTGTTTTGTTTTTGAAGAAATTTCGTTACTATGAGATCTAGTATAGTAAAAACAGATAAAATGATTAGATAGTATTTTGGGTAAGAATATAAATATTGAAAATTTTGATTTAGGAATCACTTTACGACTAAGCCGTTAAAATAGACATTAGCCAAAATGTACAAATTTATAGTACTCGCTGTTCTTCTCTCAGTCCAGGTTTGTATTAATTATATTATAAACTTCATTTGTTATGAAATAGTTGCATATATTTCTAAGATATATTTGAAATAAATTTTTTATTTTATAGATTGGCATGAGCCATGTTCTTCCCGGTAAAGTTAGGATCTTTGGCGGAGATGAAGTTAAGCTTGGTCAATTTCCATGGCATGCTTTGATCGCTAACAAGAACGATTTATTCCAAGGATCTTTAGTTGACCAGCAATGGGTTTTGACTTCAGCTAATGCCGTCGAAGGAGAGTAAGTTTACTAATTCTAATAATTTTGTTATTGTGCATTTTTAATTTAAATTCTATTGATATTTTAGAGTGAAAGACTTGGAAGTTGGTCTAGGAAGCAACTACGCTGGCAGTTTGATTGTTTACAAAGTCTCTGATGTTCATGTCAACAACGGACTCGCTTTGGTTCGTCTTACCAGACCAGTCGATCACAGCGGTAATTGAAACTATTGCTAATTTTAATTTTTATTTATTTTTATTGTAAAACTAATTTTTAAAATATCCTCTTAATTCCAGAAAACATCAAACCAGTTACACTCGCCACTTCTAAAGATTTAGTGACAGAAAATCAGAGAGTCACCGTAACTGCTTTCCAAACTGGTATGTATTGTTAAATCACCTTTACAAATGTTTTACATAATACAACATTTACTTAAAACAAATTTATATAAATCTAGATTTCACATCAACCTTTCCCTTGAAATACTTGGAACAAACAACAATTACTAATGAAAAATGCGCTCAGTCTTACGACGTTGTTCACGATGACATTGTTTGTGCTGTTGCCAAGACCAACGCGTGCATGGTAACTTAGTTTTCATGTTTACTTAATATTTTTAACATTAACAATATTTTAAATCATACGTTATAAATTGTCTGAATTAGTAGAAGTATGGCTATAGAAATTAAAACAAACTTAAAAGCGTTTTTTTTTAATCCTTGGATACAGGATGACATTGGCAGTCCTCTTGTTGTTGAAGATTCTGAATTTGTGCAAGTCGGCGTAATGTCTTTCACTGATCTCAAGAAATGCTCTACGGACAATTTCCCCACGGCTTACATTCGTGTCGCTCACCACATTCAATGGATCCAAGAAACTATCGCTGGAAAATTTTAAACTAACTGATACATAATAATTATGATAAAATATGTAAAACGACAAACTACAATATTTTTTAAATATTTTTTTACACTTATGATTTTTTATATCTATTTTTAATAAACATTTTCTATATGCATTTTTAAAACTGACATTTATTTTGAATACAAATTCCTATACACTCTAATTCATATATTAATTAAATCAGGAATAGAAGCATATGGGTAAACTCATATATAGACCACTTTGACATCACTCCATAAATAATAAAAAAATAAAATATTTTTTTTACTCAACAACGTGTTTTAGTAAGAGACTAAAAAAAACTTACTAAAATTTACTAAAATTACTAAAAAAATTAAAATTTATTAAGTATAGCTATATTATTAATTCGATTTTAATAAAAATTTTACAGTAGATTCTTCTAAGTGCCCAGATAATTTTACTAATCTACAGTGTTGTCAACTTTCCGAGAAAATACTTACAAAAATTTCAAAAAATTTGTTTTGGCTTTACTGTTTATCCGAAATTAATCAAATTTTTACAAAAGATTCTATTAGTATCCAAATAAATTATATAATTTTAGTGTCTTACACTGTTGCCAATTTTCTGAGGAAAAATTACTAAAATTTTTAAATTTTATTTTAATGTTACTATTCATCCAAATATTTATATAATAATGTCAAAGTGGTATTATATATGAGTTTACCCATATGCATTCAATCTTGTTTAATATATTTTCAGAAAAACTATAGATAAAAATGAAGGTATAATATTTTTTAAGATGAGGTAATAAATAACGGAATAAAAGTTTATTTATATGATAAACATTAGTGCATTTAATTATTACAAAAAAATTCAAAATTTAAGCAAATGTTTATATATAAAATTTTTTATTTTATTAATAATTAGTATATCAACATAAAAGAATTTCAGGCTTTTTCAATTACTATATCATTTTAAAATTACGAGTACATAACAGTGCAAAAAATTATATATACGTAAACAATTTCAATAAAATTATAAATACAAATTAAAATAAATTTTATAAAAGATTACAAAAAATTTAATCTAGATAGATAATAGATAGAAAATTTTAAAATTACATTAATAAAATATAAAAAATAATATAGATAAAAATATGCAGAAGTTTAAACCTAATGAGTTCTGAAATTTTTTTACTGTGTTATCTAGATTCATTGCTAATTTTTTTTTTATTAATTTTTAATAGCTTTACAGAATAATTTTTTTTCATTAAAAATTACTTATTTTTGAAAATCTTTATTGAAATCACATAACTTTAGTTGGTGGTACTGTATTCTCAAATCACGAAACCAACATAAATAATATGTACACGTATCTTTTTAAATAAAAAAAATTAATAATATCGACTCATTTACCGCGAACACCTTGCATATTAGTATTTTTTGTTAATTAATATCTCAATATCTATGAATTAGTGTATAGGAATTTGTATTCAAAATAAATGTCAGTTTTAAAAATGCATATAGAAAATGTTTATTAAAAATAGATATAAAAAATCATAAGTGTAAAAAAATATTTAAAAAATATTGTAGTTTGTCGTTTTACATATTTTATCATAATTATTATGTATCAGTTAGTTTAAAATTTTCCAGCGATAGTTTCTTGGATCCATTGAATGTGGTGAGCGACACGAATGTAAGCCGTGGGGAAATTGTCCGTAGAGCATTTCTTGAGATCAGTGAAAGACATTACGCCGACTTGCACAAATTCAGAATCTTCAACAACAAGAGGACTGCCAATGTCATCCTGTATCCAAGGATTAAAAAAAAACGCTTTTAAGTTTGTTTTAATTTCTATAGCCATACTTCTACTAATTCAGACAATTTATAACGTATGATTTAAAATATTGTTAATGTTAAAAATATTAAGTAAACATGAAAACTAAGTTACCATGCACGCGTTGGTCTTGGCAACAGCACAAACAATGTCATCGTGAACAACGTCGTAAGACTGAGCGCATTTTTCATTAGTAATTGTTGTTTGTTCCAAGTATTTCAAGGGAAAGGTTGATGTGAAATCTAGATTTATATAAATTTGTTTTAAGTAAATGTTGTATTATGTAAAACATTTGTAAAGGTGATTTAACAATACATACCAGTTTGGAAAGCAGTTACGGTGACTCTCTGATTTTCTGTCACTAAATCTTTAGAAGTGGCGAGTGTAACTGGTTTGATGTTTTCTGGAATTAAGAGGATATTTTAAAAATTAGTTTTACAATAAAAATAAATAAAAATTAAAATTAGCAATAGTTTCAATTACCGCTGTGATCGACTGGTCTGGTAAGACGAACCAAAGCGAGTCCGTTGTTGACATGAACATCAGAGACTTTGTAAACAATCAAACTGCCAGCGTAGTTGCTTCCTAGACCAACTTCCAAGTCTTTCACTCTAAAATATCAATAGAATTTAAATTAAAAATGCACAATAACAAAATTATTAGAATTAGTAAACTTACTCTCCTTCGACGGCATTAGCTGAAGTCAAAACCCATTGCTGGTCAACTAAAGATCCTTGGAATAAATCGTTCTTGTTAGCGATCAAAGCATGCCATGGAAATTGACCAAGCTTAACTTCATCTCCGCCAAAGATCCTAACTTTACCGGGAAGAACATGGCTCATGCCAATCTATAAAATAAAAAATTTATTTCAAATATATCTTAGAAATATATGCAACTATTTCATAACAAATGAAGTTTATAATATAATTAATACAAACCTGGACTGAGAGAAGAACAGCGAGTACTATAAATTTGTACATTTTGGCTAATGTCTATTTTAACGGCTTAGTCGTAAAGTGATTCCTAAATCAAAATTTTCAATATTTATATTCTTACCCAAAATACTATCTAATCATTTTATCTGTTTTTACTATACTAGATCTCATAGTAACGAAATTTCTTCAAAAACAAAACAAAAAAAAATTATCTTAACCTTTGATTTATCGTAAAAATTTCTGAAATATGTCTAGCAATTTACAACGAAAAAAAAGCATAACAAAACATAAGAACAACATTTTTATAATACAAATATATTAGATATGCTTAGTAACAACTTTAAAATGTAAATGAGTGTTTAGTCACTAGCCAAAATTGATTAAAAATCTTTTCAAGTATTTTGCTTTATAAGATTTTATAAGAATTTTTAACAAACAATAAACTTTTGAAATAAAAATATGTTAATTTTATTCATCAATATAACAAAAATCATTGGTAATTGCTATTCGAAAACATATATTTTTATGTTTTTATTTTTATTTATTAATTAATTTTATAAAATTTTAAGTAATACATATTTTATAAAATATCTTGTGTTGAATAATTGATTTATTTTATATTCTTATGTCATGAATATGGATGAAGCTGCAGTTGCTTGTCTGGATAGGTATATTTGGAAAAAACGAATTTCAAGATAGTGAAAAGAATATGTGCAACATCTTTTTGGGTGCCTAATTGTACATTAATTTATTAATTAAGCTTATATTAACTATTTTAATATATAGACAAATAAATACTTAAACCAACCCAGAGTTAGAAAAAAATACATATTTTTTGCAACCATATCAAAATATTCACATTGCCTTGCTATTTTGCCGATGTCGAAAAAGTTTTTATAAGAATTTTTTAACTAAAATAAGTTAATTATTTTTTAAACAATATTTTATTGTTTGTTGCTAGTCGAAAACGTAAAAAAATGTTGTATAAATAAATATTTTAAAAAAATATCTTGCATTAAACATATGAACCTTTTTTTTATGTTGTATGTTTTATTATTAATTTATTAATTCAGATTACAATAAAAATTTTGAAATGTAAATAAATAGATGATCCAACTTTTCAGAGTTGTATTTTATATATATATATATATATATATATATATATATATATATATATTTTAAAGCATAGCGAAATATTCATATTACGTTACTATATTGCCTATATAGAAAAAGTCATTATGTTACTATATAGATAATAGTGCTGTCAAAATTTTTCAAAAATAGGATCCGGTTACCCGTGATCACAAACGGCGATTAGCCGGTTAACCGGGATTAATCTATTAACCGGCTAACCACAATTAACCGGTTAACCACTATTAAGATTTACCGGTTAACCATGATTAATCGGTTAACCAAAATTAACCGGTTATACTTAAACTTGTTTAATTGCGAACAGTTCTTTACTCGAGCAAATCACCTGCTAATCATTTATTGCTATTATCTACTAGATTACTAATCTATCATTTATCAGGAACATAGAGCATCCTGAACTTTAAAGATCTCTTAGAATTCTAAACTCAAATTTCGAATCAGTCAGTATCTTCAAGAATTTTAAGAATCTAGTAGTAGATAATTCAATTTTTTTCGTTTCTAAGTAAATTGTTTATTCGCAAATTGTTTATATTCATATTGAGTTTATACATTTATAAACAAGTCTATTATAAACAAGTTTATTATTTTTTTGAAAGTGTGCAATTTATTTATAATATTTACGTATATAAAACTTATTTTCTATTGAAAAGTAATAAATATTAAATAATGGCAATTATTTCTAAAAACAGTTTAATCCATCCTAGTCCAATCACCATTGGGGTCGTTGCGCTCATTTTTTTTATTTTTTTAATGAAAAATATATATTTAGACAATTACATATATATAGATATTAATGTTAAATTATTTGTATTTAATTAGAAAAAAATTATTGAAGTCGAAGGTCAAATTCAAATTTTGAAATTTGTGACGTCAACCATTCTAGAGTACCATCTTGTGGCTAAATCAAAAACTAGTCGATTCTATTAGCAATATCAAAAACATATACGTCGGCTAACGCCTCCGATACCTATAATAATAATATATATAATAATAAATAAATATGTAATTATAATAATAATAATAAAATGTATAATAATAATAAAATATATAATAATAATAATAAAATATATATAATGTCCACTATTACATTATTAATATCAAGTGCACTTTTAACAAAAGCAACACTATATCAGTAGCTGTCATTTGACATTTCTAATAAGTTGTGTGCGATAGAAAGAGATAAATACAGATATTTGACAATAGGTTGTCCTTGTCTAATCTGAAAAAGGTTGACGTCATAAGCGTTGTGGAGATTCTGTGGCGCGTAAAAAACGCTATTTTTCCTAATTTTTTTTAAAAATACTGTAATCGTTTTTGAATTAAAAAAATGTGTTTTGGCCTTGTTTTTATATAATCTTTTAATATTTATTATTGAAAATAGTAAATTTGATTGAGCGCAACGACCCCATTATTAGAATTTTATGAAATTCTAACCGAAGCAGCCATAGTACGGTTACACGAACTTGAAAACGACGATCCTTTGCCGGAAATACTAATTACCTACTACAACAACTATATTATCAAAAAATTAAATGATGCCGACTCTGAAATTGGTGGCAATTCAGAACTAAACAACGCATATTTATATTTGGAAGAATCAGCAGATCTAAATGATGCAGTTTTAAATTTGGAAGATTCAGATAATTCAGAAATAAATGACGCCAGTTTCAATTTGGACGAATCGCACATTTCACAACTAAATGATTCATATTTATGTTTCATTTCCGAAATAAATTCAACAGCACTAAACTGGTTGCCTATAACGAGTACACCAATTAATAAGGACTAAAGTTACAAAGAGAATATATAAGAATAAGATCCGAAGCAAACAGTCTACTATTTAAGACATACAGAAACTGATTCGGATTCCCGGATTCCATTATAATCTTATCATGAAATTAAAGATTTGATATTTTATATTATATTTATTACCTATATACCTATAAATATTATTTTATTTTATGTTCAATAAATAAGTTTTTCATGTTTGTATTAAATAGTGGTGTTTAATGAATAAAATTACATATATTTTATTATTTTAAAAATACCTACTTTTAAAAAATATTTGTGTATGAATTTAAAAACAATATATACAACAGCTAGAATATAATCAAATATTAAAACAGTGGAATCAAAAGCACCGCGTGAAAAGACAGGCTTCCAGAAGAAATAAACAAATTTGTAAATAATACTATTAAATAAGCTAAAATTAAATATATAAACGAATTTGATAAAATTTGGTAAATCTACGTTTTCGTGTGCGGAAAAGCGAAGGTGTCGTCTTTGAGAAAACTCATATACCTATATTTTGAAAATAGTTTTTCACTCATTGGATATTTTGACACATTACTGACGTATGGTCACCATGGAAACATTACTAAATTTATTTTTATGATAAAATATAAGATTTTCTAAATGTCACATTTAAACCAAATCAACCAAAATGATGCAGTTTTAAATTTGGAGGATTCAGATAATTCAGAAATAAATGACGCCAGTTTCAATTTGGAAGAATCGCACATTTCAAAACTAAATGATTCATATTTATATTTGAACGTATCGACCAATTCCGAAATAAATTCGCAAACGAATTCAACACCATTAAATTGGTTGCCTACCAAATGTGATGTTTCAGAAAATACATTTTTTTAAATTCTAAATAGTATAACGGGTACACCAATTAATAAGGACGAAAGTTACAAATGTACCTATAAAGAGAAGATATAAGAATAGGATCCGAAGCAAAAAGTCTACTCTTTAATACATACAGAAACTGATTCGAATTCTAAACATTCAAGTCCCGGATTCCCAGAAAATTAAAGTTTTGATATTTTAAATTATATTTATTTTTAAATAGTATTTTATTTTATATGCAATAAATTTTTCATATTTGTATTAAAAAAAGGTGATTAATAGATAAAATTACATATATTGAACTTGTTCTCGTCATTTATTATATTAAAAATACTCTTGAAAAATATCTGTGCGTGAATAGAAAATTTAGAAACAATTTTTTCTATTCAGGACCACGAATATTTTTACGAAATAAACAGATTTTATTTTTATTAATGTAATTTGTTTAATAATAAAATGTTTAATTATTATTTAATTTATGTAATCTAATAAATATTATAAAAATACTGTTGAAAAATATCTGTGTAAAAATTGAAAATTTTAAAACAATTATTTTTATTCAAGATCATAATTATTTTTACGAAATAAAAACATATTTTATTTTCATTCATATAATTTGTTTAATAATAAAATATCAGGCGAACCGTGCAGCGCTTCTTCAAGAAGAAGGGCGTAATTCCTTAAATTGTTAATAATTAGTTATTTAATAATTTAGAAAGGTTATTGTAACCGATGCCATTTGTCTATATGTATACTGCTTTTTCAAATTATTTGTTTGATTTGGTTTAAATGTGACATTTAGAAAATTTTATATTTTATCATAAAAATAAATTTAGTAATGTTTTCATGGTGACTATACGTCAGTAATGTGTCAAAATATCCAATGAGTTAAAAATTAATTTCAAAATATAGGTATATGAGTGTTCTCAAAGACGACACCTTCGCTTTCCCGCACACAAAAACGTAGATTTACCAAATTTTATCAAACTCGTTTATATATTTAAGTTTAGCTTATTTAATAGTATTATTTACAAATTTGTTTATTTCTTCTGGGGGCCTGTCTTTTCACGCGGTGCTTTTGATTCCACTGTTTTAATATTTGATTCTATTCTAGCTGTTGTATATATTGTTTTTAAATTTATACACAAATATTTTTTAAAAGTAGGTATTTTTAAAATAATAAAATATATGTAATTTTATTCATTAAACACCACTTTTTAATACAAACATGAAAAACTTATTTATTGAACATAAAATAAAATAATATTCATAGGTATATAGGTAATAAATATAATATAAAATATCAAAACTTTAATTTCATGATAAGATTATAATGGAATCCGGGAATCCGAATCAGTTTCTGTATGTCTTAAATAGTAGACTGTTTGCTTCGGATCTTATTCTTATATATTCTCTTTGTAACTTTAGTCCTTATTAATTGGTGTACTCGTTATAGGCAACCAGTCTAGTGGTGTTGAATTTATTTCGGATATGAAATATAAATATGAATCATTTAGTTGTGAAATGTGCGATTCGTCCAAATTGAAACTGGCGTCATTTATTTCTGAATTATCTGAATCTTCCAAATTTAAAACTGCATCATTTAGATCTGCTGATTCTTCCAAATATAAATATGCGTTGTTTAGTTCTGAATTGCCACCAATTTCAGAGTCGGCATCATTTAATTTTTCGATAATATATTTCTTGTAGTATGTAATTAATATTTCCGGCACAGGATCGTCGTTTTCAAGTTTGTATAACGGTACTATGGCTGCTTCGGTTAGAATTTCATAAAATTCTAATAATTGAAGTATTTTATTTTTGGTGATTGGACTAGGATGTATTAAACTGTTTTTAGAAATAATTGCCATTATTTAATATTTATTACTTTTCAATAGAAAATAAGTTTTATATACGTAAATATTATAAATAAATTGTACACTTTCAAAAAAATAATAAAAATGCGACTTGTGTAAAATATGAATATAAACAATTTGCGAATAAACAATTTACTTAGAAACGAAAAAAATTGAATTATCTAATACTAGATTCTTAAAATTCTTGAAGATACTGAGTGATTCGAAATTTGCGTTTAGAATTCTAAAAGATCTTTAAAGTTCAGGTTGCTCTATGTTCCTGATAAATGATAGATTACTAACCTAGTAGATAATAGCAATAAAATAAATTTCAAATAATCTGCAATAGCCACAAAACCCGCTTTACTTGAACTGCGCAGTTAAAAAAATTTATTTTGGACTGAACGTCATTCCGGTTTCCACTGAGCGTGTATTGATTCCTGACTATGAATTATTACATCCAACGCTTTAAATCTTTTTAGGCAAAATAAACGCCTATTTTAATTTAGATTTGGTCATATAGTAATCTGCAAACCTCATATGTAATGCTAGTTGCATGAACATTTAACTAAATTATAGTATATATTTTTAGCCTCTATACTTACATGCATTACAAAAGTAATTTAAGTTCTGGGCTGTTTTTCCAATAAATTTAAATTAATCCAATTTCTTCCACAATATAAACCTCGAAGACTGCAAGACGAGGCTTTATGGTGCATCGTACATACTTAAACACTAATTGTAAAGACAAATAAATTCATAGTTATTTTCAAATACGATGCATTTACCAAAGACAAGCTTTGTGATATATCTAGATGGGGCGTAATTATTATTCATTGGTACAAAAAAAAAAATTAATATTAGAAACTAGCTCACTTTATAGATAGATAGAAATTTATTAAAGTATATAGATACAAAAGTACATTAACTCAAGTATTCAGAAAAAAGATATACACATATATACCATAATCTTAAATGTTATATAGTAATATAATATAATATATGTATTTATATATATATATATATATATATATATATATATATATATATATATATAATACTAGGACATTGAACAAATAAATGTTCGTATTGTCATTGTAAAATTTAATATAATAATACTCAAAAATATTGAGATTTTAAATTTTTCCCAAAATTTCACATGATAATCAGTCATTGAATCGGCTGTTAAGCTATGCATCAATGACTGGCCAGTTTTAACCGTAGACACGTGTTTCGGTCTTTAGGACCTCGTCAGTACGGTGCTCTGATCAGTCGCTGAAAGACGACTGATACCGGTGTTAGTTCTGGCTGCCTTATATGGCAAGTACTTTGAACCAATAACGACGAGTAATAAATAAATACCACCAACGCCATCTACACAATTATGCGATAAGCAAGTATAATACTAGGACATTGAACAAATAAATGTTCGTATTGTCATTGTGAAATTTAATATAATAATACTCAAAAATATTGATATTTTAAATTTTTCCCAAAATTTCACAAGATGAGGTCCTAAAGACCGAAACACGTGTCTACGGTTACAACTGGCCAGTCATTAATGCATAGCTTAACAGCCGATTCAATGACTGATTATCATGTAAAATTTTGGGAAAAATTTAAAATCTCAATATTTTTGAGTATTATTATATATATAAATACATATATATATATATATATATATATATATATGTATTTATATATATATATATATATATATATGTATTTATATATATATATATATATATATGTATTTATATATATATATATATATATATATATATATATATATATGAATTAAAAATTATTAATAATTATTCACTTTAATTTTTTTCTAAAAAACAAACAAAACTTACAAAATAATTATAGGTACTATAACTTATTACTATTTATTTTTATTTAAAAAATATATTTCTATTATAAAAAAATCCAATGTTACAGATCAAAAATATGTTTATATTTGAATTAATAGTAGAAACATTGCTTTTAAAATTAATATTTTTTCATTGCGCTAGTTTCTAGCATGAAAGCTTCTGTCTAGTTACGTCATCAGGTTATCCTTGCTTCACAAACACAAATTCACACACACACACACACACACACACACACACACCTATTAATAGGTAAGGGTGAGTAACGGTAACAGCCAGCGTTCTCTCGCAATAAGGGTGTGGGATTGTTGCAGAGCTCCCTCGAGAAATTAGCGAACTGGGTAGTCGACGCGCAGTAACCGAACAGATCGCAATCAAATATTGAATTATCAGCGACGGCGTAGATTACCTACCTTCTTGCTTCTGCCACAGCTGCTTTTTTACTTTAAAAACGATTTGGTTTTGTTCGGCCAGGTTCATTTACTGTTCCGATTGGATTCTGATTTGAATTATTTAACAAAGTATTTTGTCGAAGCTCATGCTTTTCTAACAATTAAAACCCGATTGCACAAATCAATAAATTAAATAGACAACTAGATTATCAACTGTCTTCAGTCAGTTAACAAGTTAACAATAATATTAACTATCGTTTATAATACACCCCGTATTATAAACGCTAGTTAAATTTACTTCAAAAGTAAATGCATTTACTATACAGATTTCCGTATTAAACAGAGAGAATTAATTTATTCTAATGGTATTTAAAAAATAGTTAATATTATTAATAATAACAATCGATTTAATATTATTAATCGAATAAAAAATTACTTTGGTTTGTCAAGGAATACTTATATCAACATCAGAAAACTTATTTCGGTGAATATAGCAATAATATATTAGCATTAATTTATATTAGTGACTAGAATAAATCATTAGTTACTTTTATTTTATAATTTAATTTAAATATACAATTATATATTTTTTTTATAAAAATTTAAAAAATATTGATTTTGACAAATTAATTTTGATTATAATAAATTTCTTATTATTTACACAAATATATGTAGTATAAAAAATAAATAAATACTTATATATATATATATATATATATATATATATATATATATATATATATACATATATTATTGAACAAATAAATGTTCGTATTGTCATTGTGAAATTTAATAAATACTCAAAATTGAGATTTTAAATTTTTCGCAAAATTTTGTGAAAAATTTAAAATCTCAATTTTGAGTATTATTATATATTATTTTACTAAACGATTCTGTTTCAAATTTAAATAAGTATGTTATTCGAGATTCATAAAAAAAAATAATTAATAGTAGTAAAAGATAAAAACTTTTCAAGTTTGTCTATCAAGATCGTTCTAAAATAAATTACCACATAATAAAATGAAAAAGAAATCGATTAAATTCCAAAATAACATCATAATAGATTTTTTTCCTCGATACCATCAAATCATTATCATACGTACCCCACTTGACCTTCAAGTTTACCAATCACATTTCGATGCAAACAATTAGTAAGTGTTTGCGGTAACAGTATTGTCACGTAACGATACGTGAACGATGAACGTATACTATGTAACGCGTTCCGTTAGCACACCGCATAACGTATTTTTGCGATGCGAGCAACGTCACGGATATATTTACATATAAATTATTGTCGCAAATGAGATTTGCCGAAGGCGGCGGCATGCCAACGTCTGGAGACTATGCCGTGTGCTGTCGTTGTGCCGCCCTCGTCTTACGAATTCGTAACACGTACGATACGGTATCCAGCGACAGCGACTTACACATGCTCACACTGAGACATATACACGCTTACGCTTACGGACTTTCTTCTCATGTCAGTAAAAAGGGTACGGGTACGGGTGCTATGATGGGGTTGCCCTTTACGAGTTTGCTTTGTCGTTGTCGCACAAGTTAAAATACTTTTTTCTTGTTAGTTGCAAGTTAGGTTAGGCAAGTCTTATACCTCGTACTGTGATTAGTACGAACTATTATAGGGTTTAGGATTGCAAAAATTTCGAAATTAAAAAATTCGAATAAACTTTCGAAAACAAAAGAAAATAATATGTATGTTGTGGTTCGTAAAAATCTTTATATAATATATATATATATATATATATATATATATATATATATATATATATATATATATATATATATATATATATATATATATTAAGAAAGCCTATTTTAATCGTATCTATACAATCTGTAGCGTAACACAATGAATATGCAACAAAAAGTTAAAAACAACCTTGTTTTTCTAAACTTAAGAAAAACTTAATTTATACAAATTTAATAATTTTTCTTTGGTTTAAACAAATTTTCCTGACTGAAAATTTTAATTATTTTTTTTCTTGTTTTTGATAATTTTCAAAAACATATAAAATTATTAACTTTGCTGTAATTATTTTCACTCATTCACTTTTCTCCGTACCATATCGAGAATATTCCGAACTTCGACCACAAAGATTTAATTTAATTAACATAATTTTTATTTTATATACTATTAGGTTTTCAGTATCAAAGATAAATTCCAACTTCAAACTTGAAAAATCTGATTGATCAGCAAACCGAGGTCCAATTTGTCATCGTCTATTCTTCATTCTTTGTCCGACTGTCATAAAATTACCGTCTCATCCGCAGAGTGGTCATCACAGAGTGTGGCTGAGCCTAAGTGGACTTTACTCGCCGGAAATAAAAGAAGTTGTTTAGGCAACGGCGGTTTATAGGTGTGCGGCATGAAATGAATATACGGGTCGTCGCGCTCATAAAATGCGGATAATAAGGCATGTTTATGACCCCAGATTCAGAGCTGGGTCGCTGGATGTCTCGTAAAGACGTGCCGATGTTGGACCACGCTCGGATTGATGTACTACTCCGCTGATTGTGAGTTAAAGGTGAGGTGATGACGCCATCTGGTAATGAGATACAGCATTAATGATGGATTAGATAAGGTTAGGTGATATAGTAGAATTATTTTTTAGAAATTGGATAGGATTTCAAAAAAAATCATATAAAATTTAGTAACTGTTCGCAATTTTATAATACTTTATTAATGACATGTAAAACAATGGATCTGTTCGAAAAAATTGATAGAATACTATGGTTGTACCGTTGTTAGGTGAATATATTTTTTCTATTAGAAACAGTATGATTGTAGTACCTACATTTTTAATTTTAAAATTACAAATTTAAAAAATGTTTTAATTATTTAACAATAATATCACTCTCCTGAATGCATTATTACTTAATATTTATAAAATATTTAAATGTTTTCAAAATTTTTATTATATTTTCATAAATCCGTTTGATTCAAAGTTGTTATTATATTCAGTACAAAATTTATATCAGATGGGAAGAAATTATTCAAATATAGAAATATAATGTATTTATTCAAACTTTATTGTTCTCTTTTAAGTATTAGTGTTTACCTATATATGTATATGTATTTAAAATAGTATATATATGAGGCCCTACACACTAGCGTGGTTATAAGATCTATTTACCTAATTGAATGTTTGTCGGTTTGCTAATGTACATCTAAGCTAGTGTGTAGGTGTAGGGCCTCTTTAAATCGATTGTAAACACATTTTTTTTTGTGTAGGAGCCTAAAATAATATTCTAAAACTTTTTTACGAATAGCTCTTTCCAATTTTTTTTATAAATAACGAAAGTTAACCTAAACTTAATAATTGGTTAAGTACTTTCAGGTAGTGCTTCTTTTAGCTGTCAATTCTGTTTGCATTTCGTAAAACTCATAGCTTAACAGATAGTCTGTCTTTTTTTTATCAAAAGTAATATTCCATTCACTAGAAAAGATAAAATATTTCTAGCGCTACAAGTTTTACAAGATGTGAACAGAATTGGCAACTTAGTCTCTTAATAATTTATAAGAAACAAATAATAAAAATTGTCCGATATGTTGACATTTTGGCTGACACTATATATAATTTATTAATTTATATATAAATTTTTTTGCTAATATATATTTTATAACTGTTGTTTTAATACAATTTCTATTTCTATTATAAAAAGCTTTATTTTTATATAGTTACATTGAGACACTTTAACATCAAGTAAAAGTAAAAAATTTGTTTATCGCTACTGTCGCTAGTAACTACAGGGTTGCACTTTCTTTACGATAAAGTACCTGTAACGATATCATGTATACGTGAAACAACTTAATATAAACTTGGTGCCGGTGTTAAAACTCATGTAAACACCCGCCACGAACAAGTGAGTGAGTGAGTGAGTGGTTCTGCTGTATTCAGTCCCGTATTGGTCGCAGTGCAGGATCAAGCAGCTTGTAATACCACACGGGTCACCGGTAATCCGAGCAGCTTCTAAAGCCGGTAATAACCGTGTTACACACATCCGAACTGCTCGTCACATGGCTGCGGTGAACGAAATCCACTTAAATTTATTATCTAATCACGTATTTTTACGATCCGGATCAAATTCGGTTGCAGGGATTAGTGTAAGACGACCGGAACGGGCTTGCGTTAAGTTTTCGGTGGCGTTTTTGCACGGGAAAATGGAATGACGCCTGCGCTCGCTTCAATTGGATTGGCAGATTGGTTGATGTGCAGTTGTTAATATGCCGCTAAATGAGGCGATTGTCACCAACCTGGATTATGTTGTTTGTTTCAGTAATTTTCTATTAGAAAATCTTTATGACGTAAAATTTAAAGATACAAAAATAATAACAAAACCTAACAATATTAACAGTAGATTAACAGAAGCATTAGAAATAAAATCTGGCTTCTTTTAAAATTAATAAATGATAAAAAAATTGTAGCTTGTATTTTTCTTTTAAATTAATTTTAATAATAAACTAGGCAGTTTTTTTGTTTATGAAAATAATATAAGTAATGAAAAATATAAAATCATTTTTAAGTAGCAAAACATTGAAAATTTGAATATTTTTACTCAAAACCATTAGTTTAAATTAGTGAATAAAGTATTTATATTCCTATTTTAATTTCTTTTATGTTATATTATCTGCTTATCATTATAAAATCAAAGAACATATCAAAAATAATTTTTAAGATGCAAATGTTGTTTTAATTAGTTTTAAAATTGTAATCTTGATAATTAATAAAAATTTTCTATTTTTACTAAAATATTTAATAGAATAATTATAAAATTGTTTTAGTTTTTCTTAATAAATATATAATAACAAAAATAAAAAAAAAAAGAATTATTTACCATAGATCAAAATATAAATCGTAAATGAACAAAAGAAAAAATTACAAGCTAAAAGAAATATGCTAGAAGCAGCCGTCGACTGATGTCGAAGATTTATTACTTCGGTTTATTATTTTAGAATTTACAACTTGTCTTTGAATAATTGAAAGATCATTAGTATTCTTTACTGATGTGTTTTTCTTCTTTACGTCACAACAAGACCCGACACCCGAACACAATGTTACGTTATGTAGCGCAGTACACGTCACTTTCGAATGCCCGTAAATTTTCCGGGGCGCAGAGCAGCAGCGCCTGTGTTAGTTTTCTAACTTTGAATAAATTATTGCCACCCCTGTTATTCGTTACTTTTTCGTTTTTCGAATATCGTCCAATGAAATATGAGCAACAGTGGCCCGTTTACTTCATTCACCGTTTTCTTTTTCGACTTGTTTTTTTCTTTTTTTTTTTTCTTTTTTCTTTATTCGCTTTATTTATAATTCACTTTTGCTTGTGAGAAACTTTTGATTTTGAATCGGTAACATGTTTTTTTCTTGGTGTAAAGAAAAATGTAAAAATTATTTAAATTTATATTTCAACATCAAAATGATTCAATTTTCAAAAAATATTGTACTTTCTTAGATCTTTGCATGTACCGAATTTAATAATTACATTAAAATTTGAAAAAAACATCAGATTGAAGTTCTATTTATCTTATATTCAAATTCGACATTTCAATATACTAAACGTATCTCATCATTAGGAAAAATATATCGGCTGGTCATTTAAAGTGAAGCATCGAAATATCTCGAAAAATAAGCATCGTACAAAAAAATTTCGCAGATAAAAAGTTAATATTTTTGAGAGAGCCTTCCCTTTTGAATCTTAAATAGAAACGTCCATTTTTTACAGATTCGGATTTTCCAAAAAAAAAACTACATTAACATCCCTAACGATTAATTCTCCAATGGATGGGGGGCAGCTATAAAATCATAAATAAAACCCCCTCATTTGATTGCAGATTAAGATTCTAAGTCAAAAACTATAAAGGTTTTAATTGAAATATTTTTTAGAATCTTTGTAGATGGCGCTGCAATCGTAGAAATCAAATTTTGCTAATATTGCACAAACTACACTGGAACGCAATGGAAGTAAAGTTTTAAATGGAAAGTGGTACTTTTTATTACATAAATAGATAACTCTAAATATTTCCTTTTCAATGATATCTCATTTTCCTATTTCCTATACCTAAGATTTTCAAAAATTAAAAAATATTAACGCTTTTAATATTACACGTTGTTACAAGTGAATTATGTACTTATTATTTTGAATATATTTTATAATCTGATATAACTTTAAAATTAACTCTAAATAACTCAAATAAAGAAGAAATTAAAATTAAAAAATTTAACGTACATATACTATATTTGATTACAATTTAAAATGCTTTTAACAATAGCAAATCTTATGCAGCACGCTACATCTTTCTGTTTCATAAATATATTAGACACAAATATAATATTAGTTATACAATTATTTAAAAATATTTTTTTTTCAATATTTAGCGCTCGTACAAATTCGACATTCAAAATATAAATATGAAAAAATATATACTTTGTACTCGAATTAGACATTATAATAAAAATTTACTTTATATTTCAATTATTCAGCAATGAAAGTTGTAAACTTCACAATAATATATCAGCTAATAAATCTTCTAATCCTCTATGCCATTGTGTTCGCCATGTCCGAGTGTTATAATACATAAAACACAATGTTACCTAGCTCACATAAGACGAACTTCAAGAGCGGACTACTCTCTCCGGCAAGCAGGCATTTTTATTTCACATCTAGGTGCGCCATAGCTTAATAACGCGAAAAATAAAACTGTTTTATGTGTCTGGCGCAGGCGCATTGGACCACGTGCACATTTTATGATGGTTAGAAAAAGGAAACGGCACCCGTACCGGTCAACATATCAGACAGAATCGGTTAAAATTTTACGAAATAATGGCGGAATATTGTATTTGTTTTGTTGAAATAACAGAGAAGCTCTGCTGTTATTATTGTACTCATATTTAAACAACAATAGACAGTTTGCACAACGAGTGATAAACTTTATCGTAATTTTTTTTTTTGACAACATAATTAGATTTCAGTATACAGGCCTGCAATTTTCTTATGGAACATCTTACAGTTATTCTGAAATAGTCAAAATATCTATCTATTTCGTATAATTTCTGAATTTAAAAATCAAATATACAAATCAACCATTAGTGTAAATAATTGTTTCCAAATGCAAAATGATATTGATAAAATTATAAATTGGTGTAACTTAAATAATTTATCTGAAAATATCAAAAAATGAAGAGTTGTGACATATAGTCGTAAATTAAGACCAAGACAGAAATGCTAAAATTAAAGATCGAGGTGTTATATTTGATACACAATTTTCATTTAATGAACATATTACTTATATTACAAATTCTGCTTACAAAATGTATGGATTTACACAATTTTCATTTAATGAACATATTACTAATATTACAAATTTTGCTTACAAAATGTATGGATTTATAGTTATAAATTCAAAAATATTTAACACTACGAGTATGTCGTCATTTCTTCTAACTCCTTTGATTCTTCTTAGATATTTCATTTCAAATGCTTAAATTTTGCTTTGCATTCTTCTAGTTAGTACCATTGTTAATATTTATGATTCGCATCCGTATGTTAGTATGGATGAAATTGTTTTGAACGCATGAAATACTTTGGCTGTTTTATCTATCCTTATTATACATAATACATATGAACGTCTTTTTTTCTCGCTGAAATATTAAAACTCGTTACTTCTAAATATTGAAATTTGCTTACTTGCTCAATCTTTTCTGTTCCTATTATTATGTTCATTATTTCTTGATCTTTAGATATATCCATTACTTTTTGTGTATTTATTTTCATCCCTTATTTTTTCAAGTTTTCTTATATATATATATATATATATATATATATATATATATATATATATATATATATATATATATATAAATTTATTATTTTTAAAAAAAGAAGACAAACAAAAGGAAGAAAAGAGAAAATTTGTCGACGTTTACGTGTGTGATCTGGTAATGGAGTTTACCTGTGTGACGGAATTTATTGCCACGTAAAAAGGAGTATGTAACACAAAAAAAGTACATCGTAGTGTGGCGCAGCACGGCGCGCCGCCGCGCCGTCTGTCGACGCAGTAACAAGAGCAACAGGGGAAAACCTGCCATCACTCTATGATTGAATTTAACCGCTGCAAACATATATTTTACTACCCGATATTCTATCAAACAAAAATAAAATATTAAAAAAAAAATATATATTATATTTTATTTTATAAAAAAGGTTTATTTATCGAAACTAGAAATTAATTAAATTATTACAGAAAATTTTGTTTATTCTACTTATTATATACATAAATATTTAAACAAAAATTGCTATTTTTCCATTAAAAATAATAAAATACGAATTTTTTATTCAATACCAGTTTGCTGAAAGACATTTCAGCAAACTTCATAATATACATAGATGAGGTGATAAAAATCTGATATATTTGAAAAAAATAATTTATTCATTACAACAGGAATGTAAGAATACATACTCGAATATTTCTGTTATGATAATTTAATATAATAATTTGTTTAATTAAAACATTTTCAAACTATTAGATAAATCAAAAGAACTTATCTGTTGTATACTGTTCTATTTTGTTTGCCATTGTGAATTTACTTTCCAGTATATTATTGATATATATATATATATATATATATATATATATATATATATATATTCGTGCATAAAACATTCAGATCTACATCAGATAAGAAATATTAATCCTTTAAACTTGAAGAATTTTCTGGGCTGGTATATTGTGGTAGATTTAATCTTCGTGACAGATGTTTTGCCATATATTGTAAATATAATTATAATATAATATAATATAATATAATATAATATAATATAATATAATATAATATAATATAATATAATATAATATAATATAATATAATATAATATAATATAATATAATATAATATAATATAATATAATATAATATAATATAATATAATATAATATAATATAATATAATATAATATAATATAATATAATATAATATAATATAATATAATATAATATAATATAATATAATATAATATAATTAATATAATTTAATATAATATAATGTAAATCAGTGCTTCATGACTGAATGTCATTGAGCACCAAATACCGATTGTGAAAGCCTGAAGATTACTGGATATTAATTTTAATTTAAATATTATTAGTTTTCTTTTTATTTAGAATAAACTTAATTAATAATTCAATCAAAAATGTAACTGTAGCTGTAATTAACCCTGCAAACAAAATGAAAAAAGAAGCTTGCAAATGACCTATTGATAAAGGTTCTTGATTAGATTTACTTTCAAATTTAACAGGATAAACACTTATATCTTTATCCCACTTTCCTATTAATCCATTTTCAACCATGTTTATTAACAATTCGTTAAACCTATCAAACAAAGGATAGCCTTTCAACATATAAAATCTAATCACAATTCCTAACTCATCATACGGTAACGGAAAAATTAATGGCTTTCCTGTTGAAGAAGTGTAGTATCTCGGTAGAAAATATATAGAATTTCTTTTATTTCTATATGCAACAAAATCTCGATCAAAAGCTGTTCTATTCATGCAGAAATTAGATAAAGGACATTGATAATAATTTTTCATAATTTTTACGTGAATCCAATTTGTAGGATCTTCGTATGCTGATGCTGCACCAATAAACATTCCATATTTTAAAGAAGAATTTACAACTTGCTCTAAACTGTTAATTTGTTTTTCATATAATGGTGTAGTTAGTATACTGACAAGTTGACATTGATGTGCAGTAAACAATAGTAAACAACAAAGTAACCATAATATGAAAATCATTCTCATGTTTAATCTATTTGGCGACACTACTGAACCTTGAAGCATGGAATATAAAGAAGCCATACTAGACAAAATCAGATCATTGTAACTGTTATCAATTTCTCGTTTTCTTCCAATAAACCACCAAGAAAAACCATTTATAATCAATACCATCAAAATAGCCAACCAAACTTCTCCAGTAAATATAGCTGAAATATTCTTCCATTGAGCAATTGGCATAGCTTTAGGTACCCACCATATTCCAGAATCTATGAGATGGGTATATCCACCATCAAAATCTATTACATGCGATGCATTGCCAAATTGCATTCCAATTGTAACTTCACATTCTTTACGAAACAGTGATCCAAACATGTAAGTATATTTTCCACTCAAATCTTTATAACCCCAAAAACTATAATTATGTGGTACATAAACTTCATGAAAATTCATTTTTTGTCCTAAAATATGCACTATTGTTACTTCTAATCCAGCTTTAGACGGTTTAGTTCTATCTGCATTAACATTAATAACATATGGAATCATAGGATATGCCATAAATCTAACTTTACAACCTCCTAAATTATTCGGAATTTTATTGGGATACAAATCTGGTAATGTTTTTTCATTACATGATCCAATTAACTTGTACATGTTATATTGGCCACAAGTTTTATTTTCATACGGATAATATGTATAGATTTTCGAAATATTATCAGAATTAGCAACAATAACGTTTATATTATATATAAAATACTTCCAAGCAATTAGAAAAATTTTCTCCAAATCTGTTTCTTTACGATTTACTACGATATATTTGCCTCTTGAGTTCCAAAGTTGAGTTTCATATAATGATTTCAAAATAATTTCTAAATCTTTTGATTTGTTAATTATAAATAAAAAATTATGACAAATCCATAATCGGACTGGTATTTTAAATTTATGTCCAGAATATACAAAATATGTATAATTTGTTTTAAAAACTGTAAAATCGTTTAAATTTAGTTTCATTGTAGATGCAATAAGTATAGTATTATATTGAAAATATTTCATTTGGATTTTCTTAGTACACTGTGAGATTGAATTTGAATTGTTTAAAGAAGTTGAGAAATTAAATAAATATTGTAACAAAAAATAACAAAATATAATTTTAAACATCATGTTCAAATTCTATTCTATGTCTTCATATTTGTAATATGAAAAGGTGTTGGTTGACATTTTAACTATTATTTATATATATATATATATATATATATATATATATATATATATATATATATTAATGCACTTTATAGTTAATATTACTTTATAAACTTTTATTTATTAATGATATAATTAAAATACAATTTATAATAATTATTTTACAGTAATTGATATTCTAGTATTTAAGTTTCAAATTTTATTTTTGCTATTAATATATGCATGTAGTTAAACACCTTCAATTAAAGTTGCTTGATTATTTATTTATAATAACAATAAAACTTATTAATTATTTTTTTATAGTCACACTAATAGTAGTATTACATTTTAATATTTATCAACAAACAAAAAGTGTATTTACATATTAAAAATTTATTCTTATTAAATAACAACAGTATTTTAAAATTTACAAAACTAACAAAATAATTAAAAAAAATTTATTACAGATTGCTCATTTTATTTTATTAGATATACTTAATTTGTACAAAAACGTATCTACTTCTGATAGAAATAATTAAATTTAAAGATCTTTATATTAATGTCGAAACACTTGAAATACATATAATTATTACTACCGTTACTTATTACTGTTATTTATTACTACAGTTATTTATTACTACAAATTATATTATACCAAAAAATATTTATTAGTGAAGTGATTCCGTTTTAATAATGAATTTCTAAATAATATGTGAAATAAAATATTGGTTACAAATTATATACTAAGTTTATATTCATTTATAATCATCAAAATGAAATAGAAATTATTAATAATAATTTTCTTTGTAACGTGAACTAGAAATATTTTTTTATTCAGTTTCACTACAACTAACTAACATAATGCATAACTAGAAATATATATGAAATAAAGAAATAAATAATATTTTCTCATTTGAGAATACATATTTGACATATCTATTTATAGGTTAGAAACATTACATTGAGTATATACAACAATAATTTACTTGTAAATATACTCTAATGGCATAAAATGTATTTTCTTTAAATATATATATATAATAAATTTTTGGGAAAGTAGTCAGAAAACGGGTAGGTGTAAAATCAAAAACTCATATATGCTTAACTGTCTAGCTTTCGATGGCAGTATCCCATCTTCTTCAGGACATTATCAAATAAAGTTTTGTGTAAACACACGTATGAATTGACAATTCAAGTTCTAACCAATGGTTAGAACTTGAATTGTGTCTTTTTACTTTTTTAACATAACTAAACTTTGATTTTTTTTTTTTTTAATTTTTTAATTATTTATTATTTTATTTATTTATTATTTTTATTCAAGTTTAATAAATTATTTTAATTATTGACAGTCTGTTAAATTAGATATTTTATTTAAATTTTGACTATTACTTGTGCTACATGTTTATCTTTAAGTATACAACTTTTCAATTATATATACTAACCACGAATGTTAGAAAATAATTAAACGAACGAGAGTTGACTTAAATTCGTTTTATTTTAATATAATGCGTTCTGAAAAATTTTTTTACTTTGTATTTATTTATTAGTTCAATATCTGATAATTAGTTTTCGCAATTTCTAAGCGAAACATAGGGCTATATGCTCGAGATACTGATCATATAGTTACATTCATAATTTTTACTTATGTTGTCAATGGTATAGGTTGTTAGTTCATAGCCAAGCAAGAAACCTACAGCTGATAGTAAGTGCCAAACTACTTAGACACAATTGATATTATTTCAATGGTACAAAATTCTAATGCCAGTAATAATATTTCTTTCTAAATTCTGGTGGGAGCGCGGCGCTAACCAAGAATTTTTTGGAAATGTTGAGATCAAATAGGTATATATTTATTTATTAAAATTTTCAAAAATATTTTAAATTCTGTCATTGATAATATTAGCTCCAAGCAATCAGTTAAGACTCATCTTTGCGTTACTTCTTATAGACATATTTTCTTCTAATACAACTTGCAATTAATTCAAATAAAAATATTAGAATGGACAGACTCAAACCAATAACTATAATATAAAACGCAGCCTGTACATGAGATAAATTTAGTGGTTCATGATCTGGTTCACTTTCATACTTAGTAGAATAAATACCAATATTATCATCCCATTTAGCAATTAGACCATTCGATGCCATTCTCATTAATAAACTGTTAAATCTATTAAGTAAAGGATATCCTTTCAACATATAAAATCTAACCCATATACCTAATCGATCAAATTGAAGTGGATAAACTAGCAATTTTCCTTGAGGTGAAGTGTAATATCTTGGTATAAAATATCGCATATTTCGTAAGTTTCTCGATGCAACGAAATCTCTTTGAAATGCAGTTCTATTCAGACATGAGTTAGATAACGGGCACTGTACGTAATTTTTCATAATCTCGACGTGAACCCAATTATCAGGCTCTTCAAATGCTAACGCTGCTCCAACAAACATTCCGTATTTCAATGTTGAATTAACAACTTCTTCCAAACTATCAATTTGTTTCTCATATAAAGGAGATGTCAAAATACTGACAAGCTGACTTTGATAAGCTGTAAATAACAATAAGCAGCTAAACAACCAAATAATAAATATAAGTCTCACATTAAACTTTGTTGGAGAAACAACTGATCCTTGTAGCATGGAATACAAAGAATACATCATTGCAAGTACTAAATCATTAAAATTATTTTCTATTTCTCGTTTTCTTCCAATAAACCACCACGAGAAACCATTAACAATTAAAACAATCAGAATTGCTAGCCAAACATTTGCGTTAAAAATTGTTGTAATGTTCTTCCATTGTGGAATAGGTAGTGCCTTCGGTACCCACCAGACACTAGAATCGATAAGATGAACAAATCCTCCATCGAAGTCAATAACATGAGAAGCATTTCCGAATTGCATTCCAAGTACAACGTCACATTCTTTTCGAAACAATGATCCAAACATAAATTGATAATTTCCATCTAGATCTTTAAAACCCCAAAATGCGTGATTGTGTGGAACGTATACTTCTTCAAAATTCATTCTTTGTCCCAATACATGAACAATTGTTACTTCTAATCCAGCTTTATAAGCTTTTTCTCTATCTGCTTTCAAATTTAAGACATATGGGACCATTGGATATGCCATGAATTTAATTTTACAATTTTCTAAATTGCCTGGTATCTTATTAGGAAATAAATCTACAGAGTTTATGTTTTTGCAAGAAGAAATTGTTTCATATTCGGAATATTTACCACATAGCTTCTTTTTATAAGGAAAGTAAGTCGATATGTTAATATCATTTTCATTCAAACTAATAACAACAATATTATATATAAAGTATTCCCATGCAGAAACAAAAATTTCATCGAGATTTTCATTGCCAATATATGTTACTATGTAATAACCTCTAGAATTCCATAACTGCTTATTAAATAATGATTTTAATATCATTTTCATGTCTTGCACTTGATTAATAATAAATATAAAATTTTCATATTTCCAAAACATTTTTGGAAAATGTAATGCATTTCCATAATAAATTAAGTATGTATATTTCACATTACTGTTTAAAAATTCATTTAATTCTAGTTTTTCAGTAGATATAACAAGAATATTATCATAATAATAATTTTCTTGAATTTTCATTACACACTTTAAAATTGGATTATAATTATTATTAACGATCCCATAATGTAATGCAAAAACTGTTAAAAATAAATTTAAAATTAATACGCAATATATATTTGTCTTTGCCGATACACTTTTGTTTAAATAAAAATTATTCATATTTACAAAAAATTTTATACCAAAGTAAATAAGATAATAATTGTATTTATTTTTTAAGTAATTATTATTTATTTAAGCTATCTTATTATTTTCCAATTAATATCAATGTAATATATGAGCATAAAAATACACATAAAATTATAAGTAGATTAAATATTTTTAATAAAATGTAATAATAGTATTTGCTTTGACATAATTTCTACATATGTAAAAAATTTGTAACACTATGCCTGAGAGTAAACATTTTTCGTATAATTAATAATTTTTTCATCACGACAGGAAAAACTATATAATTTCTAAAGAAATAGACATATATTTAACTCCGAAGGATAATGAAACTTTTCTTAAATAATAAATATAAAATATTACTGATTAAACACAATAATGATATATCATAAAATTAAAAAATAAAATACTAAAAAATTTCTATCTATGTACATGTTTAAACAAACAAAATATATAGCAATTCAATTTTGTAAATACAGCAAATATTTATCTATCTTTAAGAAAATAGTAAACTCATTAGAAATTAAATATTTGATTATTTAATATACAAATTTATATTTCTGTTCATTTTAAACATATATAATAAAAAATTTAATTTATTTATTATCAGGTAATTTTGTAATATATTTAAAGAAAGGAAACAAATTAAACTAAGTGTTATATTACAAATTGCATTTTCCTGTTAATATATACAAATAAATTATTAAAAAATAAATGTTTGTTCAAAATAATAAACGCTCAATAAATATTACAAGTATAAATGCTTGTTACAAAACTGACATCTTTGATAAATTAATAAATATTCGATAAAAATAATAAATATGTAGTTTAAATACATATTTTGACCATTTAGCTAAACAAATTTGAAATGGAAATACTTGAAAGGATTGGGCAACAGTCCTTTAAATAACACAATAATTACCAATTTTATTTACAAACCCACTGATTTCTCTCTTGAGCAATTGTCTTACCCTCAACTCAAACCCGTCTTCTAGTTCGTCTTAAACTGCCACACTAATTGTATTAACAACACTAGCATTGCGTCGTTGCAATCGAACAGTTCTCTTTAGTTTCGGCCGCAATCCAATTACTTACCGGGCGGGCGGCTGATGCTGATTGCAAAGTGAACGGAATTTTCTACCAACTTCCTTAGCTAGACAACTGATAAACACAACACATGCGCTGGACAGTGGCGGCATGGCCTGTTAACTAACAAAGTGTTTAACAACATTTTAAATTTAAAAGTCATTTATAAGTACTCAACTTGTTTGTTCTGTAACGTATACATTTAATAGACAAATATTTGAAAATTATACTATAAGTAGTAGCCACGAGGTTTTTGTGCGACATACGACTATTCTTTGTTTTAAATTTATAGAATTTTCTGGGCTAGTATACCGTGGTAGATCTAATAAATGCAAAAAAAAGTTTAAAATTTAGAATTTTGTTAATATATAAAGTTAATTAAGATATAAAAACAAAACATAATTCTGATATGATTAAACTGATCGTTCTAAATGTAATAAATAATAAAAGCACACCATTGCCAAATAGTTAGAAACAAAGAAAAACAACAAATATCTAAGTTAATGAGGAGCCAGGAGCATCAACGAAAAATGCATTACAGCATCGATTTGATCAAGTATTTCAGCGATGCAAGTCGCGTCGTAAATAAATGGTATTTAATACGTGTTCAGCGATATAAAATTGGCTTAAGCTATCGGAATTGTTCGTACGACCGACTACCAATGCCCGTACTGCGTTCTGCTGGCGGGCGGCCTGCTTACCACTTACTGCTGAATCAATCGTGGTCGAGTCTCGGAGTCTTTTACTGCATTCGTTCGCCTGTTCCGGGTACTGATGGCGAAGGCGCCGCGTCGGCGACGCAACGTCGAACATAAATAAAATACTGCCGCAGTAGTCATCTTACGCCATACCCATGGCCACGGCCCTTTAAGACGTGACGAATTTTTCAAATTCAATTAATAATTTAATTTGGAAACGTGCGGCCAACCATTTATGTTATTATCGTAAATTAATTTAGATTCGGTTTGGTTCGGTTCGGTTCGGTTTGTTGCTGATGCTGGGTGCTGTGGGCTGTTTTAAAATGAGGATTAATGACTACAGACGTGCTGCTAAGCTTTAATATACCGATGTAGTTTATTTTACGAAGAAAATTAGTAATTACGTGTTTTTCTAAAAATTTTAATAAAAGGATCAAATATTTTGATAATATATAAAATGTTGAACAACGTTTTAATATTACATTTGAAATAATACAATTTCAATAACGGAATATAAATTGATCTGCTATTAAATATTATTTAGACTCGAATTTCAATCGTACTATTTAAAACTGAAAATTAATCTAACAATTATGCAATATGCAATAGATAGAAGTTATGCTAAAAACTCTAACAGGTACAACATATTTGAAATGTAAATTACATGTTTCTTAAATACTACATTTTCATCTATAAAACGACTTTAAACATGAGATAATTCTTTTAAACCTAAAATTTTGAAAAAAAAATAAGAGTTATCTATTTGGAATAAGAAAGCTAATACTACTTTAATTTAAGTACTGGTGTGCCATCTAAGTGATTGAACGCTACTTACGTATTTATGTAGATGCATAATTTTTTTGGGTTATGAACGAGAAAATTAGGAACCATTTATAAAATTTAATTTAAAAAAAAATAAAATAAAATTGATTGTGAATATTTGGGTAAATCTATTACTAACTAAATCTTTACATGCATATTTTTTCAATGCTGACGATTCAATAATCAGTCAACATTCCTAATAATATTAGTTGTTTTTTTTACACCAATGCCAATCTCATTTCGGTTTATATTATTATTATATAATTCCCATATGGATTCTACATCAATCATTGGAGTCTCATATGTGAAATGAATGCTATTTAATTAAATAATAATGCGATCAGCTCTAATATCTTCTATAGTTTATTCGGCTTCAACTTACTTAGCTTATGCGTACATCCGTCCTTGGATACTGTGTAAAAAGAAAACATCTATTATATAATAATAATTTTTTGCCAAACAGAAATCAATCTGATTACAAGGCAATATACAATTCAAATACAATATAAAAATATTACAAAACAAATCAAGTATTACATAGTATTTGAAGTACTACGAATAATAAGTCATAATTCTCACAATTATCATTATAATAATTACATGGCCGCATATGACCTTTGTAGTTGCGCGGCTATATTAAATAAAAAAAAAATAATAATAATTACATATGACGAAAACGAGAGACTTTACTAAGGTATCCGATTTAGCAACAGGTAAATAAAAAGTAGTGCATTTAATTTGTGTTGGTAATCGTTGGACATGAAAATTTAATTTAGATAAAATAATCGGAATCGATTAAACCACATGAAGTCTTGACTCAAATAATTCTATTAAAACTTAGCATTATTTTTTTTTATACAAAGAAAGTGAGAAGTGGATCAAATAAAATTAAATTTAAAAGTTTCACTCATTTCAAAGAGAAATAAAATCAAAAACAAGTTTGAATTGAAATATGTAAAGTTCGGCCTTGATCGTCCATCCGTCCGGTCCATCGCTGCCTTCGATCCAAAGTAGCAATAGACAAATGTTATCTATATGCAGATTCGTCGCCAGGACGCTAAGAAATCCCAGTGTCGTCGTTGTCAATCCATTCCACAAAGTGGAGCATAAGATTTATTAATTTGCATATTTGTTTGGACGAGTTCAAAGTAGCTAGCTAGCTAGCTAGCTAGCTGGGAGTTTATTTGAAAATGTTGTATGTATGCGCTATGCTTTCTGAGTTTAATATTCATGGCACACCGCGATATCGTCTCATCGTTGCTGACATCTTAGATATGGTTTCTTCCTTTTGCCTTTGCCGCGCGAGGTGCGAAACTTATGCGGCGTACACGCTTATAAGACGATTCAAACTGAAACTACATAAGGCATCGCATTGGGCATTGCATCGATTGTACAATTTATTACAAGCAACAAAATTGTTTGTCTTCAAAAAGAATACTTCAACCAATGACACGTACACAGTAAAAAAGTATTTGATTATTTGATACTATCTAGTGTCCACTTTGGGACATATCAAAAATAGTGTAAATATCACACTAGAAGAAAATATTAAAAAATACCATTAAGCTTAGTTTACATTAGTAGAGTTAATAGTAAAGTATAAATAGTAATTGTTTATACAAAGCTAGTAGTTTAGTGAGAAGAGTTTAGTTTTAAAATCCATTCAGCTTCCATCCATTTCATTTCCGTACATATTCAAATAAAATATTAATTAACGATGGCAATAAATTATAAGACACTCTCAACAACATTTTAAAATAGTTTATTTAAATTTCATAATATTAGATAAGTATAATAAAACTGATCAAAATTAGAAAACTATTTATATTTGATGAAAGACAAAAACAAAAAGTTATTTTGAAATTAATGATAAAAGCACTTTTTTCACAAAAAAGTTAAGTAACAAGATTAGAAGTATATGGGTAAACCCATATATAGACCACTTTGACATTTCTCGGAAAGTTGGCAACACAATATCTTTAATAAAATTATAATTTATGTGGGCACTAGAAGAAACTTTCCTGAAAATTTGATGAAAATCGAATAAATATAGTAACCACAATGAATTTAAAAAGAAAATGTGATTTTTTTTCTCGATAAGTTGGCAACACTGTATTTTGTTAAAATTGCAAAATTTATTTAGGCACTAGTAGATTTTTTTATGAAAATTTGATTAAAATCGGTTAAATAGTAGTCATAATAAATTTCCTAAAATTTTAGTAATTTTTTTCTCGAAAAGTTGGCAACACTGGATATTAATAAAATTACATAATTAATGGGAGCATTAGGGAAATCTTTTCTGAAAATTTGATCAAAATTGGATAAATAATGTAGCCAATATGAATTTTTCAAAATTTTAGTAATTTTTTTCTTGGAAAGTTGGCAATACTGGATATTAATAAAATTATATAATTAATGAGAGCATTAGGGAAATCTTTTCTGAAAATCTGAGCAAAATCGAATAAATATATACTTTAGTAATTTTTTTCTCAGAAAGTTGCATCACTGGAAAAAATAAAACCACATGACCATCTTAGGTACTAGACAAATTTATCCTGAAAATTTCATTAAAATCGGTTGAACCGTCTAGGAGGAGTTGCGGCCACAAAATTTTGACTTACGAGCGAGCTAGCTGACGACGCACACACATACACCCACATAAACTAAGTTCAGATTCGTTATCTAGAACTATATGAAGGATTTCTACACACAAATTTTTTTTAAAAAAAATGTTACAGACACCGTACCAAACGATATACCACTTTTCCTTGCAGTCAAAGTGGTAAAAATATGGGCCTAGATATCTATGTAATAATAAATAATTTAAGATAATTAATTCTGGTATAATTTTCGAAAAATAAAGTAAATAGTTAAATTTTATAAAATAAAATTATCTTAATTCAAATTGTTTGTAAATATATTTTGGCGAACATTAAGTTAAAGTTAAAATAAAAAGCAGTATAAAAGTCTGAATAAGATTTTATAATATTTTTTAATTTCAAAAATATTGCGATACTACAATTTAGGCCTTATTTTCCGCTATTTTTTTCTTTTTTTTAATTATGCATTCAAAATTTTCATCTTCATCGTTATAGGGCAAAATAAAGCAATAATGAGAGAAAACAAGACTAAGTTCACGAACGTGAACACGCCAATACAACTTCAACAAGACAAAATATAATTTCGTTTGAAATTTGCACTCAAGCTGGTGCTGACAGCAGCGGCTGAATGCGTATCTGCACAAAATTAACCGCCATTTTAACCCGAAACTAAACACATTAAAGAATGCACAGTGCCTTAATTGAAATCCAGCATCTTGCTTTTCACTTCTTTGCGAATTGTATATCGGCGAGATTTCTTCTTCGTTCCCAGTATTAATTCGTCGACAATTGGTCGTTGGCGTTTTTACCACACGCTAGAATAGTTCCTCCCTTCTTTTATGAGTTTATAGCGGGTGTAAAACAACCTTCCGAATGCTTTGTGGAAGCAACATTACGATGTACTTTAATACAATTACCGAGTCGAAACCGGGTTTCTGTTGAGGCCGCAAGATAGTAGGTACTAAAGAAAATTAGAAAATTTTTATAAAGCACTCATAAGTTGAAAACGAGATACGCTATTGAAACTTATTTGCTAGTTGATGTATTATTAATTACGTAAAATATGAAAAAAGTTCATTCATATATTACTCATTCATTTTGAAATATTATTTTATCATTTATTAAGGCACTCAATATCTTTTAAACTAATAAATTTTTTTTAAAATAATTTGTAGTAAATAAACTATTAATTTAATTAAAATTAATTTTTATTACTTATTATCTAGACATATATTAAAATTAATTTAAAGAAATAACATCCAAAATGACGAAAATATACGTCATTGTTTATACAAGGTTTTTACTACTGTTATTGCAACTTTTTTCTATTTTAAGAGATATAATGTCGATTAAATTACACTACATACTTCAAATTATGTTCTAACATGGTTTTCAAAATATTCAAAATATTTGAAATGACACAGTACAATTTTTAATAAACACTTTATTCACAAGTAATTCTATGCCAATAATAATAAACATAAGAGTTAAAAGTATTTTTAAATTATACAAAATTTTAGATTAGCAAATGCTACATCTTTCTTTTTACTACTTTGACTGCAAGGAAAAAGTAGTATAATGTTTGGTACGGTGTCTGTAACATTTTCAAAAAAAAAAAAACTTGTATAGAAATCCTTCATATAGCCTCTAGATGACGAATCTGAACTTAGTTTATGTGGGTGTATGGATGTGCGTCGTCAGCTCGCTCGCTCGGTCGTCAGACAAAATTTTGTGATCGCAACTCCTCCTAGACGGTTCAACCGATTATAATGAAATTTTCAGGATAAATTTGCCTAGTGCCCAAGATGGTCATGTGGTTTTGGTTTTTTCCAGTGATGCCAACTTTCCGAGAAAAAAATTACTAAAGTTTTTAAAAATTCATTGTGGCTACATTATTTATCCGATTTTGATCAAATTTTCAGAAAAGATTTTTCTAATGCTCCTATTAATTACATAATTTTATAAATATTCAGTGTTGCCAACTTTCCGAGAAAAAAATTACTAAAGTTTTAAAATTTTTATTATGGCCATGTTATTCAACCGATTTTACTCAAATTTTCACAAAAGATTCTCCTAGTATTCATATAATTTATATAATTTTAACAAAATACAGTGTTGCCAACTTTCCGAGAAAAAAATTAGTAAAATTTTTAAAAATTTATTATGACCATTTTATTTAACCGATTTTAATCAAATTTTCATAAAAGTTTTTTTTAGTGCCTAAATAAATTATGCAATTTTAACAAAATACAGTGTTGCCAACTTATCGAGAAAAAAATCACAAAATTTTTTAAAAATTCATTGTGGCTACATTATTTATTCGATTTTGATCAAATTTTCAGAAAAGTATCTCCTAATGCCCACATAAATTATAATATTATTAAAATACAGTGTTGCCAACTTTCCGAGAAATGTCAAAGTAGTCTATATATGGGTTTATCCATATACTTCTAATCTTGTTTGTTGTTCGATTAGTCTCTTGTAGATATATGCTATATGTTTTCTATATTCTTTCTTAACGTTTCTGCTCATTTCCCACTTCATTACTTTATAAATAATATTTATTATAAAAGTCTGTCGTAATCCGTAATCTAATAAAAAATCTAACCTAAAACTTACATCCTAGCTGAAATATATGTTTTTTTTTCTTACGACTAAATTTCGTTGCGCTATTCCATCAAAAAATGTTGACTGTCTAGCAGCGCCTGTTTTGATGTTGATGCCTTTAAGAAGACGACATCACCATCAAAAGCAAAGTGAACTCGAAGTCCGTAGCGTTTACTAGATTATAGAGTGCACGTTCGCTTCGTTTTTTTTTACGAGCGCGTCACCCCTGGATGTTTTGCTAGGGCTGGCCTGGAACGTTCAACGTATTTCGGACGTTACGAATAAAAATAATGCAGTTGCTGTGTCGACGGACGTTTAGGGACGTTCGTAACGTTAGGCATCCAGCGCGCCGCGCCGTTAGGTTTGATGCTAGCGGTCACGTGACTAACGCCGCACGATGCCGTACCAACCGACGCGACGGTGACGGCGGAGGCGGAGGCTGAGTCACAATTGGAAACACGGATCTAGAAGAATGACATATTGTTTGATTTTTGGTGAAAAGAAAATTTTTATTTGGACCAAGCAAAATGATGTTCCGGTTTTGTTCTATATTGTACGAGGGTTGCCTTTTATAGTTTGGGATTGGGCAATCCCAGTGCTGCCGTAACAAATTATTAGAACATAATGGTGTGAAAAAGTAGCGCTATTAAAAATAGAATATTTCTCAGCTTTGTGGCAAGTTTACATTTTGCAAAAATATGCAAACTTTGTTCACTAAATTTGTTGAAGAAAATAAAATTGATTTTTATCTGTCAATGTACACAGATTGCAGGACACTATGGAGTATAGTTGCTTTTGTGCTATAGCATTAATAAATATTAAAAAATGTATGATTTTTCGTAAATTTTTATTTTTTATATAGCTAAAATAGGTGCTTCAAAATACTGGGAGCTCCTGACTACAACCCAATCAAAACTCTAAAATGCAATTACAAATTTAAAATAATCGCGTTTTTTGAGTGATTGCATATAAATATTGGTTCATATTCTCCGTCCTATGTTTATAAAAAATTGCTTTTATTATTTGCTTTAAAATACATGTTTGTTTTTGTCTTTTATCAGATTAAAAATAGTTCTTTTATTTCAGATATTTTTTGTTATATCTGATATTATAAAATTTAAATATTCTATTTTAAATAGCTTAATCAGTCATTTTAAATAAATGTCAAAAATACAATTGTCAAAAATCAATTTTAAAATTGAAGTGAGAATACCGACCATTGTTTGTAAGTTATACCTCCATACAAACAAATACAATAATGAAAATTATTAAAACTAAATAATGGCTGTACATAAATTATCCAAATGAAACAATAAAGTGCACACAAGACCAAAATAAAAAGAAATTAAGAACAATATTCGAGTGAGTTAAGTAATGAAACAAGGGAGGCGAGCGTATTACAAAATTGTCTCAAAGCGCAGCGCAGCGCGCGGCGGTTTTTGTGGAACTCCTGGGGATGCCTTTTTACAAATGAAACTATACAAACATGCCAGCAACGATGCCGTGCCAGTTTTACGCACCGCACCGTGAGCCGGCGACTCGGGCGACTCGGGTTGTGCTAGCATTGCGTTATTTACTTGTTCGGTATCATGCGGCATACTAACTGCACTGTTTAACCGTTTTATTGCGACTTATTAAATTTTAAACACGCGATGTGCCAGTTCTTCATTTTGTTTGTTAATCTCATAGACGAAGATAGCTACAGATTCAGTTTCAAAGTAAAAAATCTAACATAATTTTGAAATGAAATATGGAGTAATATTAATCTTATTTACTAAAAATTTTACGGAGATCCATTGTCTACTATATAAACACAAATAATATTATTTTCATAGAAATAACTGTATATTTTGCACTGCCCATGGTTTAGTTTTCTTAGAATTTAGTGTTAGTGGTAAATGCAATCTTAAGATGCCTATATTTCCATAATTTTATTTTCTTTCACCCTGCTTCTATAACGGATTTGTAAACATGTTCTGCCGTAGTTTTATTTTTAATTATAGTAGATTCCAGAATTAAAAAAATAAATAATTAAAAATAACTTACCAATGACCCTATTTAATCTAAATATTCCTGTAGATATAACTAGATGTACAATATCATAATAAATTGGTTCATGATATATTTCTGCATCGAGATAAGTAATATTTCATAAAAATTGTCTGCTTAAACATTGTATTTACTAATAAAAGATCTACGTATATTAAATTATTTTAAAAATTTTAGAGTATTTGTTTTGTATACTTTCCTCTAATTGTTTCTGTTACAATAAAATAATATTAATGTACGCATTATATTAATTTGTACCAAATTTGTACTATACCAAATTTAATATATTTACATACATACATTATACATATATACATACACAATCACGCCATGTCCCCAAAAGGGTGTGGCACAAATTCTTTCCACTATCCCAAAATCAGTTTCTTCCAAACATTCCTATCTAGATAAGCAAATTTGGCTTCATCTACATTTATAATACCTCTCATACATGCTCTCCTATTCATATTACTTTCGCTCACGCAACACTCTCTCAATCATACCATTTCAACTACTCATCGGATGTCCATGCAAACGTATATCCTCAAAATCATTCATATAATTTTTTTTAATCAAACGTGCATTAGACATTTGCTCAAGATGACCGAACCATTTTAACTGACTAACACTTTTGCAACAACTTTCCAATTTTGCACTCATCATACACTAATTTATTTTGTATCCGATTTCTCCTAGTTAAACCACATACCCCACGTAAAAATCTTATTTCCACAGCAATCATTTTTCTTTTATGCTTTTGTAGTCAAATTGCTGTTTATGTAAAAATGTATTATTCTTTCGTACAGTGCGGGTATACTATAAATAATTTATAAATTAAAATTTATTTTCAATTAAGAACACAAATAATTAATTTTTTTATTAAGCTCAATAAATTTATTATTTGACACTAAGGTGGTATATTTGAGGTATAATTTCAAAATGTTAATAATTTTTTAAAAATTTTAAAATACAAAAATAAATTATTATGTTTATATATATATATATATATATATATATATATATATATATATATATATATATATATATATATATATATATATTTATATAACAAAAATTTTACAAGTACAAAAACAAGTCATATATAGGAAATTACATTGCAAATAATTTTTTTTATATCAAATGATTTTTTTGTATCATTTAGAATGAAAAATTTGTTTTCAAAAAAATATATGTGTATTCTTTTAGTTTTTCTAGGAAATTTGACGGTCAGTGTTAAATGAATTATTGGCGTGGATTATTTTCACACATATCAGAACGTGATAATTCTTCCAATAAAAGTGAAAAATTTTTTGGTACAAGTTTGCAGTCGAATAATGATGTGTAAGTACCATATGTTGACGTATTTAAAGTTGTCGAAGAGTCGCACCATTGGTATTGTGTGTTAGTTTCATCACTTTGCTTGCATTTTAAAATATCTAAAATCTGTTCAATAGTGCTTGGATCAAGGTTGTTATTTTGAAAATCTGCAATTTCTAAAGATTTACTATACTTTATAACGTCAATGATTTTTCTTCCTAGAGCTTCTGAGATATTACATCCCTGCATATCAATGGCTTTAATCCACAGATCATCTACAAGTTCATTTAAAATGTACTCTAAACTTTCGTCACTCATATTAGGATTATTATTAATGGTAATTCTTTTTAATCCAGCCATATTGTTTACAATCGGATCCTCATAGCGAAGAGAAGTATGCCAACTCTCGCAGTATTTATGAAGTTGCTGAAATTTTATTAACTTTGCTAAATGTTCTCCGCTTTTTGGTCCTAGTTTACAATCTGACAAATTAAGCACTTCTATATTGGGCAAGAAATGCAATGTATTGCATATTTCGAAACAGCCATCATCTTCAACTGGTCAAGATTTGAAAGAAAGACACTTTAAGCTTTTATTTGTTATTAACGATTTTAATACCATTTGCAAATATTCTCCCATAATGTGTAATCCATCTAATTCTAAACACGTTAAAACTGTTGATAATTTTAAACAGTTTCCAATAGCATCTAACAGATTTTTCAGAATATATTTTGTACAAATAGCTGCAAACCATTTTTTAATGCGTTTGACTTTTTCTACGGTATCAGCTTCTTCAATAACTTTGTGAGTTGCTAAACGGCTGTAAATTGATATAACATGGAGTGAAGTGTCAAGCCGTAAAGCATTTATGACTGGCAGCCAATCTTCAATTTTGATGCGATCAGCAACAAATTCCAGAACTTGATCATTTGATTTTTTGATCGTACAACACAGATAGGATTTGTATTTTGACGACGACATAGTTCAACATACCACACAAAAAAAATGTTCATGGGTATTACATTTGAAGATGTTGAAGCAGTAGAAGATTTATTTGAATAAGCAGACTTATTTTTATCAGAAAATTTTCTGCAACAAATTATTAGTTATAGAATATGTTGCATTATAAATTTAATATATATATATATATATATATATATATATATAAATATATATTGATTACCTTGCATGTGAAGCTGTATGACTAGCAGTTGCATATGGACTGAAAATGCAAGCATAATTATTATTGCTACTATATAGTCAAAATTTTGAAATTGTAAAATACTTGTGTGATGAAGAATGTCTGTTAAATGGTGGCAGATTAGCCATTCTTTATTTGTACAATATACAGACAGCTATTTTGATAAAAGAAAATAAATAAAAATTATAACCAACACCATAGAATATATAAATTAAACATGTAAATGGAAAAATCTAATAAAAAATAATAAATAATAAAATTTCTGATATAATAAATGAAATGCTAAAAATAACCAAACATTTTTTTTTATCATATGTAACTTTGTTTTTAATTTTATTGAAACACTAGATTGTTATAACATTTTGTTTTCTACTTGAATAACTTATTAAAATATTTAGATAAAATTACTGGTTAAATTTTTGTTTAGTTTAAAAATTTATTTACAAATATAATGTAATAAAATTCTGTCAAAAAAAAACTAAATATAAGAAGCCACAATATAATATTAATTTCACAGAAATTTTATTTTTATTTCAAATAGAAAACATATTTTAATTTTATGTTCGTAAATAAATACGCACATACAAAAATTTGTGGACATTACATGGACTACAAGATATTATTCTAAAATGTACAACAATATTGTAATAAAATAAAAAATCGTTGCCTTTTTTTACAAAATTAAAGTTATTAATATCTACTGCTAATTAATTTTTTTACTGCACTTTTACAAAAACCAACTTCTTGCAACATTGTTGTAATTTTTAAAATAAAATATCTTGTAATATTATTTACAAACTTTTTTCTGTGTAAAAATTAATACAGTAAATATTAATTACTTCAATACTGTAAATAAATAATAACTAGGAAACCCGTGACCCTTAAAGGGTCACGTTTAAAGTCGAAAATAGTAACAAACACAACACAAAGACACAGTATATAAATATAAAAAAATAAAAGGCGCGCGCACGCGCGCGCCCCATTGATAGTATTACGTAAATATAATAATAATGTATTAAAAATTTTTGATTTAAGCTCTTTTTTTTTATCCGACGAAAGATTCGAATATTCCATCTTCATTCTCTTGGCATTTTTATTGCCGCTTATATTAGATTATGCTAGTTTGGGCATGATACAAAATTTTTATAATACAACAATATCAATGAAATGTACTTTTTACTCTTATTTTAATGAAAAAAATGTAAGTAAATGCACTGATATATGTAAAAAAAATGTACTTGCAATATATTGTGACAGCTGTTTATTTATTTATTTCATTCATTTTTTTCATAGCTATCTAAGTTTATTTTTGACATTTGCATTATAAACATAGTTTTTCAAATTTTTGAGAATCAAGATGGCATCGTAGAAAGATGAAACTTGCCTATTCTCAAACAGGGAATGAACCAATTAAAATGACACCACTCTTATCAAAATCGGTTTAGGGGTTTAGGAGGAGATGCGGAAGAAACATATATACAAACATACAAACATACAAACATTTGTCAATTAGAGAGATAAATTTTCTGTTTTGTTACAATATCGTAATTTTTCAAATAAATATCTTGTAGTCCATTTATAATGTCCACAAATTTTTTTTCTGTGCGTATATACCTAAAATATTTACATATTTATTTTCACATTTTATTAAAAGAATGTTACGTTCAATTTTAATATATTTCAACATATTTTACATATTTTTAATCAATAACAATTATGTTATTTTTATCAAATACAGCAAAGCTACGTGTGCAAGTAAAGTATCTTAATTATAATTGTACTATAAATAATAAATTAAAAGTAATCAGCTATTCTCAACGAAGAAAAAAAAGAAATTTAAATTTCATTTATATAACCTATCACATCTTACTTTTAACTCGTAGCAAAAGCAAACGAACACGCGGCAATTCTTATCCCAACGAAAGCCATAAAACCATTCCAATTCCGATCTAATCAGTAACCAAAAACCATCACCGACCAATTATTACCAATTCATGTCGTCACCGTAGAAATTTCACCCGGTTCGACAAGCGTTACTTAACTTAAAAGTGCTCGTGCTCACGCTACCCAAATTGAGTCTACGTCTTCGTCTATTCCGGCAAGGGTTCATTTACATTGAGGCACCATGCATGGACATATTTCGAAAAAATTCCACTTTATTTTTTTTTCGGTTACACCAACAACATATTATTTATTCAATATTTATTTATACATTTAGGAAACCAATATTCTTAAAAATAATTTTACAAATCATGAAGAAAGCAGAAAGTTTTAACTATTTGAAAAATTATTCTACAGTGACAATTTTTTTTATATTATATAAAAATGTAGAAATTTGTAAAAAATTCTTTAAAATAATGATAAATAACTTTAACAATATTTTACGTTTATATGCAATACTGTAAATAATTTCTTATAGTCTATGACACTAAAAGATGGCATTACACAATAAAATTGTATGTTTACATGACACTATTCTGCAAATTTAAATATTATATATTTTATCTTATTCAGCTATAGGAGAAAAGCAATACTGCTACACTGTACTGTATACTCTATTAATTATGAAAAATAAAAAAAAAGCTGTAAGATTTACTTCTGTATATATTTTATTTAGGTATTGACATTACTCTAAGTATATCTTTATCAGGAAAAAATAATATAAATGACGTAAATAATAAACATTCATTATGAATGAATCCTTACGGCAAGACCATCTTCGTGAAGGCAACGGCGCAGGAAGAGCAGCGCGGTGGTGCGTCTTCACTTCCGCGCTTTCACCAAATGGATTATCGACGCTGAATGTAAATTTCCACACTTAATTACTACGTTACACGAATATTGATACGGGGTAGCTCGACGGCAATGGCGACGCTGACTGTGACGGCGCGGCGTCGCGGCGATGACGTCGTGCTGCCTTTTTATATTTGCCCGGCCTTTATTTCGGGTGTTACATGTTAACTTCTTTTTTAGCACTCTGCAGGGGAATTCGCTTGATCATCGGCCTTGAATACAGATTAGAATATTTGGATTTTTTTACTTGACATAATGGATTGAATATATTTGCCGAAGATATATTTTCATTATGATAATTTTTACTCTTTGATGTAAAGTAAGAAAAATGGTCGATAGCATGATATTTTCATCTCAAGATTCGTAAAAACTTAACTAGAAAATTTCTGGCTTTCTTATTAACACTGTAACCGAATTTGTTTTTCAGTTAAGATAATATTGTCAGATTCAGATAAGATAAAATTTGAAATCCAAATTTGAAAAAAAAAATTATGTATTATCAGGCACAACATCTTCAACAACTTCAGGTCTTCACAATTTTAAAGCTTTCTTGATAATGTATGTATAAAATTTTTCTTTTTTCTATACCTTTCATAAAACAATATTGATTTCAACATATTAATCAATATGACATATTTTTAATTAATTGCCATTTTAGATTACAAAGTTGGTGTTAAGACAATTTAATCTGTGATTAAAATTATTATTATTATTATGTCGCAGTGCTATTCAAATCCATTCTTTGGATAAATCCACTATTAAATAAAACTGCTTTAGGTTGTAGTACTGTATTAATATTGATTGATGTTTCAACGAACTAAACGTACGTCTTTATTAGAAAAAAAAGATACAAAAAAGAAGGATATTTTTGTATCTTTTTCCTGATGAAGTTGTACGTTGAGCTCGTTGAAACGTCAATTATTAACAAATATTAATACAGAACTACAACCTAAAGTCGTTTTATGTTAATATAATGAATGCAGAAAGATTCTTTATTATGTTAAATCCACTATACTATATACTAATAAAATCAAATAATACAAATTATTATACGCTCCCACTAAAATAAATTGCACAATAGAGCGGCGCGAGACAATTGCATTAGATTAGCGTTTGCTCAATATTGAGTCAACAGCGGAGCGGAGCGTTGCTGTCAATATAGACATCATTAATATCAATGAAGAAGTTAATCAGATTGAATCGGATCCAAGTGGGTTCGAACCGGGATTGAATCGGGCAATGCAATGAGTCGCGTAATATTCCTTATTTCATCGTTAATTTCTTCAATCCTATTCAGAACACATAACCTTCTCATCATTTACGAGAGAATTAAAAACAAGTGAAATAAATTGTTGTTTCATTGTAATACGTATGTACGTTTTGCGTTTATTTACTCTATAGTTCGTAGGGGTAAAATGAGATACGACTATTTTAATATGTTTGAATGTTAATAGAAAATAAAAGTTGTTTCATAAAGTGGACTAACTCAAAATTTTTTACAATTTTTTGTTTGTTTTTGAATTATTATATTAAAAATATACTTGCCAACCTAAGTTTATTCCGTAATAAATAGAGAAAAATATTTCATATAAGTATTTGAAGTTAAGTATTTATTTGAAATACAATTACAAGTAATTGCGGATACATATTTGGAATTAATTACTGTTAAGTTTTAATTTATATTTATAAATAAATTAAATTAAATAAGCAAAAAATATTATTTAAACACTAAATGTGAAAATTATTCAAGGCTTTATGTATATGTTATAAACAAAGTGATAAATATGTTGATATACAAAATGTCTAGACAAAGTAATAAATATTGATTAATTTATTGAATTTCCCAGTAAAGTATAAATAAATTGCTAATAAAAACTGGTATTATTTTATCTAGACGTTATATATAATGACCTATTTATAACATTGTCCACAACATACGTACCATAGAAATGAAATATTTTTAATATTATTTTGACAAAAAAATGTATTTCAACAATTCAACATTGTACAAATTTAATAATAAAACAATATAACGTATAATTAATATCTAATTAATGTTATTTTATAGTTTAACAAATTAATACTATAAAACTATAAATAATACTTCGAATTGTACAAGTATATAACACGATTTAGCAAATATTGATAAATATAAATAATTATTTATGAATACCAAATAGCTCCAGAGGTAACTGATGACATGCTGGAATCACTTTCTGAAAAATAAAAATTAATTTAGAAATATTTTATATTAATTTTTTAATTAAATTTCATTATGTTAATTCAACTGAGAGAAATTAATTTTTAATTTATTATTTAAAAAAAAAAAATCTTGAATTCCACAGCAAAATCGAAATCTTATTGTTATTTGAAAAATGCAATAGAGTTTATATAACTCTTTTTATTTTCTAACTCATGAAATGTGAAATTTATCAAAATTAGGTTATTGTTTACTAAGAATTAAAATGAGAAAATTAAAAGTACTCACTTTTGGGTATGGAATTGGGTATGGAATACGACTTAGGAGTAACTGGTACTCTTGTTGGTTTAATTCCATATTGTTCTAATTCCATATTTTTACTTTCTGTAAACAAATATTACATATCAATTCACATATAAAATAGAAAATGTTATAAATGAATTACAATAGTAACAAAAACTTATCAAATTTGTTTGTGTTATAGGCAAATATCAATACAATTTTATATGTTTCTGTTATAATTATTATTTAATAAGGGCCACTATTTTCAATTTTTATTTATTCTTAAAATGTAATGTAAAATGTAAATGTAATTGGTTAAAAACGTATCATCGGAATAAATGACAATATTTTATTGGCTAATTTTAAAGTTATTCCAAGGATAAATTTATTTCAATATTTAGAAGTAGGGGAGAGCGGGGCACAGTGGCCACTTTTTCAGATAAATAATATTATCTTCAGTATGGTACATAATTTTACAGCGGTTGTTATCTAAAAACGTAAAGGCATGTTTTAGCAATAGTTAAAAATTTTTATAGTTATTTATATCTGTGTTTTCCTATAATATATGCATATTGATGCATACTCTTTTTTTTGTCCACTGTGCCCCACAATAGGGGCACAGTGGCCATGGCTAATGGGTACAGTGGACATAACTATAATAATACCTATATCAAAATTGTTTGAAAGTGAAAATAAGAGATGGAAATAATTACGAAATATTAGAAGTTTTTATTTATGTTTTACATTTGAATTTATTTTTAACATATTTATGTTAATGCAATCATTTATAATTTTTAGAATTATTTACTTTTATGATATTAAATAAGATGATAAATCAATTTCAAATAAAAGAGATGAAGAAGTTCTAGCGGTTCCTCCCATTGAAACGGGTGATGGTAGAACTATTACTACATCGTTAGTGGTTATAGTAGCTATATCTTTAATTTCGGGAAAAATAAATGAATTATTTTTTTTTCGTAGAAAATTAACAGTTAAATCATCATTGTCAATTTTATCAATTTGTCCCACGTAATATTTTATGGATTTTTTGGTAGCAAATTTTACTAAAACGTAATTTCTTTCCATGATATTTCCCGTATCATAAACTTCATCTTCATTTACAAGATCTATTTCCTCGGAATCTGTTAATTCTATTTCTTCTTCTGAACTTGACGATTCAATCATCTCTTCTACTCTTGTAATATTTTTTTGTTTCTTTACAATATTTCCGGTTTCTTTTGTGAGAAATAAATTTTTCATCATGCCTTTCCTTTTGCTACACTCCTTTTTTCTTTGTTTTTCTAAATATTCTTGTTCAATGCGGTCTTTTACCGGCGTGTCTGTTAAAATTTCAGTAGTCTTGCGTTTTCTGGAACATTTTTCTGCTCCGCTATTTTTTGCCTTGGGGTGTGGTCTGATCATTTCTGGAGTAATATGTGACTCTTGTCTATTAATGTCCTTACTAGTTGAAGGTGTTGTATTATTAAAGTTCGTACTAGTTGAAGATGAATTCTCAAATTCTTGTAATGGAATATCAGTAACACTTGATGCCATAAAATCATGATCACTAAAGATATTCCTATTTAATGGGAAAATTCCTGTTTTAGTAAATCCGGATGTGCAGTTACTACTTGTAAATGCAAGATGGTAACATTTTCCAAGAAGCTCCGCAATATCATAGATGGTGATACGTTTACCAGGGTGATTAATTAACCATTCTCTACATGCATCGTTATTATATTTTTTAAGTGGCCCATAAACACATTTATCAAGCGGTTGAAGTTTGTGGCTGGTATGTGGGGGTAACGTCAATAATATAACACCGGAATTTTTAGCCAACTTGATAACATCAAAACTTATATGAGCTTCGTGGTTGTCCATTATCAGGAGAACGGGATTTTCTTTTGTAGGTTTTGCGTGTTTAATAAAATGCTGCATCCAAGCAACGAATACATCTGTGGTGATCCAACCATTAGGTGTTGCAGCACCAACTGTACCAGGTAGAGAACCTTTTATCATAAAGTCCTTGAAATGGACCCTTGGAAAAATCATAAAAGGTGGAATGGAATTACCCACTGCATTAATTGTGCAACAAACAGTAACTAAAGTGCCTCGTTCAGCACTGGTTATTTGTCCCACTTGTTTAGATCCTGTTTTTGCTATTACCTTTACTGGAACCTGCACCGTTGTTAAGCCAGTCTCATCCGTGTTATATATCGATTCTGGACCAAACTTGTATTTTTCAAATACTGTGCTTAAATTATCAAAAAATTTATTTACGACAACTTTATTAAATCCCATGGCTCTAGCTAATGACGTTGCCTCTGGAGAGCGCAAAGAAATGTTTATATTACGTTTAAGGAAACCGGTTAACCAATCTTTTCCAGCGCATTTTTTTTGTATCCACGTATCAGGAATTTTTTTTTCCTAGCAACAGCAAATTCACAAGCTAATTTTCGTGCTTCTTGCGGCGGCAAACCATGATGTAGCTCAGCAGCATGTATAAAATATGCAGTTAATGCTTCCTCTTCTTCGGATGAAAATATTTTTCTCACTTCATAATTAGGAGTAAATCTCGGTAAGTCATCTAAATCAACGTTGGTCCAATCAATGTTTGATTGTACACATTTGTTAAGGTATCTTCGTAATGTAGTTCTGGGTATATTAAATCTTGTGCTTGCAGATTTTAGCGAATTTCCACCATTCATAATAGATTTCACTGCGTCCATCATTCGATCGCTCTCTGTTTTTCCAATATCTGTTGTTCGTTTTTTATTACGAACCATTTTTACCAGCTACAATAAACAAAAAAAAACAAGGTGTAAATAAGGCCAATTAACGGGGTACAGTGGTCACCTCTTATTTTATGTAAAAGTAGTGTCCACTGTTCCCCAACTACCATGTGTCCACTGTGCCCCCAAACCTAACCAAACATAAAAATAAAATGAAAAATAAAATATCAAAGAATATTTACTCTAGACATACTAAATCGGTTACAGATACTGCGTTTTAACATTTAGATTAAAGTAGCAATTTATTTAAATTTATTTACTTACCTTGGTACAGGTTCGAAAACTAGCAAAAATATTAGTGGCACATGTGTCATACAATTTTTCTTATCTGCATCCTAACTTACCGACAATAACTGAAAACAAACTATGTTCATTTATTCGTATACATAATACCATCTACCATTCATCGTTTGAAATATTTATAGCGCTTAATTCAAATTCTATAAGAAAAAGTCCACTGTGCCCCTATGTCCACTGTGCCCCGCTCTCCCCTACTGGGCCAAAATAAATTAATATGTTACGGTCACTTTAGACGGTAATAATTTGTTAATAATTTATCAATAATTCTTTGAAATAAATTATGAATAAATGTTTGGGATTGATGTGTATTTACTAAATATATGGTACACGGTACAGATAGGTGAGGATATGTGCATTCATGTCATCTATCAATGCTACCAACTGACAGCTGGCTGGCATGTAAAGCAATGGCACCATATTTGTCAGAAATTGTATATTCGACCAAAGGAAAATTAATTCTCACAAATCACTTAAAAAGTAAAAATAATATGTACATAAATACACATACTATTCTACTATTTTTATTTACGAAACATAAATTACAAAATTCGATCATAAACACTGCAAAAGTTTAAACTCAAATAACTGCAACAGACTAGAGCTACACAGTTACTCAGTCATTGAATCGGCTTACAAAGCTATATATCAATGACTGGCCAGTTTAACCATAGACACGTGTTTTGATCTTTAAGATCTCGTCAGTATGTTGAGATTCTAAAAATCGAAACACGTGTCTATGGTTAAACTGGCCAGTTATTGATGCATAGCTTTATAAGCCGAATCAATAACTGAGTAACTTGTGAAATTTTGAGAAAAAGTCTCAACTTTAGAATATATATATATATATATATATATATATATACATATATATATACATATATATATATATATATATATAAAATTTAATGAATAATGACTGGTATAATATTTGTAGGGTAATTGAATATATATATATATATATATATATATATATATATATATATATATATATATATATATATATATATATATATATTATTAAACAGATGACGAGCACATGTCTATATTACATCCACTGAAATATAGTAATAACTGGAATGTGCACTGCCTATGTGTTCTAGTAGCACCAATGCGAGCCGAGAGAGATAGGAGATACGGGAATCTCTATCACTGTCTTATACTTTTGCGCATTTGAAATTCAAATGCGATTTCTTGCGGTAAAAATGCGACAATCTTATGTTGTTGCATATTAAGTTGTAGCTAAATGCATCGGCTAAACGATACGTAATGAGATTTTATTGGGGAATTCCTCTATAAAAGGTATTTTTATCATTTTTGATATATTAATTTGACATTTTTTCAAAATAGCAGTGAGATTCTTTTTTTTCATAGCTATCTAAGTTATCATGTAGTAGCAATGCTACGCCAATAGAAACTTTTGAACGGACTATACGACAAAAACGCAAATCCCCGTATATCGCTATCTCTCTCGGCTCGCATTTGAGCGGCCAGTGCGCGTTCCAGTTATTACTATATTTCAGTGATTACATCAGAAATGTAAATTATAGCTTGATTTCATTGGTATTTACATTCATACGTCATACGTATGAACACGAAATAGCGAATAGTACCCGCTATTTTTAATAATATTTTTAAGGCATATGGTAAATATATTTTTCAAATAAAAATATAAGCAAAATTTTGAAAATTTTTAAATGAAAAAAAATAGTGAACATTATGGAGACTCGTCACTTTCTTTTTCATTTCTCACTTATTGTAATTTGAAATAACTAATTGTAAGTCTAAATAATATTAAATGTTACGTATAAAATTAAAAATGAAATATCACAGAAAATTATATATTATTAATAAAGTACAGATATTAGAAAATTAATTTTAATAAGTTTTGAATGAAACATAAAAATACTTACTTTTACTAGCTTCAAGTTGTTTCCATAATAAAGCAAATAATTCTCTAATCCATTTATTTTTTATATTTGGATCTTTTGTACGAAACAGGTACATTTTATGTTCTCGTTTTCTAAACCACACTTCAAATTGTTTCAGCTCTTGTACCATTTCCGTGTAACCCAATTCGGACATCTTCATACAGTCTTTGTAGATAAAATATTCTGCACTATTCTATAAAACAAATAATTATTTATTACAAATGCTAAACTTTAGTATAATATACTTCTAAATTAGTTAATTAGCTTATTATAAATATAAATTTTAAAAATTGCTGTTTATTTGTTTAGATTTTTTACTAACAAGAAATAATGGAAACGGTTTATATTTTTTTTTAATTTTCTGTAATAATAATAATAATAATAATATTTTTAAATTTATAGCATTTTCTGGCCGTGGTTGATCTATCCTCGTCGCAGACGTTTCGCCGTACATCGTAGATAGCATCCTCAGTACTTAGTAACTGAATAACAGTTTCTGCTTCGCAATCTGGTATATATAATGTAGCTCGCAATGAAGCATTGGAAATTCTTTAACAGATTGTGGAACAGAAACTGTACAGGGTGGGCAAATTTGGACGTTTTTATAGGGGAACTCGGAAACTATAAGAGATATGGAAAAATGGACAGAGCATCCTCGATCCCTTTTTTTGAGAGAAACTCAATTATGAAAACAAAATTAGCTATCGTCTTTTGTTTTCGAGTTATGGCGAAAAGTTCGCTTTTTCCGTATTTTGATAAATGGCGATATCTCGATAGTTTTTTAAATTAAACGAAAATAATTTTCACATTCTTAAGGCACTTTTTTTAGTAGAATGAAATGGTCTTAACGGATATTATAAATCTCCGTTAATTCTCGGGTTATAACATAAAGTTGTGTTTTTTTTAAATACAAGTCATAGTCGTCTCTGACTTAGTTAAATAGAGAATTTTTTTCTCTTTTCAATGATATACAGTGTGTTTATCGCGACCCCGGAACATAGGACTTTAACATGTAATTTCGAAAAATTGCGATATACTACTTTCTCGAGTAAAATTCGAAGAAATACTTAGAATACTTTTCGATAGGGCATAATAAGTTCTATAATTTGGTTTTAGTTTTAATTTGCTGGCGCATGTGCCGTGTGGGCTCTAGAATTTTTTTTGATTTTTTGGTTTTTATTTTTTTTCTCAAAAACTATGAGGTGTAGGGTAAATAAACATGACATGGAAAAATGTTCCGGGGTCGCGGTCAACACGCTGTATATCATTGAAAAGAAAAAAAATTCTCTATTTAACTAAGTCAGAGCCGACTATGACTTGTATTTAAAAAAAACACAACTTTATGTTATAACGAGAGAATTAACGGAGATTTATAATATCCGTTAAGACCATTTCATTCTACTAAAAAAAGTGCCTTAAGAATGTGAAAATTATTTTCGTCTAATTTAAAAAACCATCGAGATATCGCCATTTATCAAAATACGGAAAAGGCGAACTTTTCGCCATAACTCGAAAACAAAAGACGATAGCTAATTTTTGTTTTCATAATTGAGTTTCTCTCAAAAAAAGGAATCGAGGATGCGCGGTCCATTTTTCCATATCTCTTATAGTTTTCGAGTTCCCCTATGAAAACGTCCAAATTTGCCCACCCTGTACATGCAAATATTTGATTTTAAATCAATAAATCAAATAGAAATAAAATTATTTAATTTTGTTTCACATAGAACGTTTCCATTATTTATACATAATATAAAAGTTAATAATTTATAATTGTATACATACTTGTCTTAAGATTTGAGTAATAATAAGTGATTCTTGAAATAAAAATACCATTCCTTCAAAAGCAGATTTCTTATTGTGCGGTTGTATAATGATAAACGGATCTCGTAATAATAAATCACCTTGTTCTTTTATATTAATCTATAAAAATTCAATAGCATGTTTAATATTTTTTTCGGGAAAAAAAATATTTAATTAATTTTGTTAAGCAATATTTTCAATGTACATTGATCATGTTGGTGCCGTGTCCGACAAAAAATATTTTTATAAAATAACGTCTATGAAAATTTATTGTCAATTTGATATGTAAAAAGTAACAATACAACTGTAAAAGGTGCTAATATTAAAAGTATAACAATCAAACATTATTGAAAAGCAAAATCCAGTTTTTCGAATTATTTTAAAAAACATTTTTTCTTAATTTTGAATTTTGCGTAATAAGTTTGTTTCAATGTGTCATTTAAAATATCAATAATTTCTTAATATTTTTATAAATAATTTAATTTTAACATTTATAAATAAAGTAATTTAAAATATGAAAAATTTGACAGCAGGTTTCATAATAAACGTTTTAATTAAAGTGAATTTTAAGATTGCAAAAAAGCATTGATTTTATATTCTACTAGCATAATAATTATTGCTGTTAATAAAAAAAAAATGCTTTTTTTAAACTTCACGAATTTTTAATGGCTTAAATATTTATTGTTTCTAAATAAACAATGCTTGTTGTCGGTTTAACATAATTATCAGGCGTTTTTAAACAATATTTATTATGAAAAAAGAAACATAAAAATTCCACAATAACATTTTTAAATGATCATTCCTGGGTGTAGTCACCATCTACTTCAATAACTGCTTTCCGTTTGCTTAGAAAACGGTCAATTCCACGGCCAAAGAAGTCACGGTTTTTTATATTAAAAAAAGTAAACAAAAGAGCAATTTTTATTAACAAATAACCCGCTTACAAAAACGCCTGATAACTATGCACCAACTCAATATTAAAGTATTTATTATAAAACAGGCTGTAACTATTCTAAGAATATACTTACATCACAATTATGTATCGAATCAATAGCAATTAAATCATTTCCTATATTCATTTGTTTCTGAAGCATTTCAGTAGCGCTTTTTAATAAATTACAATCTTCTCGTTCTTTTTCACATTCCCTTACCAGATTTTGCATTAGTAAACAATATTTAGCAAGTCTTTGAATTGGTGTTAATAGATAGCTTGCTAAATCTAAAGGATCGCCTAATTCTTCTTGCTTTATCTAAAATAAACATTTAAATATAAATAAATAATACAAATTTATATCCGATTTTATGTTTTACTAGTCAAATTTTGCTTTCCAATGTTTCAAATGACCATCATAATATTCTAAGTTTGGCATGAATTTTTTAATAAAATTTTGTTTAGAATTTATAGCTTAAATATGAAACATTAGTACCTACTCTTATTTATAATTATTATGCTAAATTTGACTATGGTTTCTTTTTAAAAATAGTAGATTTTTGTTTGTAGTTTGGAATTTATTAGCAATAAATAATTGCAAATATTAAAATAAGTATAAAATAATGTTTTCAATATTCATCTAAAATTCATGTCAACTCTCAAAATAATTTAAATTAAATTAAATAATACAAATTCAAATACTAATAAGAAGTATTACTTTTTCGTTAATTCATAACAATAATTTATGTTTAGAATTAAAATAATTTTTCATTATTACACCATGAATTTTTTTATCAAATATACAGTATGTACAGTATTGAAAATTTTTGTGAATCAGAAATATTTTGTTAAAATATATATATCTCTGATATTGAAAACTTATTAAAAAACAATGAATATTAATTACTACTATGTTACAATTTAATTTTTACCTTAAAGAAAGATTTGTATTCCCTTAATATAATATTGGATCTTGGTTTATTTTTAGCGTATAAAGGATACAATTTAAATATAGACTCCTGAAAATATTAAAAATGTGAATATTTAAAAATTATGATATAATCTGAATTAAAATAATTTATAGCAAAGTTTCACAATTAGACCAAAATCGAAAAATTATCAATTATTCAATGTTAGAATTAATTTTCATATGTATTATGAATGGATGATGTTGAAAAAAATAATGTCAATTTTTTCATAGATGACATAAAAACTCAAAACAATTATTTTTTCTAGTTAAGTTTAATTTGAACGGCAATACCTTTTAATGGCAGCCTGTTACCTGAACTTAATAAATATTTATATTTAGTTTTTATAACAAAACACAAAGATATAAATACCAAATAGTTCAATCAATGCAATCAAAAATATCACTCATATCAATGTCAAACGCATCAATTGTTTTTGGCCAAAATTCCAATAAACTTCATGTGAAATTTGATTATTGTCCTAATGAAATACTCGTAGGCTTGACATATATAGAAATTTGTTCTATTTGTTCTATTATTATTTCTTTAAATTAATATTTTTTATTTTGTGATAAAATAAAAGACAACAAAATTATAACATTAAAAAAATTAATTTATTTCACATTATTTATTAATATAAGAACAATATAACAACAACAAAAAAATACTTGTTAATTAAAATAATTGTTTTAGTATGATACAAATAAATTTATGTATGATACACAATCATTTTGTATAAGTTTTTATTTGTAAATGTTATTAGAAATTTAAATTTAGATATTTCTCAATGTTAATTTTAATTTTTTTTTTTAACAAAGCAGTAATAAATATGACGCATATAGTATGATGTGTAAGTCATTTTTGATAAGTATAATGAATACAGGAGAGAAAAAAAACAGAATTATGAGCAACTCTAAGTGACTTGAACGTCATATATTTAGTGAAAAATTTTCATTTTATTTTTGGTGGTGCTATTCTGTATATAAAATAGTTTAATTACATACGAAACAGACATATGTTACTAAGATACTTATACAAGATAATCTAAAAACTTCTTTCAATATATAAATTTAATTATAGCTATAATTTTTAATTTAGATTATATTAAGAATATGTAAACTTACGTGTTTCAGAAAACAGTTTCCTATTTCTTCAGTAGTATTACATATTTGTAAATCCGGGAAAAATTTATTTTTATGACAATCATATATAAAATCAACATTACCAAAAATATTTCTAAGTCTACCTTCTAATCCAGGTGGTAAATCAGAATTGTTCATTTCTGGCATATAATCCTAATATAAAATAAATACAATTTAGAAAATTCTAATGACACAGTAAAATTGGCATACATCATTTTTGAACAGAATGAAAAAAAAAGATCAACAATACAAAAAGAATAGTTACGAATATTTATTACTCAAACTAGATTTAGTTAAAAATATTACTTATATAAAAAATTTATTCTATTTTGATATTCTTAAGACTGGTTTTTTTACTTACAAATCATCAGTCGTTTTCCTGTTTGTTCCCTATCAGCCTATCACAAACCTTACTTTCGAGAAAATGCTATTTAAAGTTTCTGAACTGAATTGTTTATAATAAAGATTTGCAACAAAGTAGAATTTATATTTCCGAAACTATTAAAATAATAATATTGCCAAAATGAACAGTAACTCAATATGACCAAAAATGCGTATGGGGCAAACAAGAAATTGACTGACGAAATATTAAATAATTATTTGTGAAATAAATGTATATTTTTATATTGATATTCGACAAATAAATTTATTAGATACTTTATTTGTAAGTAAAGAAATCAGCCCTAAATAAATGAAAAAATCTTACCATTACTAAACGATGTAACGAAATCTCGATATAAGATTTTTCAGTATCTATAAGTTCTTTTATTAAACATTGTTTTCTGAAACAGATAAATTAATAAACTGTAAATTTAAAAAAAATATATGCATAAAAATATTATTACAATTTAACAGCGGCGGATTAAGATCTGACTGGGCTGCAGTCAAGGCATCCCAATATTTTACAGCTTCCAGATTTTAATTTTATTCAACAAAATAATTGTGTATAAAGAAAAATCATGCATTTTTTAAATATTTAATAATTCTAGAAGTATAAAAAGTAAATTTGGTTAATAATAATATTGTTCTGGCGTAATTGAGTGAGACACTCAAACTGTTTGAAGTGTAAATCAATTGCTGTTACATAAAATACAAAAAAGATATGCAATGCTTGAATCCAATGAAATTAAATGCAAAGAAGTGTTGTTGGTTGCCTGATTTGTTTAAATATCAATTACTACAATATGTCTTTTTATTAGTAAGAATAAATTTCTGCAAGAACCTCATACAAGCTTAATCCGCCACTACTATTATTTAATATAACGTTATGGTTACGCAATGATAAATTATGTATTTTTTAAATTATTTGTGAATATATATTAGTGTCCGTAAAAAAAAAATTTCAGTAAGGCTAAAAAAAATAAATTAAATAATAAAATAATTAAATATTTTCTAAAAAATGTGCAACCACACCATTATGATCATTTAATCAAAAAATAAAAAATAATGTCACTTTTATTTTACAATATAGTCGAAAAATACCTGTTTTTTATTAATTTGAATTTCGTAATAGCTTACGGTTCTGCAACCTAATGAATTTATAGAAATAAAAAACCTTAATTTCTAATATTTTTGTCACTAATTCGTAAAAATTACTGTTCTTTTAAAAAAATTAGGCACATTGTTTAATGAACAACCCTCACACAATTCGCTTGCGTTTTTATAAGACTTTTGAAGCAATCCGTTCATAAATTTGATAAATATGTACATTTAAATATACAAATATAGCAGTTATCAAATTGTTTTAATAACATACATTATATACAATATATTCATTTTATGATAACATAAAGTATTTTAATATATAATAAATGCACTTACAAAAAAGTAGGAGTTTGTTGTTTCAGAAAAAAAAAATTTGTGACAAAAATAATGTTCTGTAGTTTTTATGATAACATTATATATTATGTTACGTTTATAAGAACATACATTTTTGCTATTTATTTCTTATCAATGACGTATTGCTAATATTTTTTTCTAATTTATCTTTACGATTACGCCAGTCTAATTAAAAACAACATTATTATTTTTCAATTTTCCTATGTTGTATTATTTAGAATTTTATTTTATTCTTGTATTTATTAGAGATTTTTTGACAGTTCCGTTGTCTGTATATTAAAAATAGATTAATATGTGATCTTACTGTGGCGAAAAGTTAATAAAATACGATAATTTCCTTTAAACCACAAACAATAATTTAAAAAATGCCATATACGTATTTTGAAAGCTAAGCTTTCATCATCAGTAGCGAAAGATACAGCTAAAGTCCTAATCATTTATCTAAAGTTACACAAATACTCAACGTACTCAGTGGTCACATAGCAGACAGAAATCAAAATCACAAGTACGTTTTCATATTTGATATTTTTGCTTTATTATGATAGTTAGTCAGACTTATATGTTTACTTTCGTAAAATATGTTAATAATCAAAACAAATTTTCACCAAAATTTCTTATGAAAATTTGAAAAAAAAATTGAATTACAAAAAAAATTGTGTATAATAATAAAATTGATTATAATTTATATTTTAATGAAAAAAATTTTATGACATTTAGAAAAAAAAATGCAATTCAAATATATATTTTGTTAAAATTTAAATTATGCTGAAAATTGCATATAAAATAATAACATATAACTTAATACCATTTTTAACCAATAATGATATGTATAATGATAGTCTTGTTCGATTCGCACACTTGCGTCTACTGTTTACTGCTAATTCAATGTTTGTTTTATTATTATTATTATTATTATTATTATTATTATTATTATTATTATAACACTGGCTAGTGTTCCGTTATGTTTTCGCTTTAATTTCGTGTTAATTTTCTTTGTTGTGTATAATAAATTATAAAAAATATAATTATATTTGAAAACAAACAATAAATCTAGATATTATCTTTTTAATTTCAATGCTAAAAATCACAAAAATATAGATACAATATTCGCATTAAAACTTTTAAATTGAAACAAACAGTGTAATAAATTTTTTAATGGAAATATCATCAGTACAATAATTTAAACATTTAAATTAAACAATACGCAATATGACGTTTTATTAAATTATTCTATTTGGAAATATTTTTTTAATAATTTGCAATTTCCTTTAAATTAATAAAATTTTTAAAATAAATTGCGTTTAAAATCTAATTAGATATTTGTTTATCAATATTTTTATGATAAATAATAATTTTATTTTTATCTAAAAGAAAATTTGAATCAACCGAACCGACAAAATATTGAAAACCGCAAAAGAAATTGCTCTACATTTTTCTAGCGGTTTACAATTGCACCTGAAACGTAACCTTGCGTTTCTTTTCATACCAGGATATTATTGTTTATATTGAAATTATACTAATTACTTATATATATATACAGAGTGTCCAAGATAACTCCGTATGCATGGGGATCTCCGGAACTGTTGGAGATACGACCTCGGTTAAATTAGATGAAAGTTGCCTCATTAGTAGGCGAGTTTAGTCATCTTTTGTTTTTTCCAAAAAAATCCATAGGTTACTAGATACAGACAAAAATGCAAATTTTGCTGTTTTATATTTTCGCTTATAACTCTCGTATGCAAAACGATACATTATTTTGGTTTGCACTTTCTTAAGACACTTTTTTACACAGAATTTCCAGGAGTAACCAAAATTTTTTTATCATGTACCGTTTTCGAGATTTATAATGCAACTTTGATTTTTCTTATGTAACTAGTATTTCAATGTAGTTTCATTAAGAAGATTTTTTTTTCTCTTTCCAGTGATATAACATAGTCCTACTTTACTTTAAATAATAACATGAAAAATTGAAAAAAATCTATTTTGCAAAGTAATAATTCATTTATTTAGTTGAAAACCGAGTAGGCCATATCAAAACAAATGAAACATGAGAAATAGACATTGTTTTTGTTATTACTAGATTTTTGGTTTTGCTTTTCTTCTGATTATTGTGTTAGTTAGTTAATTAGTTTTATTGGAGTGCTTATTGAAAGAATTTTCATTTATAGAGCGGTTTGAAAATTTAGAAAAGTTTGAAATGCTTCGTTGTTACATTCGTTGTCAAAGTAACGCAGTATTAGCAGCGGAAATGTATTTAAATTTATATCCTTAAAGAAGGCAACCCAGTGTAGGGATGTATAGGATATTAAACATGAATTTGATTGAGTACGGTATTAAATACCTTTAATAGAATACCGCGTGCCATATTACTAAAGGTAACACAAGCTATGCTTAAGAGAATACGTATGTTCATTCAAGAAAACGGTGGTTTATTTGAACATTTAATGCAATTTTACTGTTATAGTCATTAGTTATTAAGAATGTGAAATATGACATTAGTGTTTAATAAATTGTATTTTTTTGGATTATAATTCTATATTATTGTTTAAAATAAGTAGGGCTCAGGTTTCATTTGTTCTAACATGGCCTACTTAGTTTTCAACTAAAAAAATGAATTATTACTTTTCAAAATAGATTTTTTTTCAATTATTTATGTTATTATTTAAAATAAAGTAGGACTATGTTATATCATTAGAAAGAGAAAAAAAAATCTTCTTAATGAAACTACATTGAAATACTAGTTACATAAGAAAAATAAAAGTTGCACTATAAATCTCGAAAACGGTATATGGCACAAAAATTTTAGTTACTCCTGGAAATTCTGTGTAAAAAAGTGTCTTAAGAAAGTGCAAACCAAAATAATGTACTGTTTTACATACGAGAGTTATAAGCGAAAATATAAAACAGCAAAATTTGCATTTTTGTCGATATCTAGTAACCTAAGGAATTTTTTGGAAAAAACAAAAGATGACTAAACTCGCCTACTAATGAGGCAACTTTCATCTAATTTAACAGAAGTCGTATCTCTAACAGTTCCGGAGATCCCCATGCATACGGAGTTATCTTGGACACTCTGTATATATATATATATATATATATATATATATATATATATATATATATATATATATATATATCAACAGTTCCCGTAATTTCTAGGTAGAACATGCTTGAGAAGCTGAACATATTAATTTCTTAACAATTTTTACTCGCATTGTTAATAGTGCGAGACATTATCTCACAGCCAAAAAAAAAGACCAATAGCTTATAGTGGGTTCCAAAACACTTATATCCACAGCCGATATCAGTTCAGTAGTACAAGATTTTAATACCGGAAATAATATTTAATTTAATTTCTGATGTAAGAGCGGCGCAAACCAGGGATCTTTGGGGTCCGAGTTTAACACGCTACCACTGGCCTACAACTGCCTATGTATGTATATATATATATAAATATTAAATTTCATTTTATTTAGAAAACAATCAAATAATAACTAATTGACTAGAAAGTACAATAAAAATATCTTTACAGAAATTATGTAAATTAAATAACAAAAAAATTGCATAATATATAGTTTTCTAAATATTTAATTGTCTATTTTAATGTTTAACACATTCAATGCGTCAGCCATATTAATAACGTTGTCCAATCGCGCCTTTTTTTAAAAATATATTGAAAAGTACGGCGCATAAGTGAAACGCTGCGCTGTACTGGTTGAAACATAACCCCACTACTACACTAATAAGACTGCGAAACATAATTATGATAAATAAATATCTTGACTTTAAGACACGCGCCTTGCAGATGAAATGGTCATGTTTTAAATTTAAAACAACCATGTTGAATATGTTAAAAACTATTATCTATTGTTATAACAGTATATTGCAAATGATTTACTTACAATTGCGTTAAATTATTCATGTTTTAAAATATCTTTTTTTTTTATAAAAAAAAAATATATTTTATGTTTAAATTTATACACTTATATCAACTTTAACGTTAAATAATATTCAAAAAAAAATATGATAAATAAGTGATAATTGGTATTGACATCATATGCATGTAAATAATACAAATGAATATGACAAATATATCGTTTTGTTCAAGATAAGTGAATATAAATTTACATTACTTATTTTTAATTAATAAGTTATAAACACAAACTTACGTATTATTTTTTATGTTCGCCATTATGTATGACATGTATAATCGACGTATTTTTTTTACTTATACATATAAGTTCACTTTGAAAATATTCAAAAATAAATATGTTTCGAGGTCGTTAAAATTCATTTTAATTATAGATTTACGGTGATGCTTTAGTATTAGTATACATTTTGATATTTATATTTCAAAATTAATAATGAGGATTTTATTACTCAATTTGAAGTAGCATTTACATGAAGTTATTTTTGTTTTTTAAATTTTTAAATAGAGTATTTGATTTATCGGATTCGCTATTGTTTGTTTAGAGATACAATTTCGAAGCAAATAAATAAAACCCTCTGAATACTATAAAAACCAAATTTCGAAGCATATGGGTAAACCCATATAAAACCAATTTAACTTTATCTAGTAAATACTAAAAAAAACATTTTTTTTTACTTAACACTGTGTTTAGTAAACAAATTTTTACATTTGTTTAAGCACAGATAAATAATTTAGTCATAATAAATTTTTAAAAACTTTAGTAATTTTTTCTAAACTTTAGTAAAATTATATAATTTATATAGGTACCTAAGACAAATTTTGTAAAATTTTAGTGAATTACAGATAAACAATATAGTCATAAGAATTTTTTTTAATTTTAGTAATTTTTGTCTCGAAAAGTTGGCAACACTGTATTTTGCTAAAATTATGATATTTATGTGGGTACTAGGAGAATCGTTTGTTAATATTTGATTAAAATCGGATAAATAAAGTAGCTATAACGTTTTTTTTTTTTTTATTTACTAATTTTTAGTAAAATTATATAATTTATGTGGGCACTAAGAGAAAACCGTGTAGATCTTTGTGCACTACTTTCTTGAAATAAATCGAACAGCGTAGTTCAGGCATATCAAACTTGTGGCCCGGACACAATAAGTAAGCGGCCCGGACACAATAAGTAAGCGGCCCGGACACAATAAATAATAATAAGATAAAGTTTTGTGAAATGAAGCTGAGACTTATTTTCAAATTGAAATTAATTTTACGTTAATATTAGGCCTGACAAAGATTCACAGATTTTACGTTTTTAATCTTGGTGATATAACATTTGTAATAAATAAACAATTGAGGAGGACAAAGTGGTATCAAATATCGGGAAAAAAGTGTAATTAATTTTGTTTTGTTAATTTTTACACTATTTAAAATAAATTCATTCCATGATTATGAGACTTTTAATTTTTTGCGGCCCACCAAAATTTAAACCTTCATTTTTTGATCAAGAAAAATTTACGAGTTTGACATGCTTGGCGTAGTTGAATCTTTTATTTTGTATTATAAACTTGTTATTAGTAAAAATATTAGAAAAAGATATTTCAATTTGTCTTACATATTTTCAAAGAAATTTTAATACAATCATTAATTTAGTTATATCATATGAAATACGTACATAATTAAACTTTATTATACTTAATAATAAAATTATTGCAAAAAAAATATGTAAATAATAAAAACAATTCATTCAATATCTAAAATTTCAAAAGTTTGATATATGCTCTTTTTCATAAAATTAATGTAAAAAACATGTATATTACAAATAGTAATCTTATCTTATGTCGTAGAATTTATTTACATAACTCCACATTTATAAATTTTTTAAATACTTTTGTTAACATTTTATTGAAAATTTAAAATGAAATATTACACATTTATTTAAGTGTTTACTAATTTCAAAATATTTTTTATTACTTCCAATTTATAATTTTTGTTTTAACATCGTATAAGAAATATATCATTATTTAAAAAAAAAATAAGGAATTTAATTGTGTTAAATTTTACTATTGTTGCCATTTGAAGAAAGTGATATTTGTGTATAGTTTGGAATCCACTAGCAAAACAAAAATATATTTACAGAAGCAGATAAAAATATTGTCGTTATTCATCTAAAATTTTATATTAATACAATAAATATTTTTTGAGAATGAAGATATTTAACTGGTTTCGAAGTTGCAGCCCATTATGATGTATGTATTTTAATTGTCTGTATTTCTAATTTATTATACAAAAACAATATAATATATTTAAAATATTTTAATTGTATTAAAATTATCTAAAAAATATTATTTGAGAAGTATAATATTAATAAAGCTTATTTATATTTAAATTAGTACATACAATTGTCCTTGAAACCTAAGTTGATATTACATAAATATAGTCAAAACAATTATTTATATTTCATTTTTTATCATAAACTATATGTTTGGTAAAGTAAGTTTGTAATCAACTATTAGAAATAATTTCTGCAATTGTTTTATTATTACGCCTATATTATGTCAGAAAAAGTACACATCATTTTAACATAATTATATTTACTCATTAAAGTAAAATTTAAACAGTTTCTTTTAACAAGGAAGCAAATAATTTGAATGCGGATCCTTAAAATTTTTAATGTATCTGTATTTTAGCAAATAATAAAAACAATTTTTAAAAGGGTTTTCAACTTATCAATTTGTATTTAAATTTTTTTTTTATAATTTTGAAAGAAACTTAACTTAGAATTTAAATTATAATTTGGTACTTACTGCGTATTATTAACAATGTCGTTAATATTCTTCCTAAATTCTTTTTCTAATTCACAAATTTTCTGTTCTTCTTTCGAAGTTCTTACGTCAAAATCTGACAGATCTTGCATTGATTCCACACGTATTATAGGATTATTATCTTCATCATGATAAATTAAAGAATGTATTCCTTCTGAATTGATTGTATGAGTTACATTTTCGTAAATATCCTCATTCAGACTGGTATTAGAATTATCGTCACTTTGAAATTCATCATTTTCTCTATCTCCGTTATTTATTTGCATATTAATTTCTAATATTTCCTTCTTTTCTTTCGGTAAACGTACTTTTGCATTATGTACCCATTCGGTTGTACAATAATGTTTTGGAATATAAGTATTATATGTTTCAGTAATTATATTGTCATTGTCATTTTGCTCATCGTGAAATATTATTTCTGATTGAAATTTTACTGTCGCTTCATATTCTGTTATAGACTGATTGTCATTTGTTTTGTCTGTATCATTAAAATAAAAATATTGTGCACCTGCGTTATTGTTAATATCTTCCTTGTTAAATTGTGACGTACTGGGTTTTGAAGTGCTCCTTTTGAATTTACCACTATATAATCTACTTGTTCTTCTTATTTTTGGCGGAGCTAAAACTGAAGTTTCTGCAGTCATTGATCGATCTTCTTCTTTCTTTTTTTCCTGATTATCTGGTGCACTTTGTTGTTCTTTACTTAAAACGCTAATTTTATTGGTTATATTCTTAGATGGTTGTCTGTCTTTTTCTGCTTCACTTTTAGTATGTATATTTTTTATTCTATTTTTTGTAGGAGTTTCTGACGTATCCAAAGAAATTGCACGAACGAATTGAATAAACTTTTCTGATAAATTTGTCACGTTTACTTCACTTTTACTTTTCGATAAATTTGAACTTCCGGAATTAATAAAAACACTGTCGTCTTCCTCTTCATTAATATTGTTTATTTTTATTGCTAATGTTTCAACTTCGGTTGCAATATCGTGGATGCTTTTATTTGTTTCTCTATGCACATCATTTTTGACCGACAATTTTGTAATACTTTCTTTCCGTGTTTGTAATTCAGTGCAATTTGGATTTTCATTTAAACTACTATCGCCGTCAGTATTATTTTTATTTATAGTTGTTTTATCACACATTATGATAAGGTAATCTGGTTTACTGTATGACGTTCCGGTTGTATAGTGTGGTTCTATAGTTGTTGTATTTTCACACACATTTTGTTCAATTTTGTTGGTATTTTCTTGTTGATAAATTAGTGTTACAGAAGATATATCTTCAATGTTATTATTATCTTTATTATTTGTTGTAAATTTCTGTATATTTTGTTTACCTATGTTCAATGTATTAGTATCATTTATGCTATAGTTATTGGAAACTATTTCTTCGTCAGGTACAATGTTGTCATTTTCGTGCTTTTTATTTTCTTCATTTTTATGATAGATTATCACAAGTTGATCTTCAACTTCATTATTAATTTCAGAGTTTTTATTTAATAAATTACAACTTTTAGTAATGTTTTCTCTCGATTTATTTTTATTTTTACTAGACTTAAGTTTTGATAAACTTGAAGATTTCTTCTTAGTTTTCTCATGCTTACTTAGCAAAGCGTTATCAATTTCCAGTTTTAAATAATCTTTATATTTATTTTTTGGTAACGTACCTGATTTTCTATGTTTTGAGTACTCTTGAATAATATTATCAATGGAATTTTGTAAATCATTTTTGTATTGCTTCCGCTGTAAGTCAATGTCAATTGTGGAATTATTTTCAAATTTTGAAACAGTTTTACTTACAACTGATTCCTTGCTGTCATTTGTTTTTTGATCCGAAAATAATTTCAATTTTCTAAAATCGTCGCTTTGCATCGCCATGATATACGAATTCGTTCTTTTCCTATATGGAATAGCAGTATCGGGAACATCAGATGTTTTTGAAATAGCGCCATGTTTTTCCGTTAATTTTCGTTGTACAATTCCATCAATTTCCTGTCGCGAAATTTTATTTTGAAATGTTTCAATTCTTGATTGTACAAAACTATTTTTATTTTCTGATTTTCTTGCATCATATTCTGTAAAACTTGTTGTTTGTTTCTTAAGTTTAGAATTTTTATTTTTGATATTTGTAGTAGAAAATGAACGTATAAAATTACTTCCCAAACTTCTGTGTCCAAAATCATATCGACTTAAAATACTTGATTCAGTTTTTGCTGTTTTTTTTAAAGACTCAATTTTATCAACATTTTTTACACTTGATAAACGAATATCACTAACCGGATTTTTTGTGGGTGTTGTTTCTATATTTTTCTTAGTATCATCACTATCACATTGTTCACTTACATTTAATTTGGCAAACTGTTTTATTATTTCAGGATTCAATTGAATTTCTGAATTAATATCAATATTTGGATCGATCATTTCTAAACGATTTACTTAAATTTTATTATTTTAATCTTTATCAATGTATTTTGAACTTACATTTTTCATGTTTTTCTTATCAGATAATATTTTAGTAATTTAAAAAAAAATCTATACCTAATTTTACATCTTCACATTAATTAACTTCACACACAATTTCGTTTTACATATTTAAATAGCATATTATTTATAATAAACATTTTAAAATAATATATTATAGTATTATTAAATATTTAACACTGCAATGGTAAGCCTGAAATCAATGCGACTATCTAATATTATCTTATTATTTATCTTTGTTCATATCACTTTATCAAAACAAAAGATAACATACCATGTACAGAATTATGACTACGTATTATAAAATATTATTAATTCAAAAAAATCATTTTTGTATTCTACTGTTCTACTTGTATATGTAATTTACTACAGATGTACTAGGTATATTAACGATAAAATTAATACGTTAAAAAATCTAATATGCTTTTTTTTGTAGAAAACTCATTGTTCATTTAGTTCTATTTTTGTCTATTGGCAATTAAAATAATATATTACAAAACAATAATTGTATTAAATAAAATTAAACATTCTGCACCTGTTTGTCTTACATGATATTAAGTTGCTTTTTATAATAATTTAGTTTTCAGTCTAGCAAAGACAACATTTCTAATTTGATTAAAATCCGTAAAAAAATTCTGCCGTTTTATTCTTGTATCATATTTACTTTTTAAAAAAAAATCTAAATTTCAAATATTTTGATTTTTACTAATATTACATATATTTTATTTTATTGTTATAATAAGTTATTAAAATAATTTTCAGATTTAATAATATACAAAAGATTATTATTCCAAATATTATAAATATTAAAAAAAAATCTTTTCTATAAATACAAACTGTAATTTTGAGACAAACATTATGTCATAGTCATATATAATCGTACGAAAAAACAAATAGATTTTAAAATTTTTGTAAATGTAATTTTTTTTATTACAAAAAAAGCTAATTATTTACATCTCTATTTAATGTGATTAACAAAAAAAAAAAACTTTCCAGTTTGTAAACTTTTGAACATACTGCACATTAAAGTATGAAGTGTTGCATATATGACCATACTAATCGTAAGTGAATTACTATAGTTACCTATAGCATCGCTATAGTCAACGTTACGTGAAAGTGGCATTGCGCAATATTAACTGATATTAACTGTACATTTTAGTACGACATACGTAACTATTCTCTACTTCTTTTTACCTCAATTGAATAACTCATATATAATGTGAAGTATATCTTAACTTTATCCATTTATTTCATTTTCATCAAAACGTAATAGTGTTACCGCTACTCTGTTACCACTAATTAGACCATTCATAATGATATACTATTTAATTGATTATTACATAAATTCCCAAAATTGAATAAATTTATTTTTTATTCATTATAAAAATCCCACTATTTAAATTTGTTTCAAAAATCAATAAATTACTAAATATTAGCAAAAATTAATTTTAAGATTATTTTTATTTATAGACAGTTTTGTTAATATTTCTGTAAATAATTTTTAAAATTTAAATTTTAAGGTAGACTGTAGTTTTATTCATTTAAAAATTATAATTTAATAAACTCAAAAAATAATAAGTGTTTTTTTTTATTACGCCATTGAATTAATAATTAAATAAGAATTTTTAAAATAACTTAAAATTGTTTACATTTAAAATAAACAAGGTCAAAAATATTAAATGTAGCTAAATTAAGGTAAATTTTACTACAGAGTTACATTTTCAATTCAATATGAGCCGTTCATTTTAAAAGTGATAAATCCATCATAATTATATTTTTGTTTGCAAATTTATAAGAAAAAGTATTTGTACTATCGTCCAAAGAAATATATGTAGTTATAAAAGTGACATTTACAAAATAAACAACTCATGTTTTAATACATTATTCTCAGTAGTAGTAATTTATTTCAATAGCATTCTATAATAATATTTAGTAAATTAATATTAAATTTTACTTCTTTCGTTCTAGAAATAACAAAGAAAAGTTGTTAACTACGCAATTCGATTTTCAAAAATTTTCGAAACACCTGATTGATTGATCAATAGACAATTTAATCACGATATTGACTGACATATGCTTAACAACATTTTACGTAACCAGTCTTAAATCACTGATACAAGCACATTTTTCTTTTCAAATAAAATAAAATAAATAATAATATAGATGTGTATATTTCAACAAAAATATATGATACAATAGATATAATAATATGAATTAAAATACTAATAATAAAAATTACGTTTTCCAGTCTGTTTGAATAATAAACATATTTACATACATTCATACATATTTGAAATTCTAATTTCAGTATTTACAAAGAATTATTTATACAATCATAATATATATTTGGCTTTAATTGTATAAAAAAAAATTGTTAGTATTTTCTATTATATATATCACGGTATAAAATTTAAATTTGCCTGTAACAAAAACATCTTACATTATAATACATTTGTTAATCTTATTTCTATTATCTACCTTCTGCTCATCTATATTTTTTAAATCTATTAATGTTGCTTTTTTAGCACCATTTTCCTTTTCTGAAAAAGAAAAATAATTATCTATAAAAAATTTGTAATTTATGATACAATATAAACAGCAATGTGTCTTTTCCGTTTCTATCAATTTGGCGCATCATTCTTTTAAATTGTTTAATCTCAAATTTATCTGTATCTGTCGTTTTCCTGAAAAAACTATTTCTATTTGATTTTAACACGGAAACATGACACATTAAGTTTTTATTGCATTTTTTTAAATATTTTACATAAACAATTTTTATAAGTAACAGAAACGTAATACAAAATATAAATTTATCAGTTTCAGCATTTTAACTTAAAAAAACAAAAAAAACATTTTGTAAATTCTTACATTTAAATCAATCTCCCTGTATATACCTATATAAAAGATATCAAATAAATCAATAAATTTTTGAAATCTTTATTCTATTTGCTAATACTCGTAAAAAAGTCACAATTTTTAATATAATTATGAAATTAAATGTTCTACTAGTAATTTTCAAAATTAAGCTAAATATATTTCTAGCATGGAAAAGATAGTGAAATGTACTTTTGAATCAAATACGTACTATGTATATCCAGTTCATTTTGTAAATGTTTTCGAATTTCACTAACCCACATTTCTTTGATTTTCTTGTCTGTAGTTTTCAGATTATATGGTTTTAACGTATGTTTATGAAACCACACTTCAAATGCTTGAGGATGATCTGGCTTTTCTGTTAATCCAATATCTTTTAAATAAATAAAATCTTGATAATAATTAATATCAACGTTGTTCTAAAATTTTTGTTATTAAATAGAAATTCTGCGTGTAGAAATAAATAGTAAAAATGTGAAATTATTAAATACCTCTAATACAATTTTTGTAAATAAAATAATTTTTTCAAATAAGAATATCATCGCTGTATATTCGGATTCCACACCTTTCTTAACAGAAAATTGGTTTCTACGTATTAGATCTCCTTGATCTCTTAAATCCATCTGAAATTCAATAAAAAATATTTATATTTTTAAATTCTTTGTCATCTCACTGGTATAGTTTAGAACTTAATTTTTAAATGTTTTTAAATGACATAGATATTTATCTAAATTTATTTTTACTTAATTTTATATTTTAATGAATAGAATATGAAAAAGAAATAAATAAGTGTCTATTTTTTCAGACAAGGTTTCTTATTTTCTAAATGACAGAATTTATTAATCTTACACAGACCGGTAATAAATTAATAATTTCTGTTTTTTATCTAAAAAATTAAGTATCTTAAAAACAGAAATAGTGCCAGTTGCGTACGTACCAGTTGCGTACAGTCGGGTCAAACCCAGGTAGTAAAGCTAGTTAGGCCGAGTGCCAGATGCGTACAGCGGTTATATATTTTTTATAATACGCTATAATATCATCGCACATAATTTTTACAAATAATCAAGTCAGTATTTAATTTTAAAATTAACCAAGTTTATATTTATTGGTTTAAATTTAATTTGTGTAGATTAATATTTAATATTAAAATTCATATCGTTTACCAACTTCGTTACTTTTTACTATATTATGATAAATTATGCTTAAATTCGTGATGTTAAATTTGTGATAATAATTACATAAACTTTTCCTCACACTTTTCCGTAATCATTTTGGAAATATGTAAAATTTTCACAATAACAATAAAAATCCATTATTCGCCAATTTCGGCTGTTAACACTAGAAAATCCGGCTTTTGCGTATTCCTAGTACCACCGAATACGTCAATTTGACGTATCTTATATTTTCAAGTTATACAATACACTTTTGTGTAATATTTTCATAATAATGATTATATACGAGTAATTAATAATTAATTAGTATTTCAATAATTTAACTTTAAAATACTAATTAATCATTAATTATTATTTAAATAATCAGAAATAACATTTATTTTTATAATGTCTTATATCATAATTGGTTAAGAACATTTTTGTAATGAAACAACTCAAGTTATAAGAATATTTTCAATCAAAATGTATATTGATAAGCATATATATTAAAATTTCTATTACAAATAATATAATATAAACTATTATTATTATGTGTAAAAACATTTAACTAAGAAATTACGTCAAATTGACGTATCGGTAGTTCTAGGTAGACAATTAAATGATTGCAAAAATAATTATTTAATCCAAAAAAAAAGTATGTCATCTTGAAGTACATAAAAAATGATAAAAAGTCACCAAACGAAAAATTTTTCGGTAGCATTTTAACGAAATAACAACAAATCGAATTTCTAAATACGTCAAATTGACGTCGTTGGTAGTTCTAGTGTTAAGCCATTATCAGAAGGTAATACTACAAAAAGTTTAACAAAATTTTTTCTTATATATCTAAATACAACAAATAAAATTAACAAAAGGGTAGGGTAGTTTATGTAATTATTATTACAAATTTAACATTACGAATTTAAGCATAATTTATCATAATATAGTAAAAAGTAACGAAGTTGGTAAACGATATGAATTTATTAAATATTAATCTACACAAATCAAATTTAAACCAATAAATATACACTTGGTTAATTTTAAAATAAAATACTGACTTGATTATTTGTAAAAATTATGTGCGATGATATTATAGCGTATTATAAATATTATTTGTACGCAAATGGCACTATTTAATGACTGTACGCAACTGGCACGTACGCAACTGGCACGACACCCTAAAAACAAATGTCAAAATAATTTACTTAAAATTTTTATCATAAACATTTTTTTCAAAAATTTATTTGCTAGTTGACAAGTTAACGAATTGGTTAACTTATAATATATTTAACAATGCTTTATGCAACCGGACCATAGTTCATTAGCTTAAATAAATATTTAAATTTTACATGTATTGATTATGCAATCAGATCAACCATAAATATAGATACGTAATGCCTATACCTAATACAGTGATTGTTTTGTTACAACCATTAAAAAAGAATGAATATAGTATTTGTTTACAATTTGAAGTTTAATTATAATGTTATTAAATTCCCTATCAGGTTCGTTATTGTTTTTAACAATTGTTAAAAACAATAACGAACCTGATAGGAAATTTAATAACATTATAATTAATGATAACGCAGGTTCAGGACCAAAGAACAAAAGTTTATCTTTTGACATTAATATTACAATTTGAAGCTTGACAGTGAAGAATTTGAGCCGCACTTATACATAACGTGATTATATACGTATGTATGTATGTATGTATATATTTTAATAAATCAATAAAAATTTACTTTAAAAAATTAAATATAAGAACTTACGTCGCAGTTTTTAATGGCATCAAGCGCCATGAGATCATTACCCAAACGAATTTCAGCTTCTAACATGTCAACTGTCTGTGTTACATTCTCTAAATTAACATTATGTTTTTCGCATTCTCTTGCAATTTCCTTCATCAATAAAATGTATCTGCATAGTCGTTGCGTTGGCTTAATTAGGTAACTTCGTAAATCTAACGAACTTTTTATTTCTTCTTGTTTTCTCTGAAATCGAAATACATACTTTTCAAAATATATTGAGAAATAAAATTTGTATTTATTTTTAATATGTTTTCTGCGATGAAAAATAAGGGTCCCGGGTTCGAAACCCAGCAAGGCCAATACTTTTTTCCAAATTAAATCTACTAATTATATATTAATTTCACTGTGATTAAGTGAATATTTACATATTTGTGAAAAATATCTATTTGTTAACTGATAGTTACTATAACATTAATTTAATAAATAGTTAATTCTTATTAAATATTTTACTTATGTTATTATCCATATATAAAAAATAACCTTACAATTTTTGTATTGTTCATAAAAACTTTTTATTATTATTTACAGCTTAGAGTAACAAAAATTGTAAATCTGGCACTGCAAACACTCGCTTATCGATTTTAATAATATCAAAATATTGTTTTTTTGCTAAATTTTATACCAATTTTAAAATAAAAAAGATAATATGACTTGTAAAGTAGTCGGTGTTATTGTAAATTTAAAACTTAGAAACATAATAAATTAAAAAAATATGTTTTGTTTCACAAAACAATTTTAAAAAATCAAATACTCACTTTAAAGAATGATTCATATTTTCCTAAATATTTTTCGGCATTTGGTTGATTTCTGTTAAAATGCCTATATAACTTAAAATGTTTCCTCTGAAATAAAAAATTACTTTAATTAAAATAATAATATACTTAATTTAAGGAACATATTTCACTATTGTACATTTATATCGACTATAAAGCCAAATTTTCCTAGAATGTAAATTTTGTTTTTAAGAATACCTTATGTAATTATAAAAAACTATTTGATTAACTTCCGGATTATTAAATTAGAATTCATAATTTAAATCTTTTTTATCATTTAATTCTTTATGATTTAAATTCTTAGAAAAATGATTCAGATTTATGATTTATTTGAAATATATAATTTTTTAATTAAAATTTATGATTAAAAAAATTTTACTGTGGATTTTGCACAGCTCTGATATAAAGTAATACATACGTGTTTCAAAAAACAGATAGCAATATCATCAGGATTTTTATGACTATCTCGCAGTTCAGGAAGAAATTCTACATCATGAAACATATATAGTTTTTCCACTTCACCAAATAGTCTATCACGATTTTCGCCTTTTAATTCTCCTGGAGCGTCACTTCGTTCTAAATCCGTCATAAAATCCTAAAAATTATAAACACAAATTTAATAAACACTAAATTTATTAGATTAGTTTTTAAAATATTATGTTAATTGCATACAGAGATTTTGAAAAACATTTAAATAATATTATTGATTTAGAACAAGATTTTAATCATCTTTATCAATATTACTATAAAAATGTTTTTTTTTTTTTTCGTTTCAAATATTATCAAATGACAACATATATTTATGAAGCAATACCTGACAAAATGAAAAAATAAATGTTACTATTTTATTGTTTAATTACTTATATTAATATTTTATGCATGAATGTTATTTCTACTGATATAAGTACGGTTACACAACCTATGTTAGTTAATCAATTTGTTAACTACTTAGTCAACTGACCAATCAATAAGGGGTTCAAAAACAATTGACAATCTAGTTGCCTAGTTAACCCATTAATTATGTAGATTAACAATGCTTTGTATATCCGGGCCTAATTGGTTTATTTTGTAATAAAAATGTTAAAATTTCAGGTTTTTGTAAAATATTAGTAGTGAAACTACGTTATATAACTTGTTTTAATCTGACAATAAATTTAACTATTTTTTTTTTATAGAATAAACTAGTAATGCCATAATGCAGTCAGCAACTTATATATGCCTGAGTGCTATTTTTTGTAAATAATTAAATACTGAACAATGCCACATCATAAACTTTGTTTTATATTTATATATATATATATATATATATATATATATATATATATATCTCTGAATTTCAAAATAAAATTATATTCTACACAAATTCCTTGCTTTTGTTAAAAATTTACATTATCAAACACAGTGTTTATAAGAAATGAGTTGATATATTTCTAAATTTGATTTTAATATTTACAAATTTATATTAATTAAAATATAAAATAATGATAATTTTGGCGTGCCATAAATTGCAGACCACTGGTATATAGATTTTAACATTTATGATACTTTTATACATACTTCAACAATAATTTTCAAATCATTTACATAATTTTCTTCGGTTTTCAACAATTCTTCTATTATTGGTTTGGTCCTAAAATAAAAATAATTCGTTATTAAATTTAAATATTATTTTAATATTTCACTAACATGTTTGATATTTGTACATAAAACATTGTCTCCACAACAAATGAAGCGTTCTAACTAAATAATTTCTATTTCAAATCTTTTTTAAGATAAAGATTTAACAATTTGTAGATAAGTATTTTTATCAATCTATCATAGTATAATAACATAACTAAACATACATATCAGTAAAAAAAAAAATAAAAATAAAAGATTCATTGGAAAAAATAAAACTTTAATCAAATAATATTAATAATAGATAATTGATTATTAATAATTGTATGTTGTTTTACTACATAATTTAAAAAATAAAAACAATGAGATCAAATTTTTGTGTCAAAATAAAAGAAATCTTAATTGATATTTAAAGAAATAGTACAATTTTTATCAATAATTAAATATTTTATTATAATACAATTTTAATTAAAATAAACGTGACAAGAAAGCAATTAATATATGTATTTTGTTAAAGGGTTATTGTAATACTAACTTTCCAAAATTTTTCTTTTCCTCTTTTTTTCTTCCAAGAAAGAAATTCTTAATTTTTGAACCTACAGTTGGACCTTCAATTGCTTTTACATTTTTCCTATGTTTACCATCATCATTCGTTACAGCTGGACAACTCTGAGATTTTCCCATGTCAAAATTCTTACCACCAATATTCAAATTAACCTTGGACAGATCTTGCCTATTTTCAAACACATATTGCTCCGTTATTGGTTCATTCTCCACCTCATCAATTTCTTCTTCTTCCTCCACAACTTTGCCATTGACAATAGTCCTCGTAACTTTTTTCTTCATCATTTTATTGCTGACCATTCTTGTTACCGAAGCATTTGCAACATGGGATGCTTGTGTTTGTGTTAATGTAAATCCCGATAAATTATTTTTATTTCTCATCTGCGAAAACATGTCATCTCTCTCGAATAAGTCTTTGTCAAATGATGTTTGTAGTAATGACGATTTAAAAGGTTTATTGTCATCAATGGATAACTTTGAAAAGTTTGGTGGACGTGTGTCAAACATAGATTCCATTGAATCCATGGAACTAGACTGTTGGGAACTACTAGAAAATAGGGTTGACTTCTGTGCTGATTGAAACGAAGATGCCGCAAATGATTTGGTTGAAAACATTTTTTCAGCTGATATTGTTGCTTGATTCTAGAACAAACCAAAAATATTTATGTTATTTACGTAATAATTTGTTAACATGAAAATAACTTATCCATGTGTTATATATATGCCAATGGTATTTCTAAGAGTACATCTATCAGAATCAATATTTCACTAATATACAAATAACATTAAAGTTATAAAATCAAATTGAAAAAATTAACTGTATAATGACATTCATAACAATAATAATGAAAGGGCTTAGTAAAAGTTGTCTTATAAGCGAGATAATAATTCTTTTAGTTTTTACATTAAATGATTAATTTATTGTAATCAGTATTGTTCAATTGTTTTTACGTTTGTTCTTTGACGGGTAAAGTTGTTATCTCAGTAATTCACTTCTGCTATCACCTTTGTTTGACTAAAATTTTTATTATTTTTACCTTGTTCTTTAAAAATCGCGATGGCTCATCGATATTCTAATATCGAATTAGTCGATATGATATATAAAATGTTTTAGCTCTTTTCTGTTCACATCTGTAAGACTTTCAACTTTCTTCGAAAGTTCTTTCTATCGAAAGAAGAATTCCGTTTACTAGAAAAAGTCAAAACATTCTCTAATATTCTTTCCTACAGATATAATCAGAATAGTTTATGCATCATTTTAATTGAAGAATGTAGATATTATTTATTTAGAAAATGTATATTTATATATTAAATGTAAAACAGTTACTTAAATAATAAATACTTTACTAATTAGTAATATATTGTAAAAAAATTACAAATACTTAATAAATATTTTACAAATTAGTAATACGAGTATATGGTAAAAATTTTACAAACTCAGATATTAAAATAAATCTTTAATAAAATGAAAAATGACGTCAAAATAAATATTTATTTGCACAAGCAATAAAATTTCGAGCAATCTTTTTCCGCATTAATTATTACAGTTTTGATATTGAATTACTATTTCTCTAGAAAATTTTCTTCGTATCGATAAATTAAAAATGATAGTGTCAATTTTCCTCATTAGACCGTTCGGTAATTGAGCATTTATTATTTTCTCACATCAATTGTTCAAAAATTATAACAATATTTTTTTGAATAAAATATTTTTGAAAAATAATATTTTTGTATATACAATTTTAAATATATTGCATATTATAAAATGTTTGCTAATAAAATAATAACTGAGTTGTTTATTTGAAAAAAATAATCGATAAAATAGTTACTACATGATTATTGATTACGAATAGAGATAACTATTTTGTTTACAAAAAAATCATAACCAATCAGAAGAATCGTTTGTTGAGTATATTTTCTGCAACGTAGTTAAAAGGAAAAATACAATATAATATAATTTTAGTGTTAATTTTTCAAATATTAAAAAGTAAATATAAATATAATTGCACAGTCATAAGAATATTTAGAAATAGCTCTAAAATAAAGTACTTCCTATTATTGAACGACTTCCGTTAAATTTTAAATAATACAACCTTCATACACAGGAAATGAAATAACACAAAATTAGAAATTTCTTCAACAATTTGTTTACAATTTTCATTATAAAAATTTATATCAAAAATTATAAAAAAAAAATTAATTGCAATTTTAATACTGCTTGTTAGATTTAAATTTTCGAATATTTAGTCTAAAACTAATTTTACACAAAACTGTTTTTGCACAAAACTATACATTTTTGTTTATAAAAACTGTAGTTAAAATAAAAACATTAAAAATATGTATATAAAACATACATAAAATTGTGACAAAATTGTTTATTTCTTGTCAATTTGAAATATTTTATTCATTTTTCTTGTACAATACTGTAACTTTAATCGCTCAAAATTTATATTAACGTATATGCAAAAATATTGTAGCATATTTTGTATAAAAATTATGTATTGTTATTGTATAAAATAAGATATAAATGAATTTAGTATAAAAATATTTTAAACGTTTTATGAATCTATTGTGAAAGTATATATTTATAATAAACAAAAAAATAAGGAAATATTGTACAAAAAAAATTGTTACAAATTTGAAACTGAATCTTTGCTCTGATTCTTAAAAATAAACAAAAATTTTTAGGTTAGCGGGTTAATATATAGTTCGAATTCAAGTACACTTTCAACACATTATTTTTGTAACATTGCAAGACTCCTTCAAAGATCATGAAATATTTCGACGAAATCTATAAATATAAACAAAGAACGTATAAAAACTGTGTCAAATATTAATAAAGAAAACACGTACATATTTATTTTCATTTTTACTTTATTCTATTTTATCTATATAACAATTTGCCAAAAAGTGCACGGATATGCTACAATGCCAATTTTATTTATTTACATGTTATACAATTTTAAATGCATTAAATTCAATTCCTGTAGAAACTCAACAAAAAAAGTAATTTATTGTAAATCAGTTTCCGTTTAAACATATTTATAATTATTACATTATTTTTATTTAAAACTTTTTAAAATGCATTTTATCTAGAAAATGTGAAGCTTCAAATAAAAGATTCTAATCAAGAAAATAATTCATCATAGACATAATAAAAAATCTTTCAGAACAAATTATATTATAATAAAAAAGTCTTCAAATTGAAGTTTTGTTTTATTTTATACTAAAATTTGACGTTTCGAAATACTATCATCAAGATAAAAAAATTATAAATAGTAAACAAATAAAACATAGAAAAAAGTTACTAAGTAACAAAAATTAATGTAGGTCCTTTTATTAACAAATACGAGATCATATAAATACAGAATGTACTTTTGTTTTTTTATAAGTGACAAATCATGTAAAACAGAATTAATTTTCGTAATTAAAATATTACAAATATTTTAGTAATTATTTTGTTTGAACAATTTAGTAACAAAAACATAAAATACTAAATTATTATCATTTACCTTACCATACATATTTGTACAAAACTAAGATATTTCTATAATAATATATTTTTTCTTCAAGCGCATCAAAATATTCATATTATACTACTGTATTGCCTAGTTACTAGTAATATAATGTAAACATTATTGTACTAGTAATTAGTTATTATATGTATATATATATATATCACTAAAAACAGTATCAAACATATTTTTGACATATTTCATTTTAAAAAGGTTATATTTAAAATAATCATTTAAATATGATTAATCAATAATTTAATTTTAATTAAAATTTATAGTTAAACATCTTTTAATAATTCCACTGTAGCAAAACAGTAGCTACTTATATTATATTAAATATGTACATGGGCGTAAAAATTCCGTAGAATTCTTAATAAATTATTATTATCGTATTACATGATGCATTTTAAAATAGCGTCTCACATCACCATTCGTTGCAAGAGAATAATTGAATCATTAATTCAGACATTTTAATATTCATACAACAAAATATCAACGATTACTTCATTCATCAAGTTAACCTCAATGAAATGTGCTTGTTGTTACGCATTTAAAGAATGAATTATGTTGAAGAAATCTGCCAAACAGGCGTATAACGAAATGCACTTGTTGACATTGAATAGATTTGCATAATTTGATGGTATCGGAAATCTAAATTATGTGGCGTAATATGTATATTTAAAAATATACTAAACTTATAATCTGTTCTTATTTAAACAGATATTTTATATTTATAATATTTAAATTATTAAAGAAAGACCTTTTGGACATTTTTCAAGTAAGCAACATGTACTATGTGTTTCAAATTCAGGTGCTACCATTGATATGTTGAGAACTATAATAGCTACAATTTCGGTTAACTACGACTTATTGTGCACATTTATATGGCCATCGCAGATGTACCAAAACTTGATAACTGCAAAAAACAAATTTGGTCATTTTCTTTCCTTCTGAATGACTCTCACAGTAAATTTTTAATAGAAAAAAGTTACAAACAAAAACAATAGAAAATTATAAGTTCTATCCATTGACACAACACATTTTTGAGATATAACACTAATTTATGATTTTTGAATAGAATCTATAATGGATTCTTATCTTAAAAAATGTGATATTTTTTCTTCTTTTTAATAATAAAAAACATGATACATTTTAAATGCAAAATAAATTATTTTTTTTTTGTAAAAATCAAATGTTTCTGGTTCTAAACATTGCAATTTAAGCAGTTTTAATAACATCAAAAGTTATTAGAAGTTGTACTTAATAAAAAAAATAGTAATTTAAAAATCAAAGAATGGTAATAACAGAAACATATTATTTTACAGACGAAATGTATCATCAATATGTATCATTTATTAGGGCTTCGAATAACTCTGCTTAGGAGACCTATGCATCATATTTAAATAGAAAAAGTTTAAACTTAAATGAGACTTTAACTTGGCGACTTAATTTAAATATAGCAATTCGGAACATAGAAGAGCATGGTCCGATAGTGTCAATATACCTATAAATGTGAATGACGCTAGAGTTGCTTGTCTGGATAGGGATGTTTGGAGGAAACTGATTTCGGGATAGTGGAACGAGTTTGTGCTACACCCTTTTGGGTACATCGCGTAATTGTGTATGTATGTATGTAATAGCGCCATTAGAATCTATTATGAGATCATTTGGTTGAGAATATTTATGAGAATATTTGGTTGAACAAAAATAATGATATAAAATATAATTTATAAATTATGGAAACTAGAAAACAAAATATAATTAAAATGTAATAATATTTTTGTTTGTACTTAGTAATCAAATTACATCATATAATAGGAATTTTATAATATTTTTTTTGTTTAATTATAATGTTAAGTTTTCCATAAGTATATTTGAAATACAAATAAGAAACACATGTATCTAAAATAAATATATAAATATAAATATAAATATATAAATATATATAAATATAAATGTATATATATATATATATATATATATATATATAATAAAAATATATAATAAACAAATTAACTTCAAATAATATATTTTCTAATTTTCTGATTCCTGCGTTTAAAAAAATATTTTTGATGTATATAATTTGCCAAATCTACGATTTTAAGTAGACAATATTATATTTACAATAAAATAAGTATCATCTTAAAACCGAAAACTATGTTTACATACAAATGCTTAAAAATATATATTTTTATAATAAAAAAAAAACACCTTTTTCAAATTACCCCACTATATTTAAACAATAAATATAATGTAAAATTTTCATTCAAGTGTATAAATAATTTTGTGTTAACAAGAAATTTGACTAAAATAAAAATTTTGTCATTTGATGATGTATTAGTATGACTAATATAATTTATGTTTCAAAGTCGATTTCTTGAAACAAATTTATAATATAAACAAGATTGTTACAAATTTTATTCTGACTGCTAAAATAACAATAGAAATAAATTATAAGTGAAGGAATTAATAACATCACATAAATAATTTTGGAGTCGGAGTCTACGATTTTTTTTCGACTCCACACTCTTGATGTTCCAGTGCCAAATTTTAACAATTACGGAACACATTTATTAACTAGAAGCAATATTATGATGTAGTAAAATATCTTTCAGAACTTATTATATAAAATAGAACGGCTTTAGATTTAAGTTTTGTATTAATATTTATTAATAATCAACATTTCGACGAACTCAGGCGTCCGTTTTCATCAGAAAAACTAATACGAAAAATGTATCAATTTTCCTGATAAAGACGGACGTTGAGTAAAACGAAATGACGATTATTAATAAATATTAATACAGAACTTAAACCTAAAACCGTTTTCTTTTAATATTATGATGTTTTAAATAATTTTTATTAAAAATCTAAATAAATTATATTTCTTTCTTCTTTAAAACATGCTTAATTTTTCATTACAGAATGGAATAGGATTCCCAATTTAAAAATATATAAAGTCATAAGTATAATGGAATTATATAGTTGAGCAAAAAATAAAAACTGATAGAAATAGATGAAATACTATTTATTTCATTACTACAAAATTTTACAAGAATGTAGGAGATATTAAAACCTATCTTTGTTAGCATTTTCAATATATTGATTTCTAAAACATTTCTTAAATTATAAATAGAATAATGCTAGCCCACAGCCAAGCAAGAAACCTACAGCTTATAGTGAGTTTCAAACCACACAGACGCAGCCGAAATCGTTCAGTGGTACAAGATTTTAATACCAGAACTTTTTTTAAAATTTGAATATAGATAATAACACGTTATTTGAAAAATGTTTAATATTTTGTTTAAGAAAACATAATAATAAGAATAATTTAAATAAAATAGTCGACTTTGAAAAAATTATTATTGTGAAACGTTTTCAACAAACCTTTTTCAAATTCTGAAATTTTTTTAATAATAGTTTAATTTGACTTATGCCAGAAGTACTTTTGGCTAGTGCATTTATAATTTTTAGACAAGCACCAAATAGTCTTGTAATAATAATTTAAAAAAAAAAAGAATAACAAAAATGTTCCATATTGGCAGACTATATAATGTAAATTATTATTTATTATATTGAAATTTATTAGAATGCAATTTTATAGTTACCGTAAAACAAAAAAAAATTTCAAATTGATATTAATATTAAAATTACATAAATAAAACATGTATAATGACATAATTAAATGATATAAAAATGTAAAACATTAAATAAGTTAGTTACATTTACATTTACTTAGCTATGTTTGTTATTTGAAAGTTACTTTTGATTTTTATAAGTAATACATGGTAACACCCACATAATTTTAGGAATTTTAATTTTTTTAAAAGAAAATATTGCAATTTACAAACATAAATATTTTTAAGTGACACTTTACTTCTTTTTAAAATTAATACACATCTTAGTATGCCTAACAAACAAAAACGAAATTCTTACATATGGTGTAATTTAGTTTAATATACGGTCACTTAATGCATTAGTATTTATACAAAATTTTCTTTTGATAATGCAGTTATATTGAAAATAATGTATAAGAAAATAAAAAATAATAAAAACACTCGGTTTTAAGTTTCACAATTTCAATAAAAACATTTTATTGGCCAATTTTGGCAGTTAAGTCATCATCAGGAAGGAATATTCCTTCTGAAGCGTTTTTAATAAAATTGTTAAACTTGAAACCGAGTGTTTTTATTATTTTTTATTTGTTTACATATTATAAAAATATTTCACCGAGTACAAACAGCATCTTCAAATAAAGTTATTAATATTTAAAATAAGACACAAATAAAATTATGCTTCTAAATATAATTATAATTATTATCTTACAATTTTAAACACATTCTATAAATATGCAAAGAAATTATATGCATAATAAAAATATTAAATGTCATTGTTCTAACGGATGAAAACAACTATAATGTTGTTCATTTAAATACAAACATAGTTTCACCTCTCTAATTCCATATTAAAATCAATTAATTATTTTTTTGTTGCAAGTATAATAGATATAAAAACAATAATTGCATTTTTATTTAGCAATGTATACTAAATTCATTATATGTAAATGTTTGTATAAAAAAGTAACAAATTTAATTTTTTTTTTTTTATAAATATTTTATACGTTTAAAATATATTAACAGACAGAGTTTTAACTGATTTAGATCAATTGATCTAGATAACAGATCTAAATGAAAATGTAAGATCTTTGATCTGATCTAGATCATTTCATCTTTCCAGATCTTGATCTTAAAAAAAGATCATACGCGCACTTGCATTGCAAGTTATAAGTCGCATATTTAGATACGTTGCGTTTAATAAAATTTAACACCTCATTGCCCTCATCTGTTCCAGTAGAACGACTATTTAGTAGTGGAAGTCATATATTAGTCCCTAGACGTTGTAATTTGAGAGATAATAGATTTGAATCTTTATTATTTCTAAAAGGAATCAAGAAATATTTGACCCCTGTACTAGATATTAATATCACACTAATTATATAAATAAGTAATTTATTTTACATTTTTATATTTTAAAATGTTAAATATAATAATAAGTATTTCATTTATAAAATTAGTTTATATTTGATACATATACATAATAAAAGCAAAAATTAATATTGAAATCTTGACTGCTTTTAACTAAAAGTACTGTAAAAATGGCTATAAATACGGGCCAATGTATTTTAAATGTAAAACAAAATTAAAAAAAAAATGTTTTTGTAAAAACCAAATATTTCAATTTGATCAGCATTATCATTAAAACAATTTTAATGCTAAAATTAAAAAAACAATTAAAAATAATAAAAATAGTTAGTATTTATTAATTTTTAATTAAATTATAGTAATTAAAAATATTTATAACATTTCTCATTTTTACGAAAATAAAAAATGTGCGCGAAAAGTTCCATTTAACGGAAATTCCAATGATGGTAATACCTGAATTTATTACAAAAAAAAAACAGTGCAAAGTGTTTTGCTTAAAACAATTAAAGTAATATTTGAATAATTCTCGCAAAGCGCACCTGCAGCGATATACAATATGAAAACAATTTACCTTAATAGTAACAAAAAACAAAACAATAATTCAAGGTCCAAATTTAACATTCGTTCTCATTTGTAAACATTAACTCACACGTTCATATCATCATATAGGTATAACTCAAGGCAGGCTATGGCAGTGTATATAAATTTCACGAATACAATTTTCTACTGACTTTACGCGGCATTTTGTTGGATACTTTATACAATGAATAATATCAACACCACATAATAAATTCTAAGTACTCATTGTGTGAAGGTCTTGTCATTTATCATAATTTTCACCTATCTACATTGCCAAATATTTTATGTAACTTTTACTTTTAAATAAATTTGTATTATTATTCAAAATAATAACAGAATTAGAGCATATTATATGAAACTGTATACATATATTTCAATATTATACTGTAAAATTAAATAGTATTATTCTTTTTATTAATTAAATTAAATACATGAAAAAGAAAAATTTACAAATTCGTCGGATATGTATGTGCCCTAATTTTAATATTATATTTTTGAAATTTGGTAATTTAGCACAGTTAAAAATGTAATTAACTAATAAATAATTATAATTATCTAGATATAATTTCAAATTTTAAAAATAATTTTTAATGTTCTTAGTTAAACAGTAATTTAAACCATGAGTTTGGTTGGAGTCGCGGAGTCGAGTAGACAAACAATTTTGTCGGAGTCGGAGTTGCTTTTTTTCGTTCCGATTCCGACATTATTTTTGTTGAAGCAAAAACATAACAAATTATTATTATATGAATTAATGTAATTATTTTATGTATGTAATACTTTTCTGTTAAAGTAACAATTTCATTAGTGAAAACGGAACGACCATGTAAATTTACATTGACCAGTCATAATAATTTTGCTACATTTTTTATTATAATATTCTATTTTTTGATAAAATAATATTATAGTTGTTTGAAAAAATTACAATAAAAATTGTAATAAAATTACTACGATTATTAAATGTAAATTCACAATTATTATTTTTTACTGTATATATATATATATATATATATATATATATATATATATATATATATATCTTATACATTATATATATATATATATATATATATTATATATTTTACTCTGTATATGTATTTACTGATCATATTTTTATTTATTATAATAATTATTTTGTTATATTAAATTTAAAATTCTGTGTAGTATTTGTATATAGCCTCTAGGTCTAGATGATGAATCTATACTTAGTTTATGAGAATGGATGTGTGTGTGTGTGTGTGTGTGTATGTGTGTGTGATGGGATGTGTGTGTGTGTGTGTGTGTGTGTGTGTATGTGTGTGTGATGGGATGTGTGTGTGTGTGTGTGCGCGTTGTACGTTCAAACTTTTTAAAATTTCTCTTAGTAATAATTATATAAGTTTATTTTTGCTAATTTTTGGTGAAAAAAAAATATATATTTTTTTATTTAAGCTACACGTTATTCATTTTTAAGCCTATATGCATATCTGCAAATTCTATATTTATTAATAAATTAAAAAAAAAATTTAATATTTAACAACGATATAAGTATGCCAAATCCAACTACACAAAATAACGTTACAGAAAATGCATATTTAATTCAAAGGTGAAGAATTAATTTAGATTTAGAAAAAAAAACATAGTAAAAACTGGAAATCATTTATAGACATAATATTTATAAACTTTTTATACGCCGTTAAAAAAACCAAAACATAATTTATTGGTTACAATAAAAATTCAATTTTTTGTAAGCGCTAATTCATCTAAAAATAACCATGACAATTTCAAAAAAAGCAACGCGATGTTTTGTTATTCAAGGCGATTATTACATTAAACAAACAATAATGATCAAGGTTCATCTCACACTTATATTACTTAATGGAAACCTTTTTAATATTTATGACATTAACAATTCTTAAATTGCAAATTAATTCACAATATTACAGTAAACTTAAAAAAAAGTTGAAATAAACTGACACTGTTAAGTAGCAGAAAATTTTGTACAAGATATCTAAGTAATTGAATTATTATTGTAATATTTTAAATAATTCATTTATATAAACAATGCAAATTGAAAAAAGTATTGAGCCTCATACATTGTAAAAAAATTCGGTAATGTTAGATAAAAACATGGGGCAACTGATTTACATCGGTTTAATATGTAAATTTACAGAAGTCAGTATTTTTAGTGATTATTTAATATCATTTAGAGATATTTTAAGGAAAATTGTTACATTTTACAAACATAAAATACGTATATACTTACTTTTTCGATTAATAAAATACATATCTAATATGGTAAATTAATTATTTTACTTACAATTACAAAATTATATTATTTTTCTAGAAAATTTATATAAACCATCGTTTTGCTGAAATAATATGTAATTTTTTTTACATTGGTTTTTACGTAAAATGCCAACTTTTTTTTCAGTTCTTACATAAACAACATTTAAAATTTTCGTAAGCAAGATCAGTTCTGCAAAATTACTTTTGATACATCCTGTATAAACAATTTTTATTATAACAGATTGTTGTTAAATGTTTATTGAAAACTTCACGAGAAAATTATTCAACATTAATTTAATAAAGTTTAATGTATGATAATATCTAAAACCCGTCCTGTTCAAAATTCTATAGCAATTTGAAAAATATTAATTTACATTCAAGTCGCGTCATAGAGCCTACGATGACATCATAATCCGGATAATTTTTATCATTTAATTATGTGGTGTAACACAGATACATATATCTTCGAAGTTTATACATTTATTATGTGTTCAAATATTATACACACATTTTTACTCTAATTATGTTTAGATACAATTTTTCTTTGTAATAACACGTGCCCTAGTTAAATAAATGTCAATATAAGTAATTGTATATATATATATATATATATATATATATATATATATATATATATATATATATATATTAAGGTGACTAATATAAATACTGTTACTATGTATTTATGTACTGTATTGATAGCAGCATATTGTAAAGATAAATGTCTTGAATCATGGAATTACTAGTTAATCTATTTTTTTTTTCATTTCTCATTATTTGAACCTCTCCATAATAAAATATTATATTTTATAATTTGATTTAGTACGCATGTTAAATATTTACAGATATCTGTATTTTGATATTGATAACAAAAACTTGGTTGCGTTTTTTGTAATTTGTTCATTTGTACTACTTATATTTAAATAAGTATAACTTATATTTTTTAAATCCAACCCGAACCTGAAAAAATTTAGATTCTGAAACCAAAATAATTTCTGTTATTAAACCTAAACCTGAAAATATTCAACTACATATCCCTGTTTTTCTTTCATTTTATTGTAGAAAACATTTATGAATTTACGAAAATTCTATGTCGCACAGGTCACGAAAAATCAAATCCCTTAGTATGTATAGGTTGTACAATTTATTATTCCAATTGCTGACAAAACGCTATAAATACTTTAAAAAAACAAAAACACTATTTTTTTACATGTTAAATTGCTATATAAATAAGACAGAAAAAACAAAATAATGATATAGCACTCTTTTCAACAAAATAATTCAATGGAACGAATCCAATTTGAGTTGAGGGTCAGTATACTTCAATTACTAAACACTAACACATCATTCATCATTCATTTATTATTATACTGCAATAATTTATTTATGTAGACGCGTAGAAAATATAAGATGCCTTTGTAAATTAATTGGTACCTTAAAAAATACTATTAAATTTTTACTTAATATCTATATTTTTTCAAAATCTGATATTCTCATTTTAGAACACTGAAAACTATTTTCAATGATCTAGCAAAAATTATTGAACTTGTATTTCATATTTGTTTACAATCTCCCAACAAAACGTTTATTTAAATACTTGTATGTATTTTGACATTTTAATTTCTTGGCAAACAGACAACTGCACTAAAATTATATTATTTTATATCGTGTAAAAATGTTCAATAATGATTGTGGTAAAAATTTTCATTTAAAAGAGTTTAGAGCCCAAGTAATAGGATATTTTAAATTTTAAATGATTTAACTAAAATGGAATATTCAGAGAGTTGTAGTAACGTGCAACAGTTATACAGTCGTATAATGCAACATATGTACGTAGCACATTAATTGAATTTTATGACACGTAGGTACAAGTTATTCAAATGGCCTGTCATTCGATTTTTTGATTGAAACAATAACATAACATTAAGATGTCTCTTTGGAACTGTACTACCTCGCTCTGTTGTTTTGTCTTTAAATTTTGTAACCAGTATGTCTGTTCGTGTTTATATCACGCTACATGCTAGAATATATTAAATTGAGCATTTACAATAATTATATTATATAACGCACCAATCAACATAATGTGCAGAAATTTTAACGAATGTTTATCTGATTTTGATATTTTTCATAAAAATTTACATTCACTAATTAATAGCTTAAATAATAAAAGTACTATATTTGTATATGTATTAATATGATATTATTATTACCGGATCTATCATTTTTTTTTTATATATCTTGTCCTGTAATTGGTTATATAACTGCTAGGTAATAAAGTCATTATTATTATTATTATTTAAATTGATTAAGCCGCGCATCTTATTATTATTATTATTATTATTATTCACTTCACCTCTAGAGGTACACAACATTGTACAACGGCCTCCGTGGAGGCAAGTATATACAACAGTGATATAATGCATTTTATTACAAAATTATTATATAAATATAATAAAGAAAATCACATTCAAATTTACTTGTTTGTTTCAATGTGTTCTGTTAAATTTAGCTACTCTTTACTTAACACTCTTCGGACTATTGCGCATGTACTTAAGATTACTGCTTTTTATTATTATTATTATTATTATTGTTATTATTATTATAATGTGTAATTAAATTAATAAAAATTAAATTATTTAATTATTTAAATATCAGCACTTTATTGGCCATGCTGCAATATTTTTTTTTAATAGAAAATAGTTTGAAATATACTAAATGACAATGCAGTTAGCCGTATGTTTAATCAATAATTCCATCAATCCAAACACTTGACTCACTTTTAGTTTTAACACCAAATGTTTGGATTAGTTAAATTTATTCTTATACTTGTGCGCAAAACTGACACAGTAGTGTGAATAAGACTTTAAGCTACATAGATGTAAGCGTTTAGTAGTAAATTATGTCTTATTGTAGGCAAAGTTTGGAAATAAATAATTATCTGTCCGTTATATCTTAAAAAAAATTCAATTATTATATTTTCTTAAAATAAACAAATTATTTATAAATTATATAAATCAAACTACGTCATACAAACAAACAAAACAACTAATATCTTTTTAACATTTATAAATATATACATATAGTATTTTAATTCGTAATCTTCTCGGAAGAATATTAGTATTATCTTAGAAATCCAAAAAGATAATAACTATTGGAAATGAATATTCCAATATACAACTATACGTGTCACTGTACTTTTTATCATAACTAAACTAAAAATAGATATGAATAAATATGACATCAAATTCTACGGAAAAGTAAATAGGTACATACATACGTATATACAGACTTTACTTATCAGGCATATTAATTTCATTTACGTTTTTATGCATGGTTATAAACTATAAAGTAGTATGAATACATATTTTATTTCTCTTTAAAAATAATAATAATTTATTGCTTGCAATTAAAAATATGTTTCAAATTTATGTATTTGTTTATTGTACATTGGATAAAAAAAATTTCGATTCGTTTGGAACAAAATTAATGTAAATTAAAATACAAACTTACGTTTTCATTGTTAATCATGATGCTGATTGTGAGATATAATTTTAAAAAATATTGACTAATAAACTATTTTAAGTGACACATAATACACAAAAATACTTAGTTTGTCGTTAAATTTTACGACGAAAAAACTATTAAATTAGCTTATCACTTTGGCAAAAATTATCTGTAAAACAACGCGCTCCAGTTCGTATTACAACTAACTCTCACAACTCGCAATAAACAGACGCGATTTCAAAAATATATTTACATTGCATGACGTCATTCGCTTCACGAAGCAGTTTTACTCAACTGACATCTATTGGACAGCTACGAAACTATAACGTCAGAATGCCGAAAATAGTACGTATTTGCTTTGCCGATCGATTGAAAACAGTTAACAGGTTTACGATTAGATGTCGGCATTGTACTTAAAAAGGGTTAAGAGAATTTATTTATTACCAGACGAATTTAAATTAATTACTGAATTTACCAAAAATAGAATTCTATCGGCATTAGAAGCGTTATACAGGTAACTATTTTTAAAATTTTACATAAAACAGTCTCTGAAACAAAAAGACCTGTGTTCTAGTTTCTGCATGTAAAATCACCAAAAAACATGACTACCATAATCGCTTCAAATCGAAAAGATGAATTAGAATTAGCAAATCCTTGAGCAAATCTATTTACTGAAAAAAAAATTTTTTAATCAATATAAGTCTAAAGTCTCATTCCAGCTACCTTATTTATCTCGGTTGAGTTTTATGCTTTAGCGCAAAGCTAGTGATTCTAAACCAAACTACATATTTTCCTACCTTACAGTTCGGTTCACAATTACTAGTTTGGCTCTAAAATTTAAAACTAAAACTGAGTTAAATAGGGCAATTACGAAGTCAAAAATATACTCGTAAATGTACAAATAATATATAATTATTTAAAAATTTAATCAATTTTTTTAAAGAGATGTTACTTATGTATATCAAATTTTATCATTAACGATCGTTTTCTATAAAAAATATTGTTTCAAAGTTGTTTTCGTTTCTAATAAATTAATGTATTTTGCAAAATAACTACATAATTTATTAGATATTTTATATTTGTGTAATACTAATGCAAAATTAGTCATTAAATTTATTTAACTATTAACTTTAGCAAGAAAATTCAACATAAGCAATAATTGTTTCTTAAGTGGAGTGCCTTGGAACAAAATACAAGTAACTTATGTTAGTATCAGAAAACTACTTGAAAATTAGTAATCTTACATTGAAAATTCTTGTTGAAGGTAATAAATAAATGAGTATGAAGAACTAAATTTAGATTAATTTAATACAGATATAAAATATCTAATAAATTATGCAGTTACTTTGTAAAATATATTAATTTAGAAACTAAAACAAATGAAGAACAAATTTAATTTAAAGTAAATGATCGTTAATCATAAAATTTGATACAAATAACATCTATCAAAAAAACTGAGTGATTTTTAAGTAATATCGTGGTATAGGTATTTATTTTAATAACATAACTTGGTTACATTAATAAAGTAATAACAAATTACATATTTTTTATTTTACTAAAAATTTATAAACTTTCAACATAGGACATGTTACATAAATTAACACAAAATTTTTAAAGTAAAATTCACTAAAATAGTAAAAAATGAGAGTTTTTATTTGAAAAAATAAGATTTCAATGTTTTTTCAACTTCAAGTTTATAGCAAGTTTCTAGGCATATTTTTAAATAGTTTTAATTCATTTTTTTATGGTGAGGTAGCTCAAAGCTTCCTTAATATATATATATATATATATATATATATATATATATATATATATATATATATATATTGGTTATAATAAGAAATTAATAATTTTTTTGTCACTATTTTCCGTAAATAAATTTTGTAAGTTATTGGATCTACATATATGTATATTAATATTTTGTCATTTTTGTCAATATTTAGATGTATAACAACATATCAATTTTATGTTTATGTAATAATTACATATGCTTTTACTAAAACGCGTATTATGTATGATATGAAATATTATTATTCAATTAATGTACATATTTCCTGCATCCTGCTAAAATATCAAATTCTTCAAAATTGCTAAAATATATCAGAAACCTTTAAAATAAATGGAAAAAAAGTAATTTATTAAAATTAATATAATAAATTATCTACATTTACGCGTAATGGAAAAAATAAATCAATATATTTTATAGAAATAATAAAAAAATAAGGACATATAAATATTTTAGATTACAGATAGCATAAATATTTCATAATGAACAGTTATAGTTCAGTATTATTTTACAAAAAAAAAAATAATTTATTTTTCATATTTTGCATTACACTGTTTAATTTTATATTTTGTAATAATATAATAATATTAGACAATATAAAGAAAGAAGACTCATTAATGAAATGTATTTTGAAAGTAGACTTAATGTCTAATTATACTCGTAATTTGTTTATTACGAACAATGAAAACGTAGATATTACGTTAAAGAATTTAACACTTTTTACTTATTCAAATATTAGTAATATTATTTATTTGCAAAATTTTGAAAAAATTCAAAGTTACACAATTCTTTTAAATGAAATAGAAGATTTCAAAATTACAATAGACATGTTACAAACTTTAAACAATTGGAATTCAAGAGCTCGATTTTTGGTTGCATTCATGAGAAATGCAAAATTAGAAAAAGTATTTGAAATTGCCTGGGCTTATTATATTTATAATATAAATATTATTCGAAAAAACGAAAATTGGAATATTTATACATATTTTCCATTTAAATATGGAAAGTGTAACGATACGTCTGAATATTTACTAGCGAATTGTGAACAAAATACATTTAATAATTTGTATCCAAATAAAATTGCGCAAAATTTAAATAAATGTGAATTTATATTAGCAGCATTAAAAGGATTTCCTCCATTTACAATGGTATATGATTGGAATAAAAATATGAAAGAAAATCCAAAACTAGAAGGAACTGAAATTTCCCTTATGCGAATTATAGTTCAAAGAATGAACATTAAAGCTACCTACATTCCTCATAATTACCGAGATTGGGGCTATAAAATTAATGGCACATATACGAATTTGTTTGAAAAAATGTTGAAAAAGGAAATACATATAGTTCACGCATGTACCTATGCTAATGAAACAATGGACAATGATTTTGATTTTTCTATATGTTATAAGATTATGGCAAACAGATTCTGGGCTCCATCTGGAAAAGAAATTCCAAAATGGCAAAATTTAAGTGTTCTCTTTAATATATCATTGTGGATTATTTTATTTTGTACTTTTTTTATAATTGGAGTAGTTTTATGGATAGTTGGACAAAAATTTGAAACAACAAACACATACAAAAGTTTAATTTATTCAATGTTTATATCTTGGAGCATATTGTTACAAATTTCAGTAAAATTTCCTAAGTCTGTCTTAATGCGTACAATAATTTTTTGTTGGATTATAACTTCACTAATTTTATATTCTTTATATCAATCGATGCTAATTAACATATTAACTACACCGATATATGAAAAGCAAATTGAAACATCTGATGAGTTATTGACAACAAATATGAAATTGGGAATGTTTAATGGAGCTGCTACTATATATGATTCAAATATATTAAAAGAAAAACGAATGTTGGAACGACGTATTGTTTGTCCGTTGTCTATGGAATGTGTCAATAGAACTGCATTTATACGAGATATAGCAACAATTAAAGCTGTGGAACAAACTGAATACTTTATACGCAGATATTGGACTTTACCTGATGGACGAACCATGATTTCTATGATTAAAGATAGTGGAGCTAATTATTGTATCAGGTTAATATCACTATCTAAAAGAATTAAAAATTGTGTTTTATTTTTACAGTGCAATCTACTAGATCACGAATGTTCAACCTTTTGGTAGCTAATACTAACTTTACACGGCACATTTTCTATAAAAACCTATACAATTTTCTATGGGAAATATATAAAATTAATGCGTTTTCCACGATGTAGAATAAAATGTACAGACGCAAGCGCAATGATATTTCAGATTTTAACAATTTATTTGTATCTAATTTGAAAATCTGAAATAGTATACTATTTTTACTTATTTGTTTTTATACAGTGTTTTCAATTTTGTTATAAACCTATTAAAAATGTGTTTTAGGTATATTATTTATCCGATTTCAAACCAATTTTCAGGCTAGATTCTTATTTTTGTGTAGTATTGTTAACTTTTGTCTGTGTACCCTCATGCTTTAAATCTTGTTATGCTAGTTTTGGAATTAAAATTAATAATTATATTATAAATTAATAATGCATTATGGTAATAACAAATTTAACGTATTTTGTTATAGGTTTTATATGATAAAAGGATTTCCATTACGAGATCGAATGAATGACATTCTCTACAGTATAGTTGAAAGTGGTCTTGAGCGAAAACTGATAAAAGATGCCGAATTTTTTGTTCGAAAAGAAACAAGCAGTAAAAATCACAAACCATTGAGTGTTAATCATTTACAAATAGCTTTTATTTTATATGCATGTGGAAGTTGCTTGGCTACAGTCTGTTTTATAAGTGAAATAATCAGGAAAAGAATACAGAAAATTTAGAACTAAATTTTTAAATTTTAAAACGTGTTTCATAGTAAATTAATTAGTGCACTACATCTATGTTCAATTTTTCTTAGTATTTGGTTGTCTTTGAATAGAAAATGTTGATACAGCAATTCTTGCATATCTATCTACACTATCGGTTCCCAACCGATGATTTGTAAATTCGCAAGAGTTGTCTTTACTTTATTTTACGGGTCACTGTGTTCCAATTAGAGAGGAGAGGAGTAACGACTACATTTAAGGGTACGCAAGAAATGTCAAGGAATACACCAGGCTTTCTATATAAAATGGCAGATTTCACTTGTTTTGTTTTTTAATAAATTATTTGTAATTATTTATTATAGATATAAATATTAATACATATAATATAAAAAAATTATTTAAATTTTTAATATTTTATTTTATCCGATTTTAATCAAATTTTCGGGATAAATTCTTCTTTTGGAATAAAAAATTATATAAATTTTTAATATTTTATTGTGACAATTATGAATGCTTGCAAGAATTAAGTAAGTAATTTTATTTTTATATAATGTTGCCAATTTTTCGAAAAAACAAAATTTTTTTTATCCGATTTCAAACAAATTTTCAGAATATACTTTTTTATATGCACAATAATTATTAAATGGCGGCAAAGGATATATATATATATATATATATTGTAATAATATTTTAATCTACTTATATAATTTATAGTAAATACTTAAATTCTTCTGTTTTTAATTTTTATTAAATTTTTACACAATATTTGACAATAAACATATTAAAAAAACTAATCTCTACAAACAGTACAGAGATAGATAAAAAATTTTATTCCTTGTCATTCACAAAATAGGAGTATTAAATAGAAATAAATTTTAGTTGGAAAATAAAAAGAAACATCTATCACCTTAATAATTGACATATTTCAATAAATGCTCAAAATGTTGTCCATTCACTATCTAAGAGTACCCTAAACGGGATTGAACATTTTTAATTATTTCGGGGGAAATTAACCTACACTAATGTCTTATATAAAAAAAAATTAAAATAAAAATTTGAAATTTGGCAGTTACGAATAACTTGATATGCATTTTAAAAATACATACATACATACATACATACACAATCACGCCATATACCCAAAAGGGTGTGGCACAAACTCTTTTCACTATCCCGAAATCAGTCGCCTCCAAACACTCCTATCCAAACAAGCAACTTTCGCTTCATCCACATTCATAATTCCTCTCATACATGCTCTTCTATTCCTACTACTTGGAAACTTTCGCTCACGCAAAACACTCTCAATCATATCACTCCAACTACTCATTGGACGTCCACGCAAACGTAAACCATCAAAATCATTCAAATAAATCTTTTTAACCAAACGTTCATTAGACATTCGCTCAACATGTCCGAACCATCTTAACTGACTAACACCAACTTTTGCTACAACATTTTTTTCAATTTCACACTCATCATACACTAGTCTATTTCGTACCCGATCTCTCCTAGTTACACCACATACCCCACGTAAAAATACGCAATAAAAAAATAGGGTTGCCATTTAAACAAATTAGTGATGACGTCGTATCTCAAATTTGGGACACACTACGAGTATATACTAATTTTTTTCATGAAAAATGCTTCAATATAAAATAATAATCGACGAGTCCGAGCATTTTTCAAAATTAAAATAGATCTGTGATTTATTGAATTTATTCCAAGTTACACTGTATAAACGATGTATGTATGCGTTTAACCCTTAAAAAAATTAATTTATATATTGTGATAACATCTGGTGTTTGTTTAATTATTTAAAATTTTAGAAAAAATCAATTACATAAAGAACTACTGCATTTGATTAATTTATCAAACATTGCAATAAATACAACATTTGAATACTGAGTTTTCATTAACGTTACAATTTATTGAAAGAAAATATACATACGTTTGAAGATCACTTACCACACCACACAACTCCCATATTCTCTACTTGATATATAGAAAAGAGCATATTATTTCGCTTACCGTACACAATAGGTTTGTTCCAAGCTACCATTAAATCAGTTTGGAATCAGGTCAGAACTGTCGGAAACATGCGCAATGTGGTTTTGACACATGCGTAGTAACATTTCCAACTAGTTTAGAATTTAGTTGGAACAAACCTAATATATAACGACAGTTGGAGTGATGAGATATACGAGAAAAACCAAAACGTGTATCTTTCAAACGTAAATAGATTTATCTAAAACTAGACTACTTTTTATTATTTTTTTTACATTATAATTTAGTAGACCGAGAGCCCGTGACTGCCAGACCTTCCTTATTTTATAAAATCTGAAAGTTTCTCAGCGCATGCTCCCAACACAGGTAGGAACGATAAGCTACTTACGAAGTTTGGGTCATCGTGGCTTTGGCAGGTAACAGGTTGCAAAGATGTATAAAATGCCAACTTAAATTTGTCAAATAATAAAGCGTAATTTTCATATATTTTCTTCAGAATAATATTAGAAATTACGTCATCCATTGCCAGACACTTAATATCGCGGCAACCCCTTGCCAGACACCCTTAAACTTCAATTTTATTGAAAATTTTAAAAAACGTTTTAGAATTTTCAATAATTTTTCCTGCCAAACCAGAATGAGGTAGAAAAAAAGTTACTTAGCTATTATGTAGCTAAATTTTTTATCTATTTTACTGAATTTTTTCAGATTTTTTTGAGCAAATTTTGAAAAAAATCTTATTTTAAAAAAATCGCCCCCTTGATAAATTTTAAAAAATTTAGTTTTTAATTTTTTCTACTAAACAATGCATCTTAGAATAATTCTTTCTTTACTCAATTATAGTACTCATTATTCCGCATTTTTCCATAACATGCTTATTTTCCTATACCTCATAGTTTTTGAGAAAAAAAATAAAAACCAAAAAATCAAAAAAAAAATTCTAGTGCCCAAACGGCACATGCTAGCAAATTAAAACTAAAACCAAATTATAGAACTTTTTAGTGTCTATCAAAAAGTATTCTAAGTATTTCTCCGAATTTAACTCGAGAAAGGAGTATATCGCAAAAATTTAAGTTGGCATTTTATACACTTTTGCAACCTGTTACCTGCCAAAGCCACGATGACCCAAACTTCGTAAGTAGCTTATCGTTTCTACCTGTGTTGGGAGCATGCGCTGAGAAACTTTCAGCTTTTATAAAATAAGGAAGGTCTGGCAGTCACGGGCTCTTAGACTATAGTAGTGTAAAAGCATTTTTAAAATTCATGATTTTTTTTAGAATCCGGACAAAAAAAAAATATGGAACTAGAAAGTATGGCTTCAAAATTGGGAGTAATAGATGACAGTAGCACTTTACAATCTCCACTTTTATATTATCTTTTATCACATTTTTTGAAAACAGATGTTATGCAATCTTTGCTCTAAATATATTAAAATAAATTTTGACGTAATGTGAAAACACATTGCATAATTTCTAAATAAATTACGGATATTATTATACAAGAGTATAAAATGTTTTGTGAAAATTTATCAGATATGTACCTATTTATCTGGTTATCTATCTCTGTACTGTTTGTGGAAATTTAAGTATTTACTATAAATTATATACATTAAAATATTATTACAATATATACTTATATATATATATATATATATATATATATATATATATATATATATATATATTGTATTACTTTGTAAGAATACGATTTAATATGTAAAATAAAAGTAAAGTTAAAAAATAATCGACTAATTTGAACATTAAGAATTATCTAATAATAGTTATTACTCATTAGGACAAAATTTACAAGCACAAGTAATTCATTAAAATTAATAATAGAGTAGAATATTATACATTTTGTATAACTACGAAAGGTGTTCAATAAACAGTGAGGCTAGTTCTTTTCTGAAAAAAACTGTAGGTCCTACAAATATCCGGCAAGAATATTTGAAATCAGTATAGTTTTTTATATAAATCCACTAGGTTGCAGTATCGTAAATATGTTCCAAAGGCTAGATTAATAAAGGTAACTTGCCTTTCGCCTCCGCAGTAAATCCATAATTAAGAAAATAAATAAATAAGTTACTTGTGATATATCCGATCCGACCACATTGCATACAGATATTGTTGATTGCTTGATTCACCAAAAAGTTAATAACCAGAATATAATCGTTTTTTTTTTGTTAGTAAACAGAAATAATAAACTACAATACTACATTAAATATAACTCAGTAAAATATGTGAGACGCTTAGTGGAAAAGTTTATTTAAATATTTATCAAATACTATATATATATATATAGCTTAGTAAAAAAACCTTTTAAAACTCATTAGCTTTAGGTTGAAGTTCCGTTACATTATAATTAAAATTCGACGTTTTGATACATAAAACGCGTATTATTATCAATACAAATGTATTTACTTTCCTAATGATGATACACGTTTAGTACGTAATAAGTATAGTATAATATAACAAAACTTCAACCTAAAACTTCTTATTATATATAGCTATTTGCATTTGAAAATATTGGGCGTCTATTCTTGACAGTTTATTTGATCTTAAAACTCAGAAAGTAGCTAATTCGTCACTTTTCCACTGAGCGTCTAATTATCGCAACGATTTTGTTAAGTGCGATTATAAACATTTTGAATACGTGAAAAGATAACGTTTTAATTGGGTCATTTTCTGAGTTGTTGATAATTTTTCTTTGAAGTAGTAGATTGTATTGGATCCATTACTTTTGTATTTGCAATACATAATTACTTAATATAGAGTCATTGAATGTTTTAGAAATAACTTGTATAGTACAAATAATTAGGTTCATAATTATTAAAAATTGAAATATATATGTTTTATTGTATTTCTATTTAAATAAATATGACACAAAATAATAATATTAAAAATATACTCGTTATGTTTAATATTGTTTTTATATGTATTACTATCATTTTTTTATCATTTATTACTAGATATGAAGGAAAATACTAATATAAACTAATATAAACTAATATAAAACAATTTAATAAATCATAATAATTTATATTTATTAAATATTGAATATTTTTTTCAAATTTGTTTCAATTACAGCTTCTATTCTATATTATTTTTTTATGTTCGTTAGGTCAAGGTCAGATTAGGTTAATTTTTACCTGTACAATTTGGTCCAATTGATATATTCCCTATTAATTTCTAATATGTTATTGTTTTTCGTTTGAGAAAAATCTGACTAAGAATTCGTACACGGTGTGACAGAACCATATAGAAAACTTTTTATTATTATTGATAGAATATTTCGTATTTTTTATTTTAACAATATTACAAATAGTATTTTTTTACATATACGTACACAATCAAGCCATGTACCCAAAAGGATTTTGCACAAATTCTTTCAACTATGCCAAATTTACTTTCGATATTTCTTTGATTTAAAGCAAAATAAAGTTAATACAAATATTATTATTATACTTTATTTTATAAATCTGTGATATTTTGTCATATTGTATTGTTATCTACTTACGAAATTAAATAATGACAAAAACGCACCAAATTTGTTTGCTCTCTAGAAAAATATGTATATTAAGTTAATATATTTTTGTTACTATTTAATTTTTAATTATTATGCAGTAATTTTACATCCATAACAATAATTTAATTAGAGCATAATAATTTATTGTGTTTTTAAAAAACAAACAAATATTTATTTCTGCAAAATAATAAATAATTTGCATTCTTTTCATTGAACAAAATTATATCTTACAATTAGTCATACATATGTACACTGTTTTTAGCACATATTTTTTTAACAGTGTATGTACTGATATATCATGAGATTTTGGAAAATAATTTTACATTCTAAAAATGTTGTCATATAACTATATTTTCTAATTTTAGTACCTAATTTCAATTATTTTTACAAAATAAATACAAAATTTGTATTTACTGTTATAACCAGATCTAGTTCAATTGATCTAAATCACAAATCTAGATCAATTTTTTTTTACAGATTTTGATTTTGATCTAGATTATATAAAAATGATTTATGATCTTAAAAAAGATCATGTGCGCAATTGTATTGCAAGTTATAACTCGCATATTAGTTACGTTACGCTTAATAGACTCATAGATAGGAAACATGAAAAAAATTCAAGTTTTAGGAAACTAATATTTTACCCCTGTACTATTACTGTAATATTATATTAATTATTTAAATAAATAATTTGTTTTATATTTTTTGTTTTATCGTTTAATAAAAATACAAATATAATAAAATTGCCAATTTTTTTACTAATTGAAAATTCTGGAACCATGTTATTTCTGTTTATATTGTAATTAAAAAATATAAGAAATGATCTTTTTTATAGTCTAACAAAAGATCCGATTGTAGAAATTGATCTACGATTTGATCTAGAATATTATTTACTGGGAAAATCTTGGTCTTGATCTAGATTCTTTTTAATGTGATTTGTCACAACACTGGATATGAGTGTAAATGATAAAATAGGAAAATAATGTATCATTAACATATGCATTTTATTAACACCAGACTACGCAAAAATACATAAATTTGAACAATAACTGAAATATGTATATTTTAAATAACTATTTTATTTTTTGTGTTTCTGAACATTTTTTATGACTATCTCAAATATAAATAAAATGACTGCAATACTTATACCACAAATATATAGATAAAAAGATGTTTGCAAATGAGATATTGACAGTGGTCTATTTTCAGTTTCACTTGAATCTTTTCTTATAAAAAATATGGAATCTTTTGACCATTTTTCAATAAGACCATTCTCTATCAGCCCATATAAAATTTTATTTATTCTGTCTAATAAAGGAAACCCTTTTACTGTATACATCCTGAAAGAAATTATATTACTTAGACAAAATTTATAGAAATGTGTTACAGAAAAAAGGTTTAACCAATTATTATTTACAGAAGTTATTACCATTGAAGATACAACAAAGAATAAGGATTTTTTTACATACATATTTTAAATTTATTACATAAAATATCTCTTATATATAGAATATGTTCAAATTCTAAATTATATATTTTGTTTATATTAAATGATATTTCTATTACTGTCCAAAAAGCATATTTTTTAAATATTTTATGTCTTGTTATAACAAACGTAATAGTAATAAATTAATTAGTGTAAAATAAATTAATATATAAATTACATAAATAGATAGTAAGTACCAAAATACTAACATGCCAAAAGAGTAAAAAGCCGAATCTTCTATTGGAAAAATCATTGATTTTCCATCAGGAAATACCCAAAGTCGTGGTATCCAATACAACGTCTGTTCAGTATTTTTTATCGTTGCCATATCTCGACTGAAAGCTGTTCTATTTAAACATTCAGGAGTTAATGGACACTTAAGTGCGCTTCTAAATATCTTTAGGACATTTGTAGTACTTGAATATCTATATACTTCACGATTGTAAGCACCCAATTTTAAATTTGAATTTAGCATCTCATCTGTTGTTTTGATTTGTTTTTCAAATATTGGAGTGGTTAGTATTGTAACCAACATTGATTGATATAATGCAGAAAGTATTAAAGTACTAATTAGCCAAATACAAATGATAAAACGTAGTATTATAGAATTTGGCAGTTTTACTGCAGTTTGCAACATTGTGCTCCAAGAGATCATTAAAGTAGATGTTAATTGTTTGTATATTTTATTTGTTTCTCTTTGACAGCCAATTATCCAAATAATTGTCGCATTGATCAAAACCGCACAAAATAATGTAAACCACAGTAATTTGTTAAATATAACCGTTAAATTACGCCATTTTGGTATTGATTTAGCAGTTGGAACCCAAAATTTGTTTATGAACATTTTGTAAAATATTGTAGCATCAAAGTCTTGTACAATTGTTTCGTTAGCAGTTGTACATCCATGTATCATCGCTATTTCTTGGTTATACAATTTTTCGTACATACCAGTATAAGTTCCATTAATTTTATAACCCCAGTCATAAAATTTGTGTGGTATGTAGTTTGCGGTAAAGTTCATACGTTGCGCAATAACATGCATAATTACCATTTCTGAACCTTCAAGAAGAACGTTTTCTGTTTCATTATTTTTCCATTTGTAATTCAATCCATATGGCAGACCATGTAATGCCATCATTTTAACTTCGCATTTATTTAAATCATTCACAATTTTTATTGGATATAAATTAGGTAATATATTGGGACTGCATTTTGCTAAAAAATTACTAGTAGCATCCATACATTTTCCATCATTAAATGGAAAAAATGTGTATATATTCCAATCAGTTTTATATTTCTGGATAACTACTATATTATATATATTATTTTTCCATGCAATTTTAAAAACACTGTCCAGTTGTACGACTTCAAAAAATATTGTTACAAAATATGCTTTAGAATTCCAGTGTTGCTCTAAATGCAATTTATTTACAATATGTAAAAATTCTTTTGCGGTATTTAAAATAAATGTGTATGATTGAAATTTAACAAAATTATCTAATAATTGAACATTATTTGAGTTTGAATTTAAAATTATAGTTGGATATAATGGTATAATCTCTAACTCTGCATTATACTGTATTATTAAATTTCTAGAAAATTGTAATGTTTTCTGTATTTGCCTTAAACAATTAGTTAATACAAAGTTGTCTAAATTTTCCGAAAAACTTTGTTTAATACATAATATCATGATAATAATTATCGCATGCTTAAAAATGTTTAGAAACATTGTACCATAAATAATGTTGATCGTATATATTTATCAGTATGTACCTAAAAATATTTTTTTATTATATATAAATACAATACATATATATAATACAACACATAAATACAACACACATATATATATATATATATATATATATATATATATATATATATATATATATATAAATACAACACATACAATTTTCAATAAATAACACTGGACAACAGTGAAATGATCTATCATTTTACAGTTTATTATGTTGGTTGACTTTAATGTGCATACAACAAATATTTAGTTATTAAACAATATTTCTTATAAATTAATAAGATATTTAAAATTATTAGCTAGGATAATTTTTTGGTAAAATGTGTGAATAATCCCGACAACTTTCGTTATATTTCATTATCTTAAAAACCGAAACTAATTCTAGAATTTAATTACTATTTTCGTATTCAGCATTGCAAATTTTATAAGAAAAATTACTTTACAGGAAGAATACCATGTTGAAATCAAAATTTGTTGTCCAGTGATAATTTAGTGCGAGTTATCGCACTGTTTGAGCAACCAATTGTTTTAGTAAAAATGTTCATGTGGAATCAATTTGATTTTGTATTTATAAATTATTTCCACGATATCAGCTATATCGAAAAGAAAAAACGGTACAGTTTAATGCGAAATTATTTATAATCGAAATATAAAACAAACCGGCAATCTTAGATTTAACGAGTAAGGACTACAGCAATATAGACTTAAAAAAAAAACAAAACAAAACTGAACAAATTTGTATAGCTCTTCGTTCTAATATAGTTGAAAACTTCTCTTGATGCTGCTTTAAACCTGTCGGGTTTGTAATAAAGGATCTTTTACATTTTTGAATTAAAAGTTACAAAACTATCATTTGCTTCGCATTTACACTTATAATGAGAACGAAATAAAATGAAAATTTTGATCGTTCATGAATGTCGTACAGCAGGACGCAAAACTTTTTAGTCACCGTGATCGGGTTGCCGCGACTTGACCGCCAAGAGCGCATTTGTCCTTAGCCTGATAATTGCAGAAAAGCATTTGTTAATCTGATTTTATTTTTACTTTTTCCACTATGTATACTCTGGCTATAAAACATACCTAGGGCCTGAAACTATTATAATTTAATTTTTAATAACTTTTACGGAATAAAATATAAACAAACTGTGTTAAATATCTTTTATTAATTTTTATTTATTTTTAGGTTTTACTAAAAATATAACACTATGCCACACTCTTATTATATTAAATTAATCTACATGCAGAACTAAAATGTAATGTAATGTTTTTAGTAAAATGCAATAGAAAAAACAAAACACTAACTACATGTAAGTCAATACAATTTTAATACAAACTAAAATTAAAACTCAATTAGTGCTTTCTTATAGAAATACGTAATTTATAAAACACAATGAAAATTTATCATTTATACATATCACAATAAAGCATACATTTACTATGACAGTTATTGTTAATAAATGTAATAATCGTTAATAATATATTTTGTAATAAAATTGATGGCTGGTATAGGAGAAGCAGCGAATTGGTCGAAAGCTCGTCTTGAATATCAAATAAGTGTTTAAATTTTATTTGACCAATTGACTGCTTCATCCATTAGTTTATATTATATATATATATATATATATATATATATATTGATATATGATATATATATATATATATATATATATATATATATATATATATTGATCCAAATAAACATTAATTTCTAATACTATTGCAGGATGTTTAAATATAATATAAAAGCAAAATATAAAAACAGTCTATTTTTTTCTAAAGGGTGATTCATTTAGAGGTAATTTTTTCACAGCTGATTTTATGACAGTTGACGCGCGAGTCGTGTCAACCTGTCATTGTATTTTTGTTCAGTATTGTTTGACATTTTATTATGAAAAGACTTAGCCCGGCACACCGTCTACAAATTATTCAGCTGTATTACGAAAATCAACGTTCTACGAAGAATGTGTTTCGAGCGCTTAGAGCAACTTATGGTCCACATAATCGGCCTACCGAACGCACAATTCGTCGTACCATCAAAAAATTTTAAATTCAATTTTTATTATTGGATAATACGCGACCAAATAAACTACATCCAGCACGTAGTAAAGAAAATATAGCGGCAGTAGCTGAGAGTGTCCGCGTTGAACGTGATGAATCGATTCGGCGCCGTTCTCAACAACTTGGCTTGTCATATGCAACAACTTGGCGTATTTTACGTAAAGATCTTGGTTTAAAACTCGTGCAAAAACTGATGCCGGCCGACCTTTCTTTATTGCTTTATGGCTTTATTGCAAGAACAATTCGGTGAAAAGTTAATTTCACGCTTCGGACAGGTGAATTAGTCGTCTAGATCGTATGATATCACACCTCTAGACTTTTTCCTTTAAGGCTACGTAGAGTCCAAAGTCTACAGGGATAAGCCGGCTACGATTGAGGAATTGGAAGCCAGCATTACTCGCGTCATTCGCCAAATACCGCTCGAAATGATCAAACGTGTCATCGAAAATTGGAACTTCAGAATGGAGTATATTGGCCGCAGTTACGGCCAACATTTGAAAGAAATAATCTTTAAAAAATAAACGTAAAGAATGGTTCTTTTGTTTGATAATAAAGATTACCCGATAAAATTGAATTTTTCTATTTGTTTTTATTTTTGAAAAAAGTACATCTAAATGAATCACCCTTTATATAGGTTCTATTTTTTTAGTGTATATAAATTTGTATTTACAATCCCATTTACATTTTAACAGTGTTTTTAACAATAACCACATTTTCATATATATATATATTTTAAATTATTTATTGTTATTATTTTTAAAAGCTTTATTTAATTCAGATTTTTATTTGAGTAATAAGAAAACACATATAATAATAATAAATATTTAAGAAATGCGTTATAAATTTTGTTTAAATCGCTTTCTAATTAGTTCATATATGAAGTAAATATTTGCAGTACATATACCAAAAATATGCAAATAAAAAGCAATTTGAAGATGAGATATTGTTAATGGCTTACGTACATTATTATTTGATTCTTTATGCACAAAAAATAAAACATCTTTCAACCATTTTTCTATTAAACCATTTTCTACTAGACCGGACAAAATTTTATTTAAACGATCCAATAGTGGAAAACCTTTTACTGTATACATCCTGTAAAATAAGAAGTTTATATTTATGTTTGGTTTATAACACTCAAGTACTATTCTATTTATGATGAACAATAAAAATGAAATATAATACTTATAAAACATATTAAAATCAAAACACTTACAAGCAGAAAGTAGTAACACCAGAATCGCTAATAGGATAAATCATTGGTTTGCCATTAGGTAATGTCCATAATCGTTCAATCCAATACCGAGTTTGTTCAACATTTTTCATTGTACTAATATCTCTTTTAAACGCTGTTCTATTTACACACTCCATAGATAGCGGACAATAAATTAAATTCTGACCAATTTTTTTTTCTTTTGGTATATTTGCATTTAAATAAATTGCAGCAGTATTTATTTGCATACCATATTTCAATCTGGAAGCTAATAATTCGTCTATTGTTTTAATCTGATTTTCATAAACAGGATTAGTTAGAACCGTAATAAGCAATGATTGATATAAAGCATACAAAATTAAAGATGACAGATACCAGTTACATACTATTAAACGCATTGTTATAAACTTGGGTTGCTTTATCGCAATTTGCAGCAGTACACTCCAAGAAGCAATGAGAGAGGTTTCTAATTGTTTATAAATATCAATTGATTCTGTACGTTTTCCAATAATCCAGAAAAATATTCCATTAATTAATACAACAAAAAATATTGTTAACCACAATAATTTATTGAACAAAATTGTTATATTACGCCATTTTGGTATTTCTTTTGCTGTCGGAACCCAAAATTTGGTTTGCAAAGCTCTGTATGTTATTGAATAATCAAAATCGCTCATTAAAGATTCATTAACATAACTACTTCCATGAATAATAGAAATTTCTCGTTTATATAATTTTTCATACATTCCAAAATAAGTTTGATTACTTTTATAACCCCAATCTCGAAATATATGTGGAATATATTTTGTACTAAAATTCATACGTTGTGCAATAACGTGCATAATTATCATTTCAGAACCTTCAAGTAAAGCGTTTTCATTTGCATTATTTTTCCATTGATACGTTGAAGTATATGGCATCAAACCTCGTAAAGCCATCATTTTAATTTCACATTCATTTAAATCATTCGGAATTTTATTTGGATATAAATTTACATATGCAGTAGATCCACAGTGTGCTATCAAATAACTAGTATTATCATTACATTTTTTATTGTTAAATGGAAAAAATGTATACATATTCCAATCAGTTTCATATTTTTGTATAACCACTATATTATAAATATTCTTTTTCCATGCAACACTGAAAACCGTTTCTAAATGAGCAGGCTCAAAGAATATTACTAAAAATTTCTCTTTTGAATTCCAGTAATTTTGCAAATGTAACTTATTTAGAATTTCAATAAATTCATCTATTGCATTTAAAATAAATGTATATGATTGGAATTTTTTAAAATTATCTAATAAGTCAAGATTATTATAATTTGAATTTAAAATTACTGTTGGATGTAAAGGTAAAATATTTAACTCAAAATTAGAAATTATCATTAAATTTTGTGAATATTTTAATGTTGAATGTACTCGTGTTACACATTTTGCTAATTCAAGTTCATTATTAAACTTATTTGAATTAATTTTTCTAATATGAATAAGAATTACAAAAATAACATATATGTATTTTTGCATATTCATTACTCTCAGAATTACAAATAAAAATTGAATAAACTTTTTTCTATACTTTCGAAAAATATATTTCTCATTATCAGTAATACTGATGAAATATATCATAACTTAAAAAACATGTTTATCTATAATGTACGTATATGAAATATGACATTAATGAAATAAATTCAGTATATTGTAAAAATATTGTTACAATAAGTATAAAAAATAACATAGTATATGATATGATATATTGCAGTAAATTTTATACCTACGTAAATTGCTTCAACGAACATAAATAAATTCTAACAATCACAAAAAAGTTTTTTTCTAATACAGTATATTTTGTAATATTAACTATTTTAACATCAATTTATTTAATATAATTGAAATATTTTTTATCACTGTCAGTTTTTCTAAATTAGTTGTAAAATATGATTTTACTAAAAATGTTAAAGTTCATCAGTATGTTGAATTTTTTTTTGTAAAATACAGTAATACTCCGCCTTACGCAAATTTTCAGTGACGCTATTGACTGATTGATAGTTTTTGGCATAAAATTTTACACAATAACTTTTTTTATATGTATGTTATGTAATAAAATAGTTTCAATTACCAAGAAATTAGTATTTTGTTTGCAGATTTTTTCTCACCCGACTTAAGCTTTTTCGGCTTATGCCACCAATGCCAAATCACCTATGGCGTAACTTCGGAGTATTACTATATATAATTATATAGAACACATATTGTCAACTTAGAGCAGATCTAGCCTATCTCCATTTTTTGAGTTTTAATTACAGTGGTATAATTTTTTTGATTAGTGTTCATATGGAGAATATAAAACAATTCACATTCAATAAACCAATTCACAAATTCACATAAACCAATAAGTCGGAATAAAATAGTGATAGAAAATGGGGCTAGTTCTGTAATAAATAAATATATATATTATATAATTGCCGTGTAAATATTGATGAGAGAGTTAATGGATATCGGCCTGGATTGATGTTATTGTAACTTTTATTCAATCCATGTCGATATCCATTAATTCTCTCATCTATATATATACAGGGTGATTTGTAATTAATTGGAAATATTTTAACTGGAGTATCCTGGGCTCAGAATATGAAGATTTGACCCAAAACACTTAGATAAAATGTGGCTCCTTACTGAGCTACAGGGTGTTTTATTTAAAAATTTAAAAACGATTTTTGCCCAGTACTTAAAAACTATTTGACGTATCCTTATCATATTTGGCAGAAAGTGTAGGTACCGTACACCATACTAAATTATGTTAAACAAAAGTTTCTGGCTAGTGCCAGTGGCGTACAACAGGGGCAAGTGAGAGGTTGATCCTTCCTAAATTCTACGCCACTGGCGGAATTGTCATTTTAGCACAATTTTTCGATTCTCCAGTACTTTCTGTGTAAAAAACATACTCTTCCTTCGTAACGATAAAGTCACTATTTTTTGAGATATTTAAAGTTAAACATAAGACGCACCCTTGGGATTTTTTCAAAATTTGCTCAAAAAAATCTGAAAAAATTCAGTAAAATAGAGAAAAAAATTAGCTACATAATAACTAAGTAACTTTTTTCTCTAACTTATTCTGGTTTGGCAGGAAAAATTATTGAAAATAAAAAATTGAAATGTAAAAAATATTAATTTTCAATAATTTTTCCTGCCAAACCAAAATGAGTTAGAGAACAAAGTTACTTAGTTATTATGTAGCTAATTTTTTCCTTTATTTTACTGAATTTTTTCAGATTTTTTTGAGCAAATTTTGAAAAAATCCCAAGGATGCAGCTTATGTTTAACTTTAAATATCTCAAAAAATAGTGACTTTATCGTTACGAAGGAAGAGTATTTTTTTTACACAGAAAGTACTGGAGAATCGAAAAATTGTGCTAAAATGACAATTCCGCCAGTGGCGTAGAATTTAGGAAGGATCAACCTCTCACTTGCCCCTGTTGTACGCCACTGGCACTAGCCAGAAACTTTTGTTTAACATAATTTAGTATGGTGTACGGTACCTACACTTTCTGCCAAATATGATAAGGATACGTCAAATAGTTTTTAAGTACTGGGCAAAAATCGTTTTTAAATTTTTAAATAAAACACCCTGTAGCTCAGTAAGGAGCCACATTTTATCTAAGTGTTTTGGGTCAAATCTTCATATTCTGAGCCCAGGATACTCCAGTTAAAATATTTCCAATTAATTACAAATCACCCTGTATATGTAAATTTGAAAATTTCACGACTGTAAAATATTATATTTACTGTAAAATTTTTGTAACAAGATGATAGTCAAAGGTTATATATATATATATATATATATATATATATATATATATATGTTTATATAGGATTTTGTTGGGATTGGAAGTCAAACGGAATGTAGAATTAAAAACTCAATTCATTGTTAACGCAAGCTTTCGGAGGTTTCTTTTCTCCTTCTTCAGGCGACCTGTTTTTTATTAAAAATTATTTTATTTAGTAATTACAGAAAATTATTTATGAAAAATCAATGTAAAATATTGTTTTACTCAGTATTCTGTGTACTCAAACCAATGATAAAATATTTTAGAAAATATGACCAAAAATGATAATTAATAAATACAATATAATTAATTGTTAAGATTAAAATATTCACAATTGTTCGTCCACAAGATAAAATAATTATGTATTTTTGTTTGTAATATAAAACGAATTGTATTTAATTTTTCTTTTCACAACGAATTAAGCTAAATACGCAGTAAATAGTAATTAATTTCTAATTAATGAGCAAGTTGATAAGGAAGAATTTAAGTTTTCCCACTTGTGATAAGAGCAACATGATGAAGATTGTGTTCAACGTACACAATCTGTATTGTTCGACAATTAAAACCAAAACACGACTAAGTAATGTCAAGAGACGAAACATTGTTTTTATTCACGAAAGTAAGTAAATAGTCATAAATTATGCTCAGGTGTTGTATATCTGAGCGTTAGTTAACACACGTTTTTTCTGTTTTTATGTAGATCATTTCAAGAAGGCATCTTTTGAATAATTTTTCTTCACTACACACTACTGAAGTGTTAGGAAAATCAAACTTATGCCTTGGTAATAATAAACAGAAGTTAACTACTAACTCTAGAATAAATTCGGAATAAGTTACTTCATCAATGTTAATAGAATAGGGTTAACTCTAGAATAACTAATCGAAAAATATAAATGAATCTATTATTACCATGGATGGTGTTCTTTGCGTGCATGAATAGATAACGCCGTTGCTTGTGGTTTTAATCTACAATCAGATCTATGTAAAGTCAACCGATCCCCCAACCATCGTTTCGTGTTGTCAATATATGTCGCATCACAATCTTGACAAGGTATCTTGTAAACTATGTTGGATTGTTTATTTATTGGAATATTATTTTTAAGTTTTGTGTGCCTGAAGAAGGAGAAAAGAAACCTCCGAAAGCTTGCGTTAACAATGAATTGAGTTTTTAATTCTACATTCTGTTTGACTTCCAATCCCAACAAAATCCTATATATATATATATATATATATATATATATATATATATATATATATATAAGTGAGAATTAATGGTTGTTCTATATATATAATAAAATTGTAAATGGTTTTTGTAAAAAAACTGTATAAAAATATTTTTTTATTGGTTTGTTTGGAAAATTTTCGAAAAAATCTCTAATTTTGATATTAAATACTAATATAAAATAAGAAATGCTTTATATTTCAATTCTGTTTATTTTTATTAGAATACGACAAAAATAGAATTGACAAACAAACAAATCTAACTTACAGTTAGAAACAAGTAACTAAGTAACGAAAAATATTATAAATTATCAATCAAAGTAAGCTAAATTTTATTTAATTCAATTTTTTTACTATAATTTATAACATTGCATATGTCATGATATAAATAAATATACAGAAATATTACATTCAGCAAAAAAGTTAAAATATATAATATTTGTGATTAGTGAAAATAATTTGCTGTGTTACAAAACAATATATATATATTCAGAAATACGTGTAATATAAAAATTATAGAAAATTTTTGGTATTTTTAATGTGATACATATCAGCATCTTTTGATTGTTGACATTTTTACTTGTATATTGGAAAAATATTTCATTATCAAGACACTTTGGATGCTAATTGTTGAAAAAATAACGGTTACAAATACAATTCGGTAATACTTTAAATAAGATTTTTGCAGTGGTGATATACTAGGTATTTAATAAGTGTATTTACGCAATGGTAGCATTCAGAGATTGACAGAACGGCCCGACACAAGCACTGTATATATTTTAATGTAATAGTTGTTTTTCATTAATTTATTAATTTCGGCAGTAAAAGTTCGACAGTAAATCATTTCGTTTCGCGGTAAATTTAAAGATTCAATTATTTGTGATTTATTATAAAATTATATTAAATTACAAAATATTAAATTAAATAATTTGCCTCACTTAAACATTATATGTAATAATTAAAGGCGTATTGTAAAATTGTAATGAATAATTTCTAATGTTTATGAATATTGCGCTTTGCGCCAATATAAACATCGTGTATTCTCGGTTAGGATCGTGTCACACATTCCTGAAACGCTTGAAACTTGAAACTCTGAATTTGACTTTTTTCGTCTTGAGCTGTGCTGTGCTATGTAGAACTGTGTAGTGCTGTGCAGAGCCAGGCCAGGCCAGGCCAGGCCACAATCTCTGAATGCACCTTTATTGGACATAAAATAGATAAATTATCTAAAAATGTTCTTATCTAATTTGAATTAAATGAAATAGTTATTAAATTTTGTGTACAGTTATATTTGATCCTATATTAAAAGTAAAGCAAAAATTTCGGATTGAAAAATTTAACAAGTTAGTATTATTTCGGTTGCAGTTATTAACGTGAATGACTCTTTGAACAATACCATCGACAACAACATGCCAAAAAGGAGTTCAGCTTAATCGAAAAATTTCCACGACACGCTAACAATTATAACTCTTGATTCAGATGTCAAACCCATGGACAACGCCAATACCAAATCCGCGTCCGACAGCGACAACCACAGTGCCTGCAGTTCACCTCTTACCGTTGACACCAAATATATATGCCCAATAGGCGATATGACACACAGCTCCCAACATGAATTCAAGCTGCATATTCGCTCCCATATATTGTCCGCTAAAGTTTTCACATGCAGAATTGGCTCAAAGGTTTTTAATTTCTACTCCAGTCTTGATCTACCCATTTTAGTGCACAGTGAAGAACATCCTTTTATGAATGCAAACATGGAACGACAAATGGAGACACATTTGCAAAAACCTGGCAGGAATTATGAATCAAATGAGAACACTGACATCAGTGCTGGTATACAATACACTGACAAAATGAGAAAACGAAAATTAAAATTTACTAATAATGATAAACAATTCGACACTAATAGCAATAAACGTAAATCAAACTACTTTGCAAATAAAGAAAATGATAATAATTACTCCAACAAACAAAAACCAAGAAATCTTAACAAGAATAACATTAATGAAATCAATGAACAGAAATATCATTATCCTATATCCGATAAAGAAGATTTTGCTTCATTAAATATCTTAGAAAATAACCATCCAAAATCTGAAGCATTTATGTTAGCGTTTCCTTGCATGAGTACCTTAGAAATTTATCAGGAAGCACGCATTAATACTAAAAATGATCATGAAAATGAACCTATGGATTTATCTCGTTTAACATCGAATAAATATATTCTTCAAAATAAATCAATGACATCTTCTGTTAATGAAAACAAGGTTGAACTACCCGAGATTAAACCACAGACTGATTTTAAAGATTTAAAAGATGAGCAACCAGTTTTAACAAATACTTCAAATAAAAATAATATTCAGAATCTTCGTTCACGAGCTCGTACAGAACTCATACCTTATAAAAGTCTTAACAAAAAAGAAAGTCAGGACATCTTCACAGCCGAATTTAGAAAAATTAAAAAAGAATCAACTCGTAATAAAATGATACATAATAGCTTTTTAAATAAGTCTAATAAAAATGATATAGTTGATAATTCGAATTCATTTACACCCGAATTTAAAAATATTGTGATACATAATATGCCATCTACCTTAGTCAACAAAAGCAATAATATGAATCAAGCGATTTTAAAAAATTCATCATCGTTGCTCCAAATAAGCAGTTTTAAAGATCATAAAATTACTAAAAAAGAAAAATCAAACTTTCTGTTTTCCAAGAAATCTACGTTCAATTTCAATTCTGATAAAAAAATTGAAGTGAAGAGTTTAAATAAACTCAAGCAAATTCTAGATTATGATATGCATTATGATGATAAAAGTAATAATACACCAACAAGTTCTGAAGATTATTCAAAAACCAATCATTCAATTGATTTAAATATGGATGGAGGTAAGAAAAAAGGATCTTCTAAATCGAAAATTAGTAATAAATCTTATAATTTTATTAAGAAAACTTTGAAATCTATTTCAGCTTCTCCTATTGCCGCACAAATGGAAACACCATCACAGTTTTATCAAAACCCTGCATTATCAAAATCTCCATTACATATTAATACAGAGATAAACAAAAATGTTGCAAAACTTTTTTCAGTAAAACCACAACAGAAAACTCCATCCTTACACATAAAAGATGATGTGTTAATGCCCAAACAAAATGTTATGCCTTATAGTACTAAACAACCATTTTCATGCGAGCATTGTTTCACAAGATTTACTTTACTCAATAATTTTAGACATCATATTAAAGTAAAACATCCACAATTTTGGTCACGAAAACCAAGATCAAAGAAGAAAAAAGCCAGTCAAAAACTTGTTAACGCTTTTCCTTCAACTATACCCAGCAAAAAATACGAGGACAATGAGAAAATTTACAAGAAAAACACCAAACATTCTTTATCGGAAATTGAAACTAAGTCAAATATGCTTGATAACATGTTCGAATTAAGACAGACGCATGAAAAAGAGATGAAAAATTATGGTAATGCTTTATTGATATCGAAAAATGAGGAAATTGAACAAGATTTAGTTCCAGTAGAAACACTTTTAGATAATGCTTTTAGTTTGCCATTTTTGTTTTGGGAAAATAATGGGATGGAAAGAATTACTGAAGAGAATAAAAAAGGATTAGTTTCAAATGGAAGTATGAGTGATAGAAATGATTATGATTGCGATGAAAATAAGTAAGCAATTAAAAATATTTTAATATACAATATTCCGGTTAAAATTTACGCGGATATTGAGATACTTGCATTTTTTTATTTGATGTCCGAAAACAGATAAAGCTTTACAAATTTTTTTTTTTTATTTTATCATATAAATTTCAATATTACTTTATTACTTCTAAAATTTAAGTAAACAGCACTATACAAATTTATGTTTCAAATTAAAATATTTTTTGATCAAAATTTCTTTTTTTTTTATAAGTATGCAGTAGAAATAAAACACGAAAATCACAAATGCGATTTTTATAATAATTGTCATTACAATTTTTAGTGAAATACAATATTGCTATTAATGTTTTATTACGTCAAATTTTAACCACCCACAAACTCTTTTTCACAAAATTACAAATTAAATTTTAAAATAATTTTTATGTTGAAGTATTTAAAATTACTTAGAAGTTTAGAAATATGAAAAAAAAAACAAACAATATTTTATTTGCAATTGCTTCTCTATTACATATATTTATTTATATCTATTTGAAAAAATATTTGTAATTTGTTTAGTTTATTGCATAATCATATAATCGAATCAGTTGTGCGACTTTTTCCAAATAAAAAAAAATAATAATTTATAATTATATTTTTTCGAATGTTATTTTCAATCACTTATTTTTACCACGTTGTTGTTGTCGCGGTCAGTCATGTTGTTGTCACGGTCAAATTTTGTAACCAATTTTTAGGCCATTTCCTATCATTTGATCTCACTGAAATTTTGCATGTAGTTTCATTCCAGGAGACAACAAAATATTATATATAAAAAAAAACCGATTACAAGATATGACACGCTTATATTTATTTTTTTAATACAACTAATGACATCTGTCACATGAACTATTTTTTTGTTCAATTAACAATTGAATAATGTAAAAGACAGATAAAAATTTTTCCTCTTTTTAGTGCATTTAAATATAAGCGTGGTTTTTAAAAAGTTTTTTTATATTATTCTTTTATCATTAACCTCGATTCTAAATATGATTAAATAAAGCTGTCTATACTGTATTTGCAAAATTATGTAATTATACGCAAACAAATTTCTCGTTACATTTCAGATTGGAAAACGAAACTATACCAACAACCAGCACAGGAAAGAAACAATCCGCTTACATCCGCGCTCCAAGCCGAGTAAGCTGCCCCTACTGTCTCCGAGAATTCCCATGCATATCGTCACTCAGTCGTCATATTTTAATTCACACCGGTCAAACACCCTTCAAATGTCCTCAGTGCCACTTATATTTTAACACCAGATCAAGCTGCAAACGACACTTTTTTCGCAAACATAGCAACAATACTACTTCCAAGCATACAAACTCTAACATTCGAAACTAACTGCTTGTTACGTAACTTCTTCGAAAGTCCGTTCAAATGTTCCAGTTGTCCTAGCTTGACATTCACACTCTTGCGTTTTACTGTAAAACGACGCAGTAAATATTGCAGCGGTTTGCCATTTATATTGCCACAAATATTGACGCAGTAGTAAACAGTAGACGCTAATGTGCAAATCGAACAGGGCTAATAATAAATAAATCACTCACAAACCACTTGTATATCGTCTGTGGACTACTTGTGGTTCACCGACAAGTTGAAAAATCTTTGTTATATATTTTCATATGTTTCTGTTATTATTTTTTTTGTATAAAATTTTGAAATTAGCTGTAAAACATATATTTTTTAATTTTTTCATTAAAATATATTTGAAAAGATTGTACTAAATATTAAAATTTGAACTAATTATATTTGTAATGCAATAATATGAACTGGAAACTTTTATAACAAACTGTCATGGAGGAATTGCTATCCTTTTTTATTTTTCATATCCTTACTTGTTCTAATACCGGTGCACATGCGTTATTTTTAAAGGAAATGCACTAGAAAGAGACAGCAATCTTTCCACTATGCTGGTTGCATAAAAATTTCATATGATAAAAATATACTTCCAATTTCCAGTCCATGTTATATTTAGACATTCAACATCATTTCAGTCTTACAAAACTATTTTTATTTAAATATTTTTATACAATACATGTATATATAATTATTTAATAAAATAATATTAATTAAATATTAGTAAGTCAATTTATGTTTCATATATGACTTTTTTTATTTACATATTAGTGAATGTGCTGTTATAAAAATAAAAAAAATTTATAAGAAGAGTAAGAAGAGGAAATGAACAATATAAAATATTGAAAAAAGTATAAAATTACGTAGTAATGAAAGTAAATGTGGTCACTAAAATAGCATTTACGTTTAAGAAAAACTTGTCATATGATATTATATAAATGACATTTTTAATCTTATACTATTAAACGAGCTAATCTTATATATTTGTGTGATTGTATATTTCATCTTCAAAATAGCTCGAACGATTTTAATGAAATGTGGTGAATCTACATTTTCGGCTGTGGGAAAACGATTTAGCTAGGTCTCGACATTGGGAAAACTTATTTACAATAAAACAACTTACTTTGAAATTCGAACACGAATGCGAACGAGGGAAGCAAATATGGGCAGCTAGACGAAGTGCGGCAAAAAACCTAATATTGGGCCGAGGCTGTTCGGAAGCCATCTGTCAGGAGTCAATACTACAAAGAAAAATTCGGTTCAGTGTGGACGGCGTTCGGGTGTTTTATTTTTACTCCGAACGTACGAACGGAACTGAATGTATTTTTTATGTAAATCCTTTGTTTTCTATAGAATAAATAGTTATTTTTTTTGTTGTATGTATTAATTTTTATTGTTTTTATAATTATCTCTTTCCAACAACGATTATTCGATAATTATTTTATGGAACGCCGTCCATACTGAATCGAATTTTTCTTTAAAGTACCGACTCCTAACGCATGGGTTTCAAACAGCCTCGGCCGAACACGATGCAATTTGCTGCGCTTCGCCTAGCTGTCCACATTTGCATACTCATGCATGTTTGGCTTGCCTCGTTTGCGTACGTATAGTTCGCGAAATATAATAATCGATGACCCGGCCCTAGATTACGCTCTTTGCAATAAAAATTAAATGACTTAGTGTTCAATTCACGTACTAAAATGTTTTTGTCAATAAAACAGGAAGTTATTTTTATGATAAACATTATAACTGTTGAATTTGCTATTTAACACTAGAGGTCGTCACTAGTTAAATTACATTTTTAAATCTATACATACTTAAGTCTCATTCAGTTCTTGTGCTTGTGTTTGTAAAACTAAAACGGCAGTCTGAATGAGACTTCAGAAAGCACAATCTAATATGTATGTACGTTTGTTCGGTTTTGAAATGCAACTGGAAAGTGAGTTATAAAGTTGAAAACTGCAGGCAAACGCAGTAAATGATAAATCTTTATTCACTTATGATTTGACATCTAATTAACAGATTAACAGATTGAGGCGTTTTTCAGAGGAAGTTTTACTATAAAACAATGTAAATGATAAAAATTGATCAAAAAAATCTGTTTGCTTATAACTTGAGATCCACAGAACAGATTTTGATAGAAGTTTTATTTATAGTTGAGTTGTTTGTCGAGGAACTATGGAACAATGCAACGAGAGCCGCAAGCAAGCGCTGTAAACTATAAAAATTGAATAAAAACTGTTCGCTTATAATTATTTGCATAATTATGTATGTTTTCAAAACATAATAAATACTTTTGACATATTTTAACAATTGTTCTAAAAATTAAAATATTATATTAATACTTATATTTTTAAATTTGTAGAATTTTCTGGGCTGGTTTGTCGTGGTCGATGTATTCTTGTCGCAAATGTTTTGCCATATATAGTAGATGGCATCGTCAGTGCTTGGTTACTGAATGATAGTTTCTGCTACGCAACTGAAACGACGGCTAAAGGTGCAGTCGGGTTGGAAGGAGTGGGCTTTCCAGGACAGCCAGAGTCAGCCTATGGTGTAACGGGGCACCTGTGAAGGATGGTGGGAGCACAGGTATATATATATATATATATATATATATATATATATATACCAAATTACGGAATAGAAACTTTCATTCAGTCACCAAGCATTCAGTTTGCCTTGTACGATATATGGCGAAACGTCTACGACGAGGGTAGGTTGACTACGGCATACCAGCACAGAAAATTCTATAAATTCAATGAATATCGACCGAAAAGCCTGAAAATTATTTATATTTTTATTTAATATTTAAATTTAAATGGCTTTACGATGAAGTTTGTTTTATATTAAAATTTAACGTTTCGATATACTACACTTATATCATCATCAAGAAAAAATATACGAAATGTATATTGTATTTTTTCCTGATGATGATATATATACGTGTTGTTGAATTTTAATATAAAATAAAACAAAACTTTATTTTAAATTTGTTTTATTTTAATATTTTTTTATTTGCATTAAAAGGCATCGACTGCTATGGCCATTAGCCCATTTTATTTTAATATAATGAGTTTTGAAAGATTTTTGACTAGGTTATCTAATATTTTTAATTATACACGTTTCATATATTAATGTGTAATATTTCAAATAAATTAATTTACATTTATGCAAATAAAGTATATAATTTTGAAAAAATTAAGTATTTGTTGATTAAATTTTGTTATATACTTCACGCCAACACGCAGTACGGTTTTGTATTAGCAATGTTGTTACGGATTATTACACTTAGTCAATGGAGAAGAAAATTGTGTTTTTATTATTATTATTTTTTTTACATTATCGAAATTGAAGGTGATGCAAATTTAGAGGACATTTCACAAAGGATTTTTGCATTTGTATGCTTGATGAGTGTGTTTATTTTAGATTTTGTTTGCTTTTTACTGGTTAAGATAATAAATAAATTTTTATGATTTTAATACCATCTACATCATAGATTCTCAATCTTATTTGAGCTATTGCTCAATTATGAATAAAATAAAACATTGACAATTTCTAAAAATTAAAATTTAATTGTTCTGTTTTTCGTTATCAACAATGATTTAATTTTGTTATAAAATAACATATTTTTAAATTAAATTATATTTTATTTTAAAGACGATTTTATTGGTGATAATTTAAATGTTAAAGTCAATATTTTACTTTACTTTAACATGTACATAAAATAAATTTAAATTTATATATAGTATTTAAAACAAAAAGTCTAATCTGATTGGCAAATTTTTGGTATATAATGAATACTGAATTCTGGTTATTTGCATCACGGTTTTAAAATAAAATTTGTGGACTAAAACTGGACACGTCAAAATTTGAAAAATTTGAGCGACGAATTTTATTTCGTGTACTCTAAGAACATGTATAAATCTGTTAAAAACGTAATATACATATAGTTTGTGCATCTGAATATGAATATAGTGTTTTATTTGCTAAATAATTTTTTTTATAAATAAATAAATTTGTAAAGATACAGAAAAATTATAAATATTTTGTCGAAGTGTACAAGTAATTATTACATTTGAATACGCGCGTACTATTTAATTTGATAAATATGCGAGGTAAGTTTCTGATTGTAGCTGAGTTCTGATGAAACTTGATCAATTTAGTTTATTTTTTATATTACGAATTAACAAAATAATAAAGTATAAATAAAGACATGGAAAATTCAGTATATATTTATTGTTGAAGATATCTTTAAAAGATTGTAGTTAACCAAGCAAAAATATATTCCTGACAGCCGTTTTTCTGTAGACATAAGACAACATAAAAAATATACTATTAAGTGTTTCGGCGAACACATTGTGTATTTGAAAGGTCGAAAATTCTCTGGAGCCTCTTTAGCCTAAAGAATAATTTTGCCCTGATTATAGCTCATAATCATAAAGTAAAACATTTATAAATAAAAAAAACATTTATTTAGGTACACAGAATAAAAATATATACATGTGTGTTACATTTCAAAGAAAGAAAAAAAAACATGAAAAATATTGAAGCAATATTCAAAATTAAAGTGATTCGTGTATTTTGGTCGGTGATCAAACGTAAAACATTTTCGGCAACCGACCATGACGCGAATAGATGGACCTCCGTGCGTAGTTCATTTTTTTTTATATTTTTAAAAATTTTATAAATCAATCGGCGTTACCATTTTAAACTTCGTCTCCAAAGTGTCTACATCGAAAGCTGAAACTGAAATGATTATTGACGCCATACCGTCTGAAAATGCTCTTGCTACATAATATTTTTTGTTCATACTGAAAATACACCGCGCCTATCGCGTCTATCTACAAATTTTATTCAAATACATATAATTTTTTGCGATATTTTGGTTTGAAACTTGTATTCATTTATGCATTTGCATTTTCTATTACAGGATAATATTCGATAAAAGTTTGATGGAGTTAGTGTTTATAAATACACTGTAAAAAATAAATGTCAATTTACATTAATAATTATAAAAATTTTACCATATTTTATGTTGTAATTTTTATAAATTATTGTAAATTTACCAAAAAATATCAAATTACAATTAAATATATAGTACGATTACTATGATTATCAATGCAAATTTACATATGCATTTTTTACAGTCTATAATTCCAAAAATATTTATTTGTTATTTCGCATAAAAATATTGTACATGTACCAATTTTAAAATAATAATATATTATTTTTAAGTAAAAAAATATAATGTAAGTTTTTACGTTTAATAAGAAACAATATATAAACTCAAGTTCAGTTATAATTTTTGAATTAATGAATAGTTGTAACAAAATTATATTTTCAAAAAATTATAATATGTATTTTCAATTGTGAAATAAATTAATTAAAAATGTCAACACAATATCTTTTGAAATTAATACAATTATTGAAATAATATATCGAATTTTTTGTGCAACAACGTCCTTTGTCACAAAGTGCAGCAATCAGGTCTAGGTAAAAGTTAAATTAATACTGATAAGAATATTATTTGCTATTGAAGAATCATTGATCAATATTTTTTTACAAGGCAATTTATTGTTTACTTAGTATCGATAACCTTCTAATATTACCTTAAAATTTGCGTTACATAAGTTTTTTTTTTTTCATTAATAAATTATAGAGATATTTATTATATAACAAATTATAATATAATATAATTTTACAAAAACAACTATTTCTAATGTAAAATACAAATTTTGTGATAAAATAAATAAAAATACATTATTTTTAGTGTAATATAACACGTTGTTATAAAAAAACGAAAAATATTTAAATTTTACGAATTAATATCGTCAGAAAATAAAAAAGTTTTTTCTTTTCTGCAAAATAAATACATAACTAATAACTAACTAACTAAGGGATAACTAAGGAATCGGAAAAAGGGCCGAAGAAGATTTGCATTTGAAAGTGCCAAAAAATTAAATTAAACACAATTTATTTTCAGGCATAACTATAGTGTTGCGATTTATCTAAATGATTTTATTTAAATAATTTATCTAAATAAAAAATAATTATCTTTCATTTTATTTAGATAAACTTAAAATTTAAAAACATCTGTATATAGTTGCCGAATTTAAGTTTTCTTTACCATAGAATTGTATTTGCAAAAATTATTATTAATATTCATATAAATTTCGATTTTTATTTTTATATTTTTTAAATTCCATTAAAATAATATTAAAATAATATTGAATGTAAAAAATTTTCGATTATTTTTATTTAATTTTCAAAACAATTACTCCTAATATTTACATATATTGAATTCAGAATATAAATTTTAAATTTTAATATATAAATACATGTTTTATTTGTAACTGTTATCAATTTTGTAATCATTTAATGCATCTGAGATTTAATTAAATGTAATGAATTTTTAAAACTACTAAAATAATATTATTTTAATGGCGTTTTAAAAATGTGTTTTATGTAGAATAAATAATAATTATATAAAAATAGCAATAAAAATTTTTTTATGATTTCTTTTGTTACCTATCCCTAATAATATGTGCATATATTTTGAAAATAAAATACAAATATTTTGAACTAATTACCAATTAGTGGTAATAAGTTTATCTAGATAAACTTTTGTTCTGATATCTATTATCTCATCTAGATTATTAAAAAAATATGATATTTTTATCTAGATTATTTTTTTCTTTATCTATCCCAAAACTGATTATAACCTAGGTGAAAGTATCTAGATAAACTTTTATTCTGATATCTATGTATTATCTCATCTAGATTATTAAAAAATACAATATCTTTATCTAGATTATTTTTTCTTTATCTGACCCAACACTGATTATAACCTGGGTGATAATATCGTCACACATTTTATTGTTTAAAATTCTGACAGAGTGGAATTAAATATGTACCTTCAATAAAAAAAATAACAACCTTAAAATATTATGCCTTACTAAAAAACAAATAGAACTTTTTAAAAACATTTTTTATATATGTACAGATCAACTTTTAATAATATTTCCAAAATAAAACAATCATCGGAATTCTCCAATCTCATCTACATCTACTCAAAAACCCAATCAACAACAAAAAATCATCTTGTCTCGCGCGCACCACCCACATTCTCCACCCATGAACGCCGTGACCAGCGCAAATTTGCCGGTAAAACTTCGCTAGTTTTCGCAGCGTACAAAAACACTCCACTACCTTACTTCGAATAGCCGTGCCGTAGCCGTAGCCGTAGCCGTAGCGCAGTCAGCTGAACTATACAAAACTAAGCAGCTGCAATCAGTGCTCTTACCGCTGCTGTACGATCCGAACGTGTTTGTTCACAGCGAGACCGGCTCGACTCTTCATTTTCACTGTGTGTTCGACGAGAATCAATCGCGAGAGTTCGATTACCTTATCGGCCGGCCGTTTTTGCTGCGACAAACTGGTCCAGGTGTAACGAGCTACGAAGATGATGGCCACAGAGAAACTCCGGGCGAGACAGGAGAGCACTGATAGCTTGGATTCAACGCAAGCTATTGAAGATTATTCCGATGATGATACAAAAGATTGTGGCATTGAGGATTTTAAGTTTATCAAAACTATTGGTAAGTCTTTGTTGTTATTGTTTTCGTAAATATTGAATTTGTTTTAATTATTTAGTCATTTTAAATGTAAATAAAGTTTTGAAACAAATATAATTGATTTCAAATCAGTAGAATATTTTAAAATTACTAAATTTATATTTAACCATTTTTATTTCATATTACAACAAATTAAAAATAATAAGAATAATCATGAATTAAAGTTTTCAAAAAATTGTAAAAATAATTATAATTACAAGTACATTTGTTGAATCTTGCAACTTTTTTATAATATTGTGTTTTCAAAAATATATTTTGTATAATCCAGAGGCGTGCTAAATTTTTTTATTTAAAATATTAGAAATTATATATATATAAAATATATCAATCACTAAATGCTTTTAAAACTTTTTTCATCTGCGATTTACTTTTCAAAATAATAAAAATACCGTTTGTAAAAATATTTTAAACAAATCGTTTTCAAAGAAGCAGTTTTCGGATGGTAATTTTTAACTTGGATGGATGCAGTACATGACTACAAATTGGTTTATAATCGTTAGAATTTTTTCCAAAGTGCAAAAAAATATCACAAATACAAAATTAGAACATATAAAGCTTTTTGATTTTTTTTTAATTTTTTGAATCTATAAAATCACGTGATTTATTTTAAAGATTATGGCAGCAAAACAATTGATAAAAGAAATATTTTATAGGATTCTTTTGTATTATTCAATGACAAGTTTTCAATTTAATTTAATTATAAACAAAAAATATAAATATTGATGGATGCAACTATTCAGTGTAACAATTTTATTTAATACATATTTTAAAAACTAATAAAACACATTTTTATTTATAGATCATTTGTATATTTTAACAAATTAATAAATTTTTTGTTATAAACAAAAAAATAAATAAATTTGTAATTTACTATAAGTATAATTTATTATATTTTTATTTTTATTATTATATTATTTATTTGAAAATGGTCATTAATATAATTAATATAATTTGACAGCGATATAATAATACTTTCATTATTTTTTATTTGTCATATATCCAATAGCTATTTTAATATAAAACATCTATAATAAGTATATCAAATTTTTCTTTCTAAATTGTACATTATAAATAATTAGATTTGAATAAGTTTAAGCACGTTTAATAACAGAAAATTCTACTTGATACTAACTAACTTTTAAAAAAATATGTAAAAAGTTTAGTTATAAAAATAGGACGTAAAATGTCAAAGTGTTTTCTGCTAATTAAGATAAAATTTGTACGTATATGTTAATGACCTATATCATCATTTATTCAAATAAGCAACTTGCAGGTATAGTTTGTTTTTGTTTTATAACAATATTTGTTTAATTAACACTATACAACTTTTTTTTTTAATTTACAAACATTTTAGCTAAACACACTTTCATTATTATGTTATCGATTTATGTTATAGTAAATATTTATAGTATCACACGGAAATAGTAAATTTCCTTGTATTCTTAGATCATGTTTGCGCTATTTTTATGTACTCTTGATTTATTTTTGTCTTTTTCCGGAATATATTACGTGGTGTTACTGACATTATAATTAAAATGTCGAGATTTGTGACTTAAAAATGGCATAACTTAACAAATATTAAAATTGTACAATAATTTGGCAAATTCAAATTTTTAAATTTAAAACTTTACTGTAAAAAATGTAATATAAATTTATGTAATTTTACATAGCTTTTAACAATAAAATTACAACATTTCGTAATTTTACTGTTATCATTTGCATAATATTGCATTTTTGCATGTAAAATTACTTATAGTTTTTTATAATGATTATAATAACAAAATTTATTTTATAAGTAAACACTGAAAAAAAGTTGTCATTTTACATAAAATTCATAGTAAAAAAATTACATATTATTTCAGCAAAACCGATGGTATACATAAATTTTCTATAAAAATAATATAATTTTGTAATTTTAAATTAATAGATAATTTACCATATCATATATGTATTTTTTTACCGAAAAGTAAGTAAACTTACATAAAATATACGTATTTAATATTTATAGAATGTAAAAATTTCTTCTATTCCTGCTACTTGGAAACATTTGCTCACGCAAGCCACTCTCTCAATCATACTACTTCAACTACTCATTGGACGTCCACTTGCAAACCTATACCTTCAAAATCATTCATATAAATTCTTTAACCAAACGTTTATTAGACATTCGCTCAAGATGACCAAACCGCATCTGAACTGACTAACACCAACTTTTACATAACATTTTTTTCAATTTCACACTCATCATAAATATACCTGCTGCAATATATTTTAAATTAAACTTTGAATCTATTTAAATAATTTAAATGCAATTTCTTAAAATACATATATATTTATCACAATTTTAACTATTTCATCACAATTATTTCTCGTAAGCATTTTTCAAAAATAAACTAATAGCATTTGACTTAATTCATACAATCTTGTTTGTGATGTCATTGTCAGTCTGAACAGCGGCGCTAACACCTATATGTACTATTATAACAGAAAAATCTTGAATTACTAAATTATTTGAGGACATCACGCATTAGAATTATGTCGTTTCAATATCTTTAAAAAATTAAAATTTTAATTTCATTGTTTTTTTTTCCATCGCAATTTCTAGTTTTATTGAATCAAAGATGTACGTGTTTGTTCGATAAATATTTATGTAGAATACATGTACGGCTTGACCATGAATGAATAAAATGTAGTAAAAAATTAAATTAAAATGAATCAAAATATAAACAAGCATATTTAAAATTGAAACGGAAATAAGCAATTTGTAAACATATGTTGTGTTGTATGAGTTTGTGATGTATATGCACAACCTACAAGCCAAGTTCAAATATCATCCGGTTTTTTTTTTTTTTTTTCTATGAAAATAACAAATTTAGGATGCGTGTAGTTTTACTTTTTTATAATCCTAAAAATCTGCTGTGACGACCACCACAGGACCGACCGTCACTATAAGGTATTTAAAATATTCTAACAAAGATGATATCATATTTCGTTAACAATTTTATGATACTTATTTATAATATTCCGTAATCATGAAAACACTATAAAATATATCTTAACCACAATGATACTATCCGGACCATTATCCGGACTATTAGTTTTCAATTAATTTAAAAACTGAGAGTACACATATACCATAAAACCAGAGTTGTGACTGATCTAGATCAGTTGATCTAGATTACAGATCTAGATCAAAATGTAAGATCTCTAATTTTTATCTTTACAGATCTTGATTTTGATCTAGATCATACATAAATGATCTGTGATCTTAACAAAGATCATACGCGCACTCGCTTTGCAAATTATACCTTGAATTTTCGTTATGTTGCATTTAATACATAGATATGAAATCATTATTATTTTTAAAAATAAACATGAAAAAATTCAAGCTTTAGGAAACTAATAATCGACCCCTGTACTAGATATTAATAGCACACTAATTATATAAATAAAAAAATTGTTTTACATTTTTGGTTTTACTTCTAATTAAAATTAAAATATAATAAAATTACCAGATTTTTATTAATTGAATATTTTGGAACCATGTTTATTTTCGTTGGTTAAAAGCAGTTTGGTCGAGTTTTTGGTAAATAAAACTCAATTGAAAAACTAATCCAAGTTTCCGAAAATAAAAAAAAATTAATTATTTTTTTTTTTACTGAATTTTAATTAAATTAAGTAAATTATTTAAGACAGTCATTTTTAAATAAAAAAATTATTTTGTGATTTTGTAATTTCTGAATTTTGTCCTAATAACATTAAAAATCTCATTTATTATTTAATTTTAATTCATAATGGTACTAAATAATAAAAATTAATTATTTTATTAAATTATTTATAAATAATAGATAAAAAGTTATATTTAGAATTATCTATAGAGACATTAAGCACTTTAAACATAATAAAACTATTTTGAAAAAGTTATAAATTTAGAATTTTACAAAAATATGTATACATATTATTTTTTGTTAGGATTTTGTGTATAAATGTGAGACTTTTTCTAATAAGTGCACGCCGCTTATTGGAATCATGGACAATGATATTAGGCTGGACTTATACCACAAATTAGAAAAAGTATCGTTTGTATTAATCATAATTTCGGTTTATATTATAATTTTTTTATTATGATTGTTTTCGGCCACGAATAATAAGCTTGTCTGTTTTTATTTTTAAAAGTTTATAAATACGTACATATAATATATAAAATAAAAATTAAAAAAAAAATAAACATACCTATTATGTAGAATAATTACATATTTAGTTTCAAATTTAATTGAAAGAATTTTATGTTTATTTTTATTTTTTTTAGTGTATTGCATAATTTACATTAATTAGTATTCATTTTTACATAGTTATAGTCGATATATCGGTTATTGTTATCAGAAACTCCAAGTTCCGAAATGATTACATTAAGCGACATGCATTGCAATAAAAAATTTCGAATTTTATCTTTATTCTATTATATAGGGAGTAGTGTTAATAAATGCACGGTACCTAACATGAAATGTATGAAATATGTTGTTCATATCATTGCAGCCTGCAATTTGCAGGTGTTCAAATTATTAGTGATAATATATTTTCTGATAAGCACTTTATTTATATAATGTAATTTTACCGTTATTTAGTTTCTGAGATTAATTCAAATAATTGCTAAGACCTATGATAATGTTTAAATACTGATATTTATAACAAAAGAAATATTGAAAATGTTTGTGTTTTTTATTTTTTACTTTAATCAGAGTATACATTTTTGATTTTTAATTAAATACTCAAGAAATTAAAAATTTGCTAATTTTAAAAAAAAATTCTGAAGAATTTATCAACCTACAGATAAATCTGACATTAATTTAATGACTTTAAAATACCTTAAGAGAAATTATAATTGTATAATGTTGATTGTATGTATTTATCAACATTACATTTATTAATTATTTTACGTCATTTTTCATTAATATAATAGTATTATTATATCGTTCTAATTCTACAAAACTTACCATAACAGAACAAGAAATAAAAATATAACAAACATTTCTAACTTATTTATTGATAATGAATATATTAGAATACTTGTTGCTTGAAGTTTTAGACTATTATTATGCGAATAAAAATGATTAATGTATATAGGTATTTTGATTTTTAAACTCATTTAACGAATTTATTTTGACAATACTGTTAACTATGTTTTTAATAATTTTTTATGTTAATGAATTTTGAAAAAGATTGTTTGCGCTTATCGCAAGGCTTATTTGGAAATGAATAAACCGTGTATATATGAAAAATTCGGAATTTGAAAAATCTATCATTTTTTAAATTTTATTAAACTTAAGTTTTTGTATTTATATTATAAATAAATCTCCTATAAATCCCTCTTTTGTACTTTACGTGTATTTTTACTTTTTCATTATAAATGTAATATGCATCTATATTAATATAAAATTTATATACGTCTATTATTTATTACAGATTTATTTATAAAGATTTCTTTTTTTGTGTCAACATAAAATAAAAATATTAAAGTTTTAAGAACTAACGATAAGTTCCAAATTCAATGAAAAGAGAAAATGTAGGTAGCTAAGCGAATTATATAAAACTATAATATAAATATATATTGAAAAAATGACGAATTAATAACTAGAAACACAGTAATTAGCTTATAAGACGAAAAAGATCAGACATCTCGACTGTACAGATATATATCTGAAGACCGGTTTTCAAGTTTCGAATTCTGACGAACAGCTTGGGTGAAAGTTGCTTGGACAACGACTTTTCTATCACCGACAGAGACAACATATGTCTGCATATGCATAATATAGAATATAGGTACATGTGGACATATTAAAAATGTTTATTGCAACTTCTTGTTACAGTTAATATCTACCATTGCTAAACTGCATTTTTTCTTATTTTTTACGAAAACTAAAATAGACGTTAGATTTTTAAATAATTTTAATTTATAATAGAATTTCTAAAAATTATAACAATAATGAAAATTGAAACACATATTTATTTCTATCACTTCGACTGAAAGGAAATCATCGGTAACTTTTTAAATATATTAACCTTAATTTTGTGACTATATGTCTCCTCGTAGACGATTTGCATCAAATTTTCAGGTGATATCCAAGATGTGCCATTGGGTTTTATTTTTTCGAAATGTTTGCCAAATTTAAAAAGAAAAGTTTTAAAAATTTTATTTTGGGGAGAAATTTTAGAAAAGATTTTCCTAGTGCCCACAAAAGTTACATAATTTTATTTTTGTTCAGTGTTGTCAAATTTTGGATAATTTTATATATGTATATTATTCTAATATAAATATAAAACGTAATATCAACAATATAATCAGTAAATCTGAAAATTAGCACTGATTATGAAAATATGTGTACATTATTTAAAATATTATCTACAATTAAATGTTTATTCAGAGATAAATTTACGATTAGGCAACTTAGGCAACTACCTATAAAAGGGCCGCAGGGCTTAGGAGTCGTGTCCCGGCTGTAAAATTGATCATTTGTGAAATTATTTTTAATTTAATATTTATGAACAATTATTTATTTGTGTTAGTTTGTACATCTTTTATTTAATTAACGTAAACTTTTATTAAAGTATCTTAACATGAAGTACACATTTTCAGAATACACTGTTTACTACATTTTTACTGAAATGTAAAGAGATGACAAGGTCTAAAGCAGATGAATACTGGAGCAGTTGTAAAGCGGGCCTTACACAGACTGTCATTCTTGACTTCAATCACGCAGCCCCTACACTGATCTACACTTTGACACTTGTCTTGACTTTACACCTTCAATCATAATGTCAATCTTCGGTCTAAATGTCATCCAGAATGATCGTGTAAGGCCCGCTTAAAGGTTGTGTAGTGGCAGTGAAAGGGTCACACTATATCTTATTTCAACTAAAGAGTCAGTAGGTTCGTGCAGCGGTTGGAATTTAAGTGTTGAAATCCGCTTCACATAGCTTAAAAGAATAAAAACATAGATAAGACAATTCATCGGCTCTTGTTCACTATAATGTGGATAAGATATTTGCTAACAAGGGATGAATATTTGAGCGACGGAGTTATTTAAAACTGTTTTGTAAAACTTCCACTTTTTTATAGGCTTGAGCCAACAGTGCGCAGCTATCTTACTGATTCTATGCTTGAAGTACAAAAATTGGTTACATTGATTATTTTTTTAAAATTCAATTAATTCAATCATTTTTCTTGAAAAATAATTAAAATTTATTCAGAATAAATAATTGAAAAAACCTGTGTGGGAAACTTTTTTATAATTGGTCGAACAAAAAAGTATTATACCTTATTTCTAATTTCTATTAAAGTTGACATAAATTATTTCTTCTACAGAATGATAGAGAAATTTTTTTGCATTTATGTTTTCAAATAAAATACGTTTAATATGGGTGATACTGTAAAAGTTATTTGAAAGTTTTTTTTTTTACAAATAGTAAGTTATTTTATTGATGTCAAATATAATAATTTTTATTATATTTTTTTTATTATTATTAAAAAAAAAATTTATTATACAAAAATTTACATAATATTCAAGTGATTTGATTTTTTTCTTATTTAGAAAAAAAATTATTATAATCTTTATATTTTATCAATTTACTTGTAATAAAATTGTATCATTTACTTTTAAAGTAATTGATATTAAACCAAGAACAAGGAATTATAAATTTACATGTAATCTACATAAGAATCACAATATAACAATGGAGTCATCTAGTAATTTTAGATTTTTTTATATGTTAAACTAGAGTTAAAAATAAGAGACCATATTTTGTTAAATTAATGAATAAAGTGAGCCAATACAGAGAAAAAGAAATTAACGTTACTAAAATGTATTTTCAGGCGAAAGATTAATGGGTCTATTCGGTTCATATCTGTAAGACCTGTAGCATTACAGAATATTTTATCTTTTCCTATCTATAGAAGAATTTGATTTACTAGAAAAAGTTACAAAATATATGGTAACATTATAGGTCTTACAGATTTGAACCGAATGGGCTCATAAGTCTGGATTAAGTTAAGAAAAAAAAACTACATAAACTTATCATTTTTAAAGTAGTGTCATATTGAATTTTGATAATGACAATAGATATAAAATAACCAACCAAGTGAAAGTTTTAGTTTCGAAAACTGTGTTTATGTAAACACAAACAAATTCTATAAACAATCAACATTTGTGCCCTTAGTATATTCTCGTTATGAATTAAAAAAAAAACAGAAAGCAATGCAACGATCTGAATAAGAATAAAGTATATTTAAAATTTATTGCTGCAACATTTTGCATCTTGTCAAATTCATATACACTGCGGACCATTTTCCAAAAAGTGCAACTCTTGTGAGTCTTGAACCGTTTTTTAAGCAACTCTGGCGGAATTGCACTTTACACAATCACACAGACAAAAAAAACAAATATTTCATCTAGTATTTATTATTTTTATTCATAATGAGCAATGTTATACATTGAGATGTCGCAGGCCATATTAACATACTGGCTGCAAGATTGACACGCTTGATTTAAAGCAGTGAACTTTAAATCTTAAGTAGACTCTACACGGGCAATATTATTGTCACGTACATATGTATTTAAATAATATGCATTTCATAAATAATAATTATTTTACGTACGCATGATAATTTCGATAATTTATAATGACATTATTAATTATAACATATAATTATAATATTTTGTAAAAATGTAGTGAAAATGATGTAGGTATAGCTGATTAGAAGGCAGACATTTTTGACGTCATCAAATCTAAGTGTCCACGTACAGTACAGTGGGTCAGCATCAGCAGAACGTCCTCGTTTATACTTACGCATCACATTGCGTCTATCTCTATTCATCTGTTTCAGCAGCTAGTACACAGCTAGTACACAGTGCAGCGACTCTTCCATTTTCTAATGTAATAAATTCGGATACAGAAATAAGAGTTGTTTGACTGGAACCCGCGCCTTCATTCCGAAGATGATATTTCTTTTCTAGATAGTGTTCATAGAAACGTAGATACACATATACAATGACAGTTTAATTCTTAATTGTTTATGTATATATGTATGTTTTCGGATTATTATTTATGGGTTTGTCCAGTATATTGGTAGGAGAAAGTTCTCGCTTTTGAATTTTAAAGTGAGATTGATTTTTAAGAGGGAAAATGTAGGTTATGTTTGGCCAATCATATTAATTTGAATATATAAATACTTCAAGATTTTTCAAGTACATTTAGAATAAGGAATATTATTTTAATAACTAATATTATAAAAGTTATATGAAAATTAATAATATTGACAAAGTTTTTAGTAAATGTACCAATATACATTGTTATATATATATATATATATATATATATATATATATATATAATTTATATATTGTTACAAAAAATAATTTTTACTAGACAAATATTATGACTGGTACTATTAGCTCGGTTTGAACTAATACCGGTTTTAAAACAACGTAACTGCCATAGTAGCAGGACTGAACAAATGAACTAAAACACCCAAAAACCGAGTGCGTTTTAAGTATTATTTCATTTTTAATTGACTTGGCTCATAGTATTGTACTAAGCAGATAGTATCTATTTTTAGGCAAACATATCCGTATTACGGAGCAAAAATTCTGTTGTTAGTTCAGTATCGCCAGTATAGTGTTTATAATTTTCGCGAGTAAAAATACTCAACATAAATCTATCATCACGTATAAACGAATCAAAATTTAATTTTTTACTATAATATCATTGCTAGGTATATATCTAGCAATGAGTGTGACCAAAATTTTCATGTGTATTGACCATCTCTAAACAAATCAGAAATGATCGATCACGAAACAAATATTTCGATACTTGAGGCCAAGGCCCGATTTGGACAATAGTGCTATTGGAGGGAGAGAGAGAGAGAGAGAGAAAGAAAGAGATAGGTTAATTAAATAAATATGAAAAATAAAATACATGTACATTCTTTGGCATTTAAAATGTATACGACAGATATAAATTTAGTATATTTAGCATATTGCAATATATTGTTAATTTTTTTCTAATATAGCCTAAACAAAACTTAATGCAAAATTTGTTCTAAACGTGATAATTTTTTAATCAAAATTCAAAAGAAAAATTATTGAGAAAATAGTATAATTTTAAAATATACGTTTTATATAAATATGAAATAACTTAATAAATTAAAGTATGATTTTACTATGTCGAAAAATTAATAAAATAAAATAATTTGTCAAAAAATTGTGAAGCAATATCATTCAAACATATTACTGTTCCACGCAAATTTGATATTGAAAATAAATTATTTTTACAAAATTTGTAAGCTCTAAGATTTTTTTTATTTAAACGATTGCAAGAATCAGCTGAATATAAAATTAGCTCTAATACACTAGATATGTCAGAAAGCATCGACTTTGAAAAATCACAACTATATCAACATACTTATTCGTTTTATTTTTTGGTTTGTTTCTGGATTCGCTCTTTAACTCCCACAGACTGATGAAAAAAAAATAAGTAGAATTCGACATCATTTCTGTTCCGAGTCGCGAGTTGAAGCAACTGGATATAATATTTCAAAAGTGACGCAAACACTTACAAGAATTTATAGTATATCATATGGCTTTTATTTACCGCACAGATGTGACACAGTGTGACTGCAGCATCGCACAAAGAGAAAGTTAATTTTTTATGTGTATCTTGACAGGATATTGTTTTGGTTACATATAATAAATTATTAATAACATTGTTCAGTTTAATAGAAATTTGTCGTAGGTTATTCGCGAAAATTAAAAGAATTCATATTATTTATTTTGTTTATATGCATATACTTTTTTTATACATGATTCAAATTCGTTATACTATGTATTTTTATAATTTCATATTTCACTATTGCTATTTTAACAACATAAAGGATTTTAAAGGAAATCTGCTAGATCTATATCATTATAGAAAGTTTTGTCCTTTTCTGTTGAATGAGACTTTTCTCATAATAAAAAGAGAACATATTATCTAGGGATGCAATGAATATCCGGCCTATCCTATAATAGATAATTTATAAAGTTCATATTTAACTATATTTTTATAAACATTACATAAAAAATTAAATAAATATTATAACAGATATAATATTATTAAATAAAATACATTTACTTTAAATTAATTAGCTTTTGACGCTTGATCAATAAACGAAAGTCTTAAGGCCTATAATAAATTAATGAATATCCGAAAGCATTTTATTTTAATAACAAATAATATTCAACTAAAAGTAAATTAAGTAATAATGTATTGTATTGGGATAATTACATTAATAATTATATTTATGGAATACATAAAATCGTATTAAATTAAAATACATATCTCTAGTTAAAAATAGTATTAGTTATCACAAATGGCATAGATTTTTACCATACTTATTTGTTGTGAATTAACATGCGTGAAATTTTATCTTATCTTATAACAAGATATTTGGATATTATACCTTCTGGACCTAAAACAAAAAACAAATTAATTGTTTTTAAAATTGAAGTACATACTTAATATATTAAGTTGATGCATAAATTAGTTTTTTTGTTCACAATCCTAGATATTTTATATAGAACGTTACTTTTAGACAATAAAAATCATAGTTTTATCATCTACACGTAAGATTTTGTAAGCAATGTCTAGGACTTTGCACGTAAAACGTTGTGGAAATTCTGTGCGTTTTTGTTATCCAAGACAAGAGTAATAACGCTATGAACTTATACATCAACAACCTAATGCAAATATTTTTCTTAAATTCCACAGAATACGGAAAACACAAAGAGCATTCAAATTCAAAATAGTTTATTGAATTCATTTGTGTGGAATGTATAGTTGTACAAGCTAAAATGTAATCAACTGTAGCAATAAAATAAAAAAATAACAAATAATCAAATGAAAAGTAAACTTCCTGAAATAACAAAATAATAACAGGCGTAATTAATAAAATCTCATTAACGAACTAAAGAATTGTACTGATAACATTTAAACTTCTGGAAAAAGGATGTTTTATTTTTGAAACAACATTAAAATTAAGGCTAGTGGATGTCAGAGTAATTTGGATATTGTCTTTTGGGTTCAATTGATTACTGTAATTGATAAATAAAACATTTTAATGCAATTTTATTTATATGTTATTTGGTATAATTTACTTCAATTTTCGACTACTATCTTATTCCTGGTTTCATAAAAGTTAGTTAAAAATCTGACTCGAGATTAAATTTGAAAATATGTTTCACAAGATAGAGTTAAATTAAACCCCGAATTAAATACGGCATTACGATAACTCATCTACAGAGGTAGAGCTAAAATTTAAGCTTGTGTTGAAATAACATATCTGCTTCTGTTTTATTGAGAAAAGTGTAAATTACCATATTTTTTGAATTTTATTATGTATAATCATTGCGATTTTTTGCTATATCTTTTGCCTTTTTTATGTTGTCATCCCAGGTTTTTTGTGGTATTCCGCGTCTTCTTTTACCTGTCATTCTCGTTCTCTATATTCGTTTCAATAATCTGTTATCAGGAAGTCTGATTAGATGGCCATGTATTTTATGAAACGAATATAAATTTTAACTCGAGTTAAACTTAATATTATTTTGCTATATTTTTTCTAGCTTTTTACAATTTTGATTGTAGTAGTAACATTATTCAAAATGAATAATAAATTATATTTGTTATTTAAATTTATATTTTTAAAGATTTTTGAACAATAATTTGACATTCTGTATTTTGTCAAATAATTTCTTATTAAATATATATTCAGGTGAATAAAACGCTTGGTTAAAGTTTCAGCTATCGACAGCTTTACAATTCAAATTTTTCATTATTTTTTCTGTACTGTAAATGAACTAGATCATCGTACAATATTTGTAAAGACTAGTGAAGTAAACAGAACTTTATAACCCATCAACATATTAATGTTTCAAATGCGTAAAATCTCCCACAAACATAAGCAGCAAAAATTTATGACAATTACGCTGTTAAAAGAAACAATCAAAGCTGTTTTCAATCACAAAACAAATCTTACAATAAACGTCATTGAAGTTATTTTTGGCATTTCTCAGTTATAGTAAGCATATGTATTTGCAATAATTACAAAATGAAACTTATGAAAATCTGTACAAATGTAACTCTCATTTCTAAACATAGAACATACGAAATTTGAGTAACTTTTTCTTCCATTAAGATCAAATTGAAAACATATTGAATATAAAGACGTAGAATGTTTAAATTTTGGTATACAAAAGATTCAAAAAAATATTTTCATAAACAATTAAAAATTAGTAAATTTGAGGAATACGTTTTCTTTTCACCGACCAAATTTGACAAATCGAGTTTTTTACAGATAAGAACGAATTAGACTTATAGTAACACGAATCAACGGTTTTTAGCGTGATGTCAGTCTGTCTGTCTATAAAATTATACATGTTATATTTATATTCATAATAAGTACATAAAAATATTTAATAAACTTTTACTTTCGAAAATGGTCTAAATAAATCAAAAAGATCATATGTTTTGTGATTTAATAAAACTCTGATATGTGGATATTATAGAAAATGTAAATGTCAATACATGTCTAACATTGGCATTTTTTATTTCTAAACATATAGAACACACTAAATTATCTTGAAAAAAATAAATATCGCGAAGGTGGACAGTCATAAACGATCTATCTGTTTAGAATTTACTCATTTTCCGTACTTTGGCACCGACGCGACAGCGACGGCGACGTTTTGATTATCGCCTCTGTATTTGATATCTTGATCATGACGATATAAATATTTACATTGTATGAAATAAGAAATTTATCGGACAGTATGCGATGAAATGTGTCATGAAATTGTGAATTTTTGATAGTAAACAGAGATTTGATTTTAGATCTGCGTGAACATTAAAATAATTTGCATTTGGGTGTCAAATATTTTTAGGGATGAATCTAATTTGGAATATAGATTTATATATTTTTTTATATTTGATTGTTTTAGTGAAAATGTGTTTATACTATAATGTGTATATTTAAGGAAAATAAAAATTCAATTTTATTTACATAATATGTAATTGTCTAAATCGTGTGAAGGATGCTACTGAAAAATGTTATTACCATTTGTAATAAAAACTATTTTTGATTTAATAATAATAATAATATTGTTATTTCTATTTAAACCAATACAAATGCTATGAGAAAATATTTTTTTATAAACGGTTCTTCTTATCAATGACATGTAGACCATTTTAACTTAAAATTATTATATGTGTGCATATTCTATAAATAGTTCTACTTACTTAATTAACATGTTATATAACAATTTTTTTTGGTAAACATACATACACAATCACGCCATGTACCCAAAAGTGTGTGGCACAAACTGTGTTCACTATCCCGAAATTAGTTTTCTGCAAACATTCCTATTCAGACAAGCAACTCTAGTATAATAATACTCAAGAATATTGAGATTTTATATTTTTCCCAAAATTTCACAAGATACTCAGTCATTGAATCGGCTGTTAAGCTATGCATCAATGACTGGCCAGTTTAACCGTAGACACGTGTTTCGGTCTTTAGGACCTCATCAGTACGGTGCTGTGATCAGTTGCTGTAAGGCAACTGATAACCGATGTTAATTCTGGCTGCCTTTTATAGCAAGTACTTCAAAGCGATAACGAAGAGAAGTAAATAAATACCACCAACGCCATCTATACAATAATGCGATAAGCAATTATAGTAATAGACCTTGAACAAATAAATGTTCGTATTGTCATTGTGAAATTTAATATAATAATACTCAAGAATATTGAGATTTTATATTTTTCCCAAAATTTCACTGGCCAGTTTAACCGTAGACACGTGTTTCGGTCTTTAGGACCTCATCAGTACGGTCAGTCATTGATGCATAGCTTAACAGCCGATTCAATGACTGAGTATCTTGTGAAATTTTGGGAAAAATATAAAATCTCAATATTCTTGAGTATTATTATATTAAATTTCACAATGACAATACGAACATTTATTTGTTCAAGGTCTATAACTCTAGTATCATCCACTTGGACGTCCATCAGACGTCCACTTATTCTTATGTTCATTAGACATTCGTCCAAGATGACCGAACCATCTTAACTGATTAATACCAACTTTTGCAACATTTTTTTTTAATAGATATTTAAATTTCTTAAATTATAAGTAACTATTTTTATTTATAATTTATTGTAATATATTTGTAAATATTTTCGTGTTTGTAATTCAGAGACTGAAGAGAGAACCACAATTATTGATTGGTCGAAAATTCTAAATAACAATTTGTTTTTTAAAATAAAAAGTTTAACTCTTTAGAAAAATCAAGCTGTATTTTTTTAAATTATAATTTATAAGAGTCAAATATAATCAAAAATATAAACATAATAAACTATGAGTAGTTGTTTTTCTTGTTAATTAATTTTCACAATCAAGAAATTATATAATTGTGTTAATTTTTTAAGTAAAACACTAGTAGAATAAATTTGTAAAAGTTTATGCAATTTTACTGAAATAAATAATCTAAACTAAGAAAAATACGAAAATTTGCAATAAAAACAACAATAGATAAGAAAATTATCATTGATTTCAATGCAAGAAACAGGGAATGTGTATTGGTTTATATACTGTTAACTGTTAAGGTAAGCATCCACGATGCGATTTTTTCATGAGAATTTTGTCTCATGAGATAAATATCTCCGAAACAAACAAATGTCGTAGTGGAAACTATGATGAGAGATGTGAGACACTGTTAAATATCTCATGAGAGATTGTCTCATGAAACTTTTTTCTTTCTGCGTGTAAACTCTCAGATCATGTCTCAGCGAGACATCTAGTACGAGATTTTTGTATCACGTTCTGCACATGAGTTTTTTTTATCTCGCCAAGCCCAGCTCACTAACCATTATCACCAACTGTCACCAACATCAGTGCATATATATATATATATATATATATATATATATATATATATATATATATATTATAAATATTATAAATATATATATTATATATATATATATATATAAATATTATAAATATATATTATATATATATATATATAAGTATTATATATATAAATATTATAAATATATATATTATATATATATATATAAATATTATAAATATATATATATTATATATTATATATATATATATATATATATTATATTATATACATATATATTTATATATAAATATTATATATATATATATATATATATATATATATATATATCAATGTGTCCTTTTTTTCTATTCTAAATTTTATTTTGTTTAATAAATGATTAAAAACATCCCAGGACATTCGTACGAAATTTTTGTCATATTCATTTCTTAATTCATTTAATAGATTTTTTATTAAACTTTTTTCATCTGATTTTTTTATCCACTCACATAACCAACATTTGTGTGATTTTTTTGTTTTGTTTGTTAACGACGCAATTATGAAACAAGCTGCAGCTATTCGTTTTTGTTTTTTAGAAACCATATTTCAACTATAGTTTTAAAATAAAATATCTCACTTGTTAAGTAACTCACTGTGGATACACAAAAATACCTCAAGGACAGCTACGTGAGACATATGAGACAAAAGTTTCATCTAACCAAACTCTCATGAGATAAAAATTGTATATCTCACATTCAGTGGAAACACATACAAAATAAGTGACTCATGAGACATAAATCTCATGAGATATTTATTTCATCGTGGACGCTTACCTTTACACCTATTGGTTACGTATCGTCGCTTTAACACTATATATATATATATATATATATATATATATATATATATATATATATATATATATATATAACAAAAATATGTCATTTATGATTTCTTTTTTAATAAATTTATTATTCGCCCGGATAATCCGGTATCCGATTTTCTAATGTGGCCGAATATCCGTTATCAGGTTTTTTGAAAAATCATTATTCAATGAATCACTACTTCAAACCTAATCTAACTTTTAATAAGCCTCATCACACTTTTTACGGACTGAAGTGTAACACATATAAATATTAACTATATTAAAATTTATAGAAAATAAATAAATTTGTGACATAAGAAAGATTAAATCGAATTATATAGTACTCATTATTTAGTATAATTATATTAAAAATAAAACAAACAAAAACTTTTGGACGCATCGGTGTTAATTTCGTGAGAGGTCATTGTCCATTCGATTAGTTATATATATATATATATATATATATATATATATATATATATATATATATATATATATATATATATAATATGCTAGAGAACGTAGCCAAATGTCATCGTGTGGTCATTTGCAAATATATAGGTTTCGCGTTCGATGTTCTCACTGCCCGTTCACCGATGCCAAACTCTATTTATATCGATGAAAATTGAAAATTTTGCTAGAAATGGGACAGAACATTTGACTTTTGAACACTTTACGTTAGTTTCGTAACAATTATTATGACTTTTCGATGTTTAAATTTCAAAATATTTTATCTATATTTTTAAATATTATCTAACATACTTTGCAATTATTTTGTTCAATATCCGCAGTTACTATAATAGAAAACTGTAAATATTAAACAACCCTTAAATAATGTCTTGAATTAGTGAACTAATCAGTTTGGTATTGGTTAACCAAACACCCAAACTGCGCATATGTAAATATGTACATATATATATATATATATATTAAATATTATATATTGTATATTATTATATTAACTTTGTTGGAAAATTTTGTAATATATTTATATTGTATTTGATATTATTTTTAAATAAACTAATTATTCATTATTATTATTATTTAAAAAAATAAAAATATTACAGTAATAAAAATTATACTTGTTAATAAAATTTTTCAGTAATTAAAATTTACATAGAACATAATATACCAAACACCAAATAAATAAATTTAAAATAAATACTAGGCATAATTATACAAAAATGTTTTTTTTTTTGCAACAGAAAGTCAGTAACCCTAGAACAGCGCAGATTTTACTTAATTACGTTTACGTTTATGACATTTATGTGCCAGTAGAATTATGTAGGTAATTACATGAATATTAACAAAAATATATGTAAGTGAAAAAAATTTCTAATGTTGACGGTCCAAAAATTGCAAATTTGTAATTTGTTAAACATAAAAGAAAAGCTAGAAAAAAAAAACTATACGTATATTGAGTAACTTATTTATGTCAATTACATTATTATGTAGCGTAACTGATGACAGAATGGTGACACATATATTTGTTATGTGAATAAAAGCATTGTTTGTTTATATTATTTCTATTACTTTTTATATTATTAATTACAATTGTAATTAAATTTTTCTATATATCTTTTTAACTTTCCAAAAAAAAACCAAATCGAATAAATTATTAACAATAATAAATCAAATATCTAACTGAACAACAGTGGCGGATTAACACTCGACGGAGCCCTAGGCGATTGCGAACGAGAGCCCCCCCCCCTCTCCCCAAGACATAAAAATTTAGTAACCAATATTTAAATAAAATTTATTTATAAATAAAATAACATTTATAACTTGCTAATCAAACATGAGATTCAGAGAAACTTTTTTCTGTATTTCAATTCGCTGAATGATGTCGTCAAAATCAATTTTTTCTAAAATATCAGATTCGATACAAAGAAGACTCAACATATCAAATATTACAATTAATTTTTCATCCACTTGGACCGAACCGTATCTAAGTTTATCTCCGATGACAATATAATATTTTATTACAATACTCAAAAATATTGAGATTTTCAATTTTTCCCAAAATTTCACATGATAATCAGTCATTGAATCGGCTGTTAAGCTATGTATCGGTCTTTAGGACCTCATCAGTACGGTGCTTTGATCAGTGCAACTGATGCAGATGTTAGTTCTGGCTGGCTTTTATGCCAAGTACTTTGAACCAATAACGAAGAGTAGCAATAAATAAATACCACCAACGCCATCTACACAATAATGCGATAAGCAAGTATAATATAATATAATCAGTCATTGAATCGGCTGTTAACAACCGATTCAATGACTGATTATCATGTGAAATTTTGGGAAAAATTGAAAATCTCAATATTTTTGAGTATTATTATATTAAATTTCACAATGACAATATAAACATTTATTTGTTCAATGTCCTAGTATAATATTTTATTATAAAATATATCAACAGAGAAATATTTTGAATTTTTACAATTGACGGATATGATTTTGATACGGATTTATTTTTAAATAAAAGTTATATTAAATGTTTAGTCGTGGGTTCCTTGATGATGCATTTTGATATCAATCAAAAGGATCGGATTTGAATTTCGGTCGGGTGACATGAATTTTTTTATTTAGTGTTTAAAATATTTATCATTTAAGACCCGGTTTCAGAAACACTAGTTAAATTTACTTTAGAAGCAAATGTGCTTACTCTTTAGATTTTTATATTAAAAAGATATATAAGGATATTAGAAAATAATAATTATTATTAGTAAGTAATAATAATCTGGTAGTAAATTGTTGAAATAATATTTGTTTTCAAAGTTATTTAGGAGTAGAATAAAATTTATTTGTAAAGTATATATATTTGTCGTTTATGAAAACAACCAAAAATAATTAGCAGTTTATTAAAATTTTATATTGTAATAGAGATTAGTAGAAAGGAGAAACTGCAGTATTTTTTTAGTTTGGTGAAGTTTTGAAAAATCTTTTTTTTTATATATAATTTATGAATAATCAAAAATTTAAATTTTAGTTATTTACAAAAGAACGTTTTGCAATTTTCCTGATACCGTTTTCGTGTATAGTTTCATAATAAGTACGACATATTCGTGTTATTGTAAAAATATTTTGATGGCATATAAATTTACAAAAAAAATTCTATGTATAAATAGTATTTTCTAAAAACAGAATATAACACAGTTTATAAAAAGTAAAACATTTAATGTTATAATAAGCATTTGTTCCACTTGACAAATGAGTGGCGCAATCTTTTTCTAAGATCCGGTAGCTAGTAGTTATATTTAAATATAATTTTTAGACTGAAAAAAATATAACTTGGCATATTTTTTTATAATTTATTACTGTAGTAGAAAATTTAACAAAAATTATTATTCTAATCTCTAGGTATTAATATTAATAACAGAAATTACAACAAATATGACATATGATTAAAACTAGACTAAAAATAAATGAATATTTCTTACTCGTAAAGAAATTTTAAATTTTAATATAAAATTATAATTTTTGGTTCATTAGTACACCGTAAATGTCTGGAAATTTTTATTGATTCGGAAAATTTCTATATATTACTTAATATAAATAAAATCGATTTTTACTTGTATGTTAACAACCTTTGACAAACGTATAGTTGAACTTGAAGACTTTTTAAGAAAATATGTAGTTAATTTTTTTATTTCTAATAATACTAATAATAGTAATAATAGAGTTATTTAAATGAGTTTAAATTTGAGATCAAATCAAACAAATGATATGAGAAAACAGTAAATGTATAAATGGCATGAGTCAAAATATCGTTTCTATACTATTAAATGAGCAATTCTTAACTAATTATAAAATCCAGTCTCTTTTGAACGAGCGAAGCTTGGTCTTCCTGATATTGTTAATATATAATAAAGATATCTAATAAAATGTTTTTGTTGCAGGTGAGTGAAAATATGGTTAATTTACGCAAATTCAATGTTAAGTACAAATAAGAAAGTACAAATTCAGTCAAATTTTTAGAACACAACAATTTTTAAATGAAGGAAAAATAGTGATAATAATGTATATCTATTTTCTTCTTTACCCCTTTAGTTTTACAATAAATATAGATGTATAATATGTTTGATACAATTTTAAGCTACTTTTGAATTTATATAACGATATATTAAACAAATTAAAATGTTCAGATAAACTCAAATACAATTTAATAATATTATTGAAAAATGAATATTTAGCATAATTTGTTTTGCCAACAGAGTCAACTAGCAAAACATTGTTTCGGGTATTATACGAAGATACTTTAAAATTTTGTTCATCAAATAAGCTTGAAACATCAATTAAATTATTCAGTAATTTATACGTGATTCAAAACTTAATAAAGATAATCTGTCGTAATAGCTGTGTAAACTTTTATCAATTTTTAGTTTACGCGTACAGAAATTTACATTTTTTTTTTATTAAATTTAATTCTAACTATTTGTTGTGGACTAAATGATGTTATAATATTCAAATTAACTGCTAACTAAAGAATAATACAATACTGTTTTATTTGCATCTAAATCGCATCTGAAAAAATGACGTATATTCGCTCGGTAACTCAAAGTATAGAAGCTAAAATATTTCTTTCTAATGTATGATGTACTTATTTTTTTCTATAGATTTATGTAAAAAGTTAAAAATTGTAAAACGTTTGCATTATATCTTATGTTGTCAGTGTTCATTTACTTACGTTAGACAAATATAAAAATTAATAAGATAAAATAAATTAAGTAACTTTATGTAAATGAGACATATGTTGTCTGCAGCGCCATTAAAAATGCCATCAAAATTTATATTCAAGGAAGTTAAAACCACGAGAATACCACTTGAGAATTATGAAATATTTCTGACATAACCTTGCAAATTTATTGGGAAAAATTGAAGATATCTATCCATTTGACGTCACAGAAACTTAATAAATACTATTTTCATTTTATTTGTTGAAACAATTCCAAATTTAAAGCGTTTGCCAATAATTGCATGTGCACATAATTCAACTCATTCAGAATAGCAATAACCGACATACTAAAATAGTAAATAAATATAACTTCACGAAAATATTAAGCTTAAAATATGACGGTGAGAACGCATATAACGTTGAAAGTTTATTAGACGAAAATAAAAAAAAAACTATAGTAATTTTGTTTCAGTTGCCTAAGATTTCTCAGAATGTGCAAGTCGTTTTACACCTTACGTTAATTTCCTTTCTGTTTTATTTTTTTGTTTTGTTTTCGTTCTGTACAATTTTGTGCAGATTTTAGTTTTGTTTGTTTTTTGTTTCACTACGTTTATATACTAGTTTATTTAAAATTATTTTTGTAGTTTTGTTCAAGTATATTAGGTGTACTATTTTTAATTTAGACAGTTTTATTTTCAGGAACTTAAGTGAGAAAAATATTTAAGCATTTACTTCTTAAGTTTTAATTATAAATTACAATTGTAAATAAAATTATAAAACTTTATTATTTTATTTCTAAAATTTTCTTTCTTTAGCATCTATAGAAAATAAATATAATAAATGAATAAAAATATTATTTTTTTACAGTTGTTAAAATGCATATATCTATATTTTATTATTACTATATATTTTAAGTTATTAAATATAATATTGCATATGCTGTATCAGAATGGACACTAATGGTACTTACAGCAATTAGATATATAAAATAATGCTTTTATGGATAGTTATGTGCAAGCCACTACATTCTTTTAATTAATAAAGTTATTTAAATCAGTTTCTTAATAAAATGTTAAAAGTTTGATTAAAACTTTTATTTAATTTAATAATGATCAAAGATATTTGTATATATTTAAACTTGTATTATGAATCGACAACGAAAGTGAATATAAAGTATAGGTAATGAAGAATTTATTTATTTCCAATAAATATATAATAGGTATAATTTTTAAATGAAATATATACATATTTATAACTATCCCATGTTTTTATAAATTATTAGTAGCAGTGGCGCAACCAAGGGGGGGGGGGCCGACGGGCCTCGGCCCCCCCCAAGGCTAGAAGAATTAGCACAATTTTTATTCAGTAGTCACTTCTAACGCTACAATTATTTACCCCAAAATATTGAGCCAACATTCATTATTTTAAACTATTAATTATTCGATTCATGTAAGATAAAGTGGAAATCTGGTTAGTATTTGCTTGTTTTTTTGCTTCTCTAAGATAAAATTCTTGCCCCCCCCCCCCAAGACAAAATCCTGGCTGCGCTACTGATTAGTAGTAATCAGTAGTTTTTCATTATCATATAAAAGATTGACAAAATCAATGTACTGTTTAAAAAATCACATGAAAGTATAGCTACAAGCACAAGCCCACAAGCATTTTACAACGTTAGTATTATATGTATTTCAATGTAAAATAAATAAATTTGTTTATATATGTATTATTTCGCTCGACTAAGCAAAAATTTTGTATAATTAATACGTAAATAAATATTATTGTTATATTAGATTGTCATTTAATTTATTAATTTTATCTTTTGTTTTCTGAAATCTATATCAAAAATGAAATACTTTTTCAATATATTTTTCATTTACGTAAACAAAAAATATAATAAACCATGTTTTACGGTATATTTTTATTTTGGTCAAATAAACCTAGTTACAAGATTTTTGTTTTAAGTATACAAACAAAAAGTAAAACAAATTTTATGGCCGTCAGTTTAACTCAATATAAATTGATTTATAGAACTATATTTAAAACTGATTTATATCTTGCAATGTAAACGTAATAATTCGTAAGTTGTTGAAACAAGAGAAGGTAGTCGCGGTAGGTTGAGTTTACGTTATTACATAGAAACGAAAAAAAAAATTTACACAGACGGAAACAAAAGTAACTTGATACTTCTTTTGTGAATATTATATTTCACAAATGCATATTTTTTATTTGAATAATATGCTTATTTAAACATTTTTTTAATGTTTAAAAATATATTTCTAAGAAACCAATTTTATGTTTCCAAGTTTATATAACAACGAAAGTGTTGCATGAATTTACAATACTGAACAAAAATTGAAATATTATTACTAATGTAAGAATCTTAAATAAATTAGTATTGTATTATATCAATTGATTCTGTGTTACAGACAATTTATGACAAAGAGTTATTTTTCGATATTTTCGTAAGTTGTCTTCTGCTAGAATATTGGTGAAATATTTCGATTATCAACAAACAAAATTTCTTTGTTTTAGAAGCCCATATTACTAACATAATTACAATGTTAAGAAAAAAAAAATGTAATATTATTGCATTGAAATCGGAAACCATACATATAACAAACGTTTGGTTAAAAGAATTTATATGAATGATTTTGAAGGTATAAGTTTGCTTGGACGTCCGATGAGTAGACGGGAGTGGTATGATTAAGAGTATTTTGGGTGAGCGAATATTTTCAAGTAGTAGGAATAGAAGAACATGTATGATAGAGTATCAGTATGAATGTGGATGAAGCTATAGAGTTGCTTGTCTGGGTAGGGATGTTTGGAGGAAACTGATTTCGGGATAGTGGAAAGAGTTTGTGCTACACACTTTTGAGTACATGGCGTGATTGTGTATGTATGTATGAAATCGGAACAACAACAATTAAATATAAACAATCATTAAACGTTGCGATTGATCGAAGAACGTTAATATTAATGAAATTGAATGAATAGAAGAGATGAAGGAATCGCTGAAAAGAACTTTTCAATATTATGAAGCACAGCATAAATAATAGAAATATATTTGTTAAAAATATGTGGTGCGAAAATATTTTTATTTAAATATGTAGGCATCCAGACAGAATGTAGTAGGTTTCAAATAGATAAAAAGACAGCACAGCACGCATTATTTGTTATTCAAATATGTTTATGTGGCAATGACGTCTACAAAATATTGCGACCGTGCATTATGAATCACATGTGAATTATTTATTTATTCCCATTGAACGCCCTACGTATGTATGTTTGTGTGAGAGACTGTGTTTAACATCTGGATTTTCGATACAGTCCACCCAATTACATATAAATATTGCCATATTATGTTACTATTAGATCATGTCATTTGATTTCTAATGTTTTCAATTAACATTTTGTTTTTCAATGTAATGTGTATTTATGGCATTATAAGTTATGTATTGTATTCTATGTACAGGTGTTGCAATTGATCAATTTTAATTTTTTGAATAATTTACTTTTATTAAAATAAAAAAGCGTTAGATTGAAGTTCTGTTTATTTTATATTAAAATTCGACGTTTCGATATACTGCACGTATATCATCATCAGGAAAAAATATATACAAATAACGTAAGTAAATAATAAACAAACAGAAACATAGAAACAAATTACTAGGTAACAAAATACAACTAACTAGATTAAATTGTTTTTTATAATTTATTAATTAAAGAAAGACTGATTGTATTCTTTCTCCTACAAAAGAAAAATAATAAAAATAAATACACAATATGAATATCTTCAGTGTTTGTATTTACCTTTTATTTACAAAACAATTAATTTTCTAGCAGTTGTTGAAAATGTTTCTTGTTCGCTTTGTACAGGCGGCGATGTTTTTAAATGAATCACTCTGTATATCGTTTCGGTTACCAAATTTTGCAAATTTTACAGAGTTAAATACAATTTTTAACGTGAGATAATTGTTTAATTATTATACGAAAGATATTTATGTGGGTTCGCCGAATTAGTTCACTTAATTTACAAACACAATCACTCATGAAACACGCACAATAAACAAACTTACAACAAATCACTATCATTTAGGTCCGAACTATTTAACAATCTCTAACTTTGCTTTCTAACATGAAACTAATTAAAATAGTTTTCCAAGGGTGTCAATCCTTTTCATACAAACTGCACGGAATCGCTACAAATTATTGTATATATTAGGATTATGAACCGAAAAAATCGTTATTATGTTGGAACGGAAACGTGAACTGAACCGAACTTTTTTTCTTTTCAAGACTAACTTTTTATCTTTAAGAAAATAGAGATAGTTTAAGTGAAAAACTTGTTGTAAGATATTCTATTAATAAAGTATTTTTTACCTACCTATTCTAGAATTTGTAATTGTATTTGGATTCAATTTTGTTTTTGTTGAAAAATTATAATAAAAAAACTATTTTTTAACATAATTATCAACAATTTTGTTTATTAACTTATTTTAAAATTTAACTATTATTATAGAACTATTATTTTACCTATAATAGACACTTACATATAGCATTTTTACATAAGACTCTAGTTAAGAATACATATATATATGGGCGGCCCCTAAGACGTAGTATTAACAGTGTCCGCAATTTTTGCAATTTTTAAATGAAATAGGGTTTCACCAGAAAATTTTCTCTATTATTAAAGATATCATTTGCAAACAAAAACTAAATGAAAAATAAAGAATAAATCTATTGCTGCAATTTGTTGGATTTTTAAATTTCTATTTAGAAGTATTAGAAAAATTTATTCAAATATTAACAATATTTAACCTAATAAAATCAATATAAATAATTAGAATTAAAAAAAAAATAATAATTTGCAGCCTTAGAATAAGCTTTTCACTATAAATTCGCTTTTGCAATTTACAAATATCTCATATAGTAAAAAAGTTATTGCTTAATTCCCTAACCCTGTTTTGGCTTATATTTTATACCTGTTGTACATCCTCATAACTAGTTTTGGTTAGAAATATTATGATTTATCCGGGAAGTACCTGGATTTATCTTTTGCATTGAACTAACTCTCTCTCTTTAAATTTTTACTTCTGTAACTAATATGTCTGTCCAACTTATATGACGTGAAAGGTTTCAAAATATTAAATTGATTAAATCTAAAACTTTTATTATTTTAATATTTATATTATATAATAATAATTAATAATTAATTATTCAATAAAAAATGACATCAAATAAAATATATATCGCAAAATATTTCTTGTTAAAATTACAGATTTACATAGAATTTATTTATTATTTCTACAAACTATTGAACTGGTTTGTGTACGGAGTAAGTTGAGCACATATGTTAAATTATAAGTTAATTTTACGTTGTACATGACTAAATTTTTGTAGATAATAAAAATATTATGTATCTTTTTTATATAAATAAATATTAATTTGTTTTGAATTATATGAAACTAATATGAAAAAGTATTTTCATTATTTTTTTATATAATGATGACATAATAAGTAATAAGTGATATATACTAGATAAATATTACATAATTTTAAGAATGACAAAAATATGTATTTTAAAAAATCTCTCTACCAAAATTAGTTTGAAATATTATTATGAATTCCACAAATATTATTATTTTAGAAAAATATAATTGGCAGTATTATTTTATGATTCTACCTACATCTATAGTTTTATGATCTAATATATTTACCCTAGATAGTTGTTATACTTGACTTTGTAAACTGTGAGTATTTCGAACCTTTCTCTTTATAGATACAAAATATATAAATACAGTATGTTGAAATATAAGTATGAAATATACACAAACAATTATTAGACAATTTGATTTATTTTACTACGTTTTGCATTTAACTTTAGAAGTTTTCTTGAGCTTAGAAATACTAGTTCATTTGCCAGCTATTCTATTAATTCTAATTGAATAAATATACAATTTTTAGTTTATTTTAAATTTTGAAAATTTCAGTTTCTCATATATGTTTATTTATTATTGCTGTGTAATTGTTCAAAATATATTATTGTACAAAAATTCAAAATAAAATTATAATGTTTATTTAGTTTATTTCATCAAAATAAATAATGTTAAATTTCCTATATTAAAGTTTATTTGTTGTTGTTATGTTTAAAACTATATAATTTATCAAAAAACGTAAACACAATAGCATTTAGATTAATAATTTACACTAAATATGTATGTTTTAGGCCCAGATTTTACATAAAGTTTAAACTATGAATGAAAATTAAAATTATTATATTTTTTATATTTTTTAAATCAATCGTATTTCAGGTTAAGTTTATTTGAAAAACTGAAGATCAATTTCAACTATAAGCTGAGTCTGGATTAATGATATAAGCGTCGCTTGCTAAAGTTACAACTGCCAAATATAATGTCGAATATTTATAAATTGAATTCTTTTCGTTTAGTATTATTGTCTTTCGAACATACAAAATATTATAGTTATATTACAGTTATGACAGCAAAAATACTAACCAAAACATATGAACATCGCTAACATAAACATAAATCAGACAATCTGAAGTTTAATTACCTAATTTGTACATAGACTTACACAGAAATAATCATTTACTTTTAAGTAAATCTAACTGTTGCTTACGTAACCAGTGGATTAATTGCAAATCTGAAATACCAGGATAAAATCATTTTTATATATAATTTTATCTAGTTATCGGATTTGTGTTTGAATTCCATAGCAAAATCGAAATCTTATTAGTATTTGAAAAATACAATAGACCAAACATTGGAGTTCCAACGAATGGCATTATAAAAAAATACATTACATTGCAAACATATGAATGCATTAGAAGGGTTTCGACTACTAGGGTGCAGATGAGAAGTTTCTATTGGCACCAAGCGAAATACTGCTGTTTGCTTTTTTAATGTATATAATTATTTCAAAATTTCGAGTTGTGTCATTATTCTTTGTGATGTGTCACGTGTTTAGGCTAATGAATTTGAAAATACACATTGGTGGTAAATTAATAATAATGTAGCTTTTGCTCCAATACAGTATTATTTTTATAATAATATTAGTTTTTAAAAAAAACATTTCGTATTCAGATTAAATATTTTGCACGCAAACATACATTTTAGCAAATTATTATTCGTTTTTTTTTTCGATTTCAATAAAATTGCCAAAGTTATTTAGTTATTTTAGAAATAACTACATTTGCCAATTATTTGAATGCACATATTTTTTTAAGTTACTTTCTAATAAATCGACTCACTTTAATCTTGTTTTCTTAATATTTTTTTTTGTTGACATAAAGCTAACTAGAATTTTAGTACTTCCGGTTATTTGTGTTTAGTAACTGTCGCGTTAACAGAAAATTAAACCATACATTTTGTTATGTATGACTAATTTTTAATACTTATACTATTTAATATTTAATAAGTATTTCTCAACTGACCTAGGCAAGAGAATTGTAATGATTATTATAATGCTTTATTCTGATCATAGAAATATCATAATTAAACGAATTTAATTTAAATTTTGATAATGTAATATAAATTTCTTATCAAGTTTTTGTAACATGATGTGAAAATATAACTTTTAATTTTAAATATTCGGGCGTCTGAAATTGATTAAAGTAAACTTTAAGTGCATAAATTTTATGCATTTAAAGTTTACTGAAATGAAAATATAACGTAAACTGGACATCATAGATTTGTAATTAACTCTTTATTTCTTGACTCTAAATCATTTATTAATTCTTCAGTCAAATAGATTTTATTTTTTATATTTGAGTTTGTTATTTTTCCAGTACATATTTACTTTCAAGTAAAGGGCAATTCTTATTCAATTCAAATTAAGTAATGTCTTGTACTTATAAGTTTTTAATAACTAATTTGCATAAGTAGTTACTAAAATTTTTATTATTTTTATTCAATAGACCCATTGATTGTCTTATAGATTGTGGTAATGAATTTCACAGATACCTATTAATTGCATAAAGTTAATACAGATACAATTTATATTTTTTTAACTATTATGACATGTAAACAATAAAGGAAATACGATAAATAAAAAGAAAAATGACTTCGGAAGAGAAAATTAAAAGTCAGTCGTAATTGTTTTTGTTATATTCTATTAAATGGGATTTAAATAATTTTCAGTTGCAAGAGATTCGCTTATTGGCCAAATGCCAAAAGCTAGTGTTTTCGTTCTTATGTAATAATTGGCAGTAAAGCAGAACTTTCTTTTGTTTTTAATGACTGTTTATAAAATACAAATTAGTAAAAACTATTTTTGTAAGTGGCATTATTAAAAATAGAATAGATAGGTAGGTAACCGTTGCTATCAACAAAGTTTTAGAACAAATTTTATGCATGTTTAATTTTATAATAGACAAAAAAAATAAATGAATGCAAAACTAAAAATTTGTGTTAATTATAAACGTTGATTTGACTAATTTTTAAACGGTGTCTTGCACAATTAATGTAAACATATTTTACCTGAAACTATATAGGGTTCGGAAAAATTATTTATTATTTAAATCGGTGGTTTCAAACTCATATTACTTGCGAGCTGAAAGCATATCCTGAATCTTACTATTATAAATAAATAATTTTTTTATTGTTTATGATTTCTTTTTAAATAATGATTGATTTGGTGTCTGAATTGATATCATTCTCAGCAAGCACATGTTAAACATTCGATGGTACGAATGTGAGTAATCATATAGCTGAAATTTAAAATGGGTAATCGCAGAGAACAAAAGTGTTAATATAAAAATCAAGTAAATGAAAATGAATATTCAGTAGTTTGTCTATTTACGCGAGTAATTACATACATACACAATCACGCCATGTACTCAAAAGGGTGTGGCATAACTCTGTCTCTCTATCCCGAAATTAATTATCTCTAAACATTCCTATCGAGACAAGCAACTCGAGCTTAATCCACATTCATCTAACCTATCTCATACATGCTCCTCTATTCCTACTATTTGAAAACTTTCGCTCACGCAAGCCACTCTCTCAATCATACCACTTCGTCAACTCATCGGACATCCACATGCAAACGTATACCTTCCAAATCATTCACATATATTTTTTTAAATCACTGTATTTATTGTGTTCAAAATAAATTCCAAAATAAGTTTTTTTTACTATGAGTGAGTGTTTTTAAAAACGACACGTAGCTAAATCGCTTTTCTGCACCCAAAAATGTAGTTTCACTAAATTTCATCAAAATCGTTAGAGTCGTTTTCATGGTAAAGTTTTCTTCGTCCGCACAAACAAGCAAATAAAAAATAAATATATAATTTTAGCTAAAAATATAGGATACAATGTTGGAGTTAATTTACTTTAATGTATTTAACTCTTAAAATGTATGCTTTGTAGTAACATCTTGTCTAGTTAATTATTCTAAATGTAAAAAAAAAGAATAATATTTAATTATATTATATTTGATTATTTATTGTTTAGAGAGAAAAAATATAAAAATTTAGTTACCGAACTTTTTTTCTTGTACATTGACTATAAAAAAGAACATGCCAATTCATATTTATTTAGTAACTAAGTGGTGTGTATATTTTTCTCAAAAAATAAATATCATTTTCATCGTGTCACTCAACATATAAACTGCAAAGTAAACGTTTTCAAATTTATTCTCCTCTGAAAATATGTATATTTTTTAAACAATACTAATTAAGTGTTTGGCAATGGCTTGTCAAAAGTATAATTAACTGGTTTTAAATTATCTTACTCTAAATTCAATCTGTCTTACTAAAAATAATTGTTTCCAATTTTATTTATTCTTAAGATAATAAAAACAAATTTGTGATTGTAAATGTATCTTCAGAATAAATGACAATATTTCATTGGGTAATTTTAAAATTATTCCAAGGATAACTTTATTCCAACGTTTGGAAATACTGGGCGTAAATTAATTGTCTTAGAATGAATATGAACGAGGTAAAAATTGTGTGCGAAAATAAGAACGTTATGCGTAAAGTATATGGTGGTTGAATGCGAGAAAAGTTTACGTCACAACCAACGAGTAAAAGATATAAAGATAGAAAAGGTATGTTTGTATAATGTATGATGTATAATACTCCTAATAATTTATTTATTTTTATAAAATCAACCAAATGACATAAAAATACAATATGCAAAGTATATAATATACGAAAATGTACGAAATAGAGTTTACAGAAACATATAAAGATATGTAATGAAAAAAATCATTTTTTAAGCATTGCACTGCAAGTATTCATCTACCAAATGAAACGTATGTGTTAATAAAAAAATTGAACAATTTTGATCTTCAAGAAATGAACTATAGAAAATGACAGTAGTATAATAAGAATTTTTTTTATATAATGCTAATTTGTGTACTAGAATTTTTAGATTGTTTTTGTGCCTATTACTGTTACTACGATTATATTATTTTATGTATTTATGTAAAATATCTATTCCCATTTTTATGTATGTATGTAAAATGCAGTATATAAATTAGATAGAAAATTATTTGCCTATCTTAAACAAGGTCGATGTATTGAAATTTGACATAATGTTTATTTTAGTAAAATTTATCATGATGGTAAAAAATTTATTTTGGAATTTTTAAGTTTAACATATAAAAAAAATTATAACAATTTCAATTAATTTCATGAACAATTAATAAAATAAATTGAGAATAAGAATAAATAGAATGCTTAAAAAAAACAACATACATCTTTTTTGGCTCATATTTATATTAATTTTAACTTTAATACTGTTGTAGTCGGAGTATTAAACATGCAGATATACAAAAAAAATTAATGTTAAATAAATAACTGAAAAGTTCGAATAACTAATTTACACAGTAACAGATTTAAATAAATTTTTATTATATATTTCAAAAAATAATATAGAAATGTCATTTGTTGCCAAAAAATTAGTTTTACATATTATTTTAAAAATATTACATCGACGTATATAAAATAAAAGTATTAATAGAAATATTGAATATGCGCGCTTATATGATGTCCTTCAAATACGCTAATGTCTTAAAATTTGAATTCTTTTGAAAATTTTTGAATCTCTAGAAATGCCCTGTATTTTAAATCGTCATTATATTTTTTATTTATAATTACATTTTATTTACTGTGTGTTGCGTAATTTTTATATTTATATCTACATCTATCTATTTATAACTTTAATAACAATATTAATAGTAAAACATTTAATTAAAATTATATTTGCATATGACATGGTCTTCCTTTACACAGGATGCAAATATTAAAGTGAGCAATTGTTATCAATTTATTTATATATACGTTTTCCGTTGGATGCTCCATTTTTAGATTAACCTTTTTTTTAGATTGAGATAAATTACGTTTTTATATGCAGTAATTAAAAAATTTTTAAACGCAAATATGTGACACTAGTTTATACAAATTTGTAATTTATTTCAATCGCTGCAAGATACAGGATTTTTATATAGTATTTTAGTTTTTAAATAAATTATGAGACTCACATTTTAAATTTTATTCGAATATTTATAGATATATATATATAATACAAAATACCTATTGTAACACGAGTAAACGAAAAGTGAATATTTATGTACTTATTAAGGGAGCATGCATAAAAGAAAAAACCATGAAATTTCATATATTTTCTATTGTTTAGACTTTAATTAAATAAGAAATTAACGACAAAAATTAATACAAACAAATATAAAATTTAAGCGATGTGAAAATTTAATTAAACGAAACAACGAATAAGCGAATTTAGTAAAATAAAGCAAATTAGAGGCCTCTGGCACTCTAAGCGTGAAATAAAGCGTGATTTTATTTTATTAAACAAAAGCGGACTTAACTAAAGTGAAGACGAACGTAGACTGAACGATGCAAAACAAAAATAAAAATTTTACTAAAAATAATCAAATTGTGAAAGTTACAGCAAAAAATTAGAGACACTTCAAAATATTTCCAAAAAATCTCTTAAAGTGGCAAGGGGTTGGCCGCGAACCTTGATATCTAAATCTGCCACTAGGTTAATTCTAACAGATACACAAATTAGTTAGTTTCAGAAATATGCATCAGATTACAATAACCACATGGCTCAACAAAAAAATTATTTAAAATGGCAAAAATAAAAATGCAATTGTTTATATGTTTTTAGTAAGTATATGATTTCGTGACTGGTATTTGCTATCGTATGACTTACGGTGGAATACTTTTGTTATTATCATGAATATTTTAATATGAATTTTCTTTCATAATATGCTTAAAATAATTTAATTTTTTCCGCAAAAGTATTGTAATTCTTTAATGAAATTTTATGATCAGTATAGAATTATGAGAACTAATTTTGTTATTGATTATAAATTTTATTAACGACAGAATAAGTTTTTTAAAATTAGTTTACGTAATTGAATAAAATTTGTTTGTTTCAGGTACCGGCACATTTGGTCGCGTATGTTTATGTCGGAATAAATCCACAGATAAATATGGAGCAATGAAAATTCTTGCCATGGCCGATGTTATACGACTCAAACAAGTTGATCATGTTAAAAATGAGAAAAATATTCTGCAGGAAATAAGACATCCATTTATTGTAAATTTGTAAGTATCTATACAATTATTAATGCATGTATATGTACCCAAGAGGGGTTGTGCCATTTCTTAGAAACTCTCAAAACCTGTTTATAATGATCAAATTGAGTTAGCCGAAGTGTAGTTGAGTTATTATGAGGAAAAGTGTAAGGGTTTATTAAAAACTAATAAAAGCCAAAAAGTACACTGTTCAGAATTATCTTTAATTGATCTGTTATTATCTGTTTACAATGTTTTATGTATTATCGTACTTATTTAAAAATCACACCTCATTGTTTTAATTTAATTTTATCAAATCTTTTTCTAAATTATATTTTGTAAAATCTGTATACAGGATGGTTATTACGACTTTCGATCATAAGATTTTAATGTGATAAACTATACTTTTCTAATTTCTTACTTCCTTAATTATTTTATGCAAATAAAGCTACAAATTAAGTTTTAGGGCATAAAATTCTACATTTCAATCAATAAACTAAATTAATATTGCATATTTGGTAACGGTAGCAATTAGTTATGAAAATATCGAAAATTACCTCAATAATAACCATAGCCGTGAAATTGATACAGAACAAGATTAGAAACATATGAATAAACTCATATATAGACCACTTTGACATTATCAAAAATATTTATAAACACTTATATTTTTTCTCCAAAAGTTAGCAAATTTCTTTTTTTGTAATTATTGTGCATATAAGAGAATCTATCCTAAAAATTTGTTTGAAATCGTATAAACAGTATACCTAAAATAAATTTTAAATAGTTTTTTTTTTTTTTTTTCGGAAACTGACAACAAAAAATTATGTAATTTATATAGACACTAATAGAATCTTTTGTGAAAATTTGATTAATCTCGGATAAATAATGTAGCCATAATAAATTTTTCTAAACTTTATTTTTTTAATTAAACAATAAAAACCACATGCCTATCTTGGGCACTAACAAATCTATTCTGAAAAGATGTAAATTGTATGAATGGTCTAGGAGTACATGCGATCAAAAATTTGAACCAGCGAGTCAGTGAAGCACACACTACTCCCATAAACTAAAATCAGATTCTTTATCTAGTGGCTATATGAAGGATTTCTATACATTTTTTTAGATTTTTGACAATAAGATCATACCGCCAACTATATCTCGATTAAATACGCCCGCACACAAGTGATACAACTTAAGGAATTCAATTTAAATTTAAAAATAATAGTATATGATGTGACAATATAAATTAACATAATATAAAAAAAAATATTCATCTTATACCATCGGATTTTTATTATATATTTACACTACGTAAAAATAAAAGTGTTTTAGAAAAAAAAAACTAGTCATTAAATAGTGGCACTAATACAATCATCAGGAACTACCAGTGCCTAGCTAAGGAGTGAAATTATAGTTAATTTACTATTGAAGAAAAAGCCACAAGCAATTTCCAAATTATACGGCGTAAGAAGATCTAACAGATACTATAGAAGCCGCAACAAACAATACCTGCTTTTATAATACAAACATATAATTTTTTAAAGATAACGTACTGCTAAAAATGATAATCAGTAGCGTTTCATTTAATTTACATTTTCAGATGTTGAAATGTTAATATATTTTTAAACACATCGTGTAATGGTAGTAGATGTATACATACATACACAATCACGCCATGTACCCAAAAGAGTGTGGCACAAACTCTTTCCATTATCACAAAATCAGTATCTTCCAAACAACCCTATTCAAACAAGCAACTTTAGGTTCATTCGGATTCATAATTTCTCTCATACATGCTCTTCTATGCAAAACACTTTTAATCATACCACTCCAACGACTCATCGGACATTCACTCAAACGTATAGTTTCAAAATCATTCATTAAAATTGTTTTAACCAAACGTTTATTAGGCATTCGCTCAAGATGTTCGAACTATCTTAAGTGACAAACACCAACTTTTACTACAACATTTTTATCCATATTCACATCCAATTTTATACCCGATTCCTCCTATTTATATATCTTGGTAATAATAAATATTTTCTCATTCTTTGAATAATTATTCTAGGAGTAACTGTATTTTTTTATCATTCCCTTAACTCGTAACTAGTCATATGATTTTTTTTGCACAAATGGTCACGTGCCGTCTGTGAGACTGGTATTTTTATATACTTGTGAAAAACAAAACAAAATAGCAAAACTAACAAAAACTCAAATGAAAATTTATAAATTTTATTTATTCATTAGCAAGCACACAATCACAGATTTGAGAACAAGCTCGTGTTGGAATTATTAGTAAATTTTTGGTCGAAGCAGTTTGACAGACGGCACATAACCGATGAAGAATTAACCTGAATTTAGTTTCGAGTTAGTAAGTTAACCTCTGTTTATTAACAAGAATATTTTTTAATTTAAAATTTTGTTAGTTTGAGGTCACTTTCATTAAAAATCAGTTTAGTACTCAGGTAAATAATATTGTTTAGAGAGGGCACCTCAAGTAAACGCCCGAAAATTTATGAAATTTGAGTTTTTTTTAATTATTGGACCAATATTTTTGAAACTTTCAGGACATTTTTTTAACTTAAACTATCTTGTAACACTTGAAAAACATGATTTTTAACTTATTGGAATTTTTATAAATTACATTCAACGACTGACATAATATTTTTATGCTAATTTAGAATTGATTTTTGCAATTAAAAAATTGATTTTTTTAACTCTATTAAAAGCGCGAGTTTGCTTCGAGAAATTTATTTTTCAGTAAGAGAGATGAAAATAATTTTTCTAGTATACCAGCGGTGTGAGGACAAAATAAGTTTTATTAGTTGCCGCCCTATTACGTGTTTAAAGTTAGAAACTTTAAGTACTATTTTCATAAAAATTGAATGATCTAATAATGATTTTATTCCGTCATTTGTTCCAGTTTACATTTATGGTTGTAGTCGGATAAGAAAGCTCAAGTTTCTTAGAATTCGATGCTTTATCGATAGGTATCGATAAATTACTATCCAAATCTGTTTTTTGTTTTTTATTCTCACTTTATGAGTGAATCCTACATGCAATGTGTTTTGCATTTTAAAGTTATTATTATTTAAATAATTTATGTTAATAATTTTAATATCAATTTAGAATGCACTATTATTACCAAATCCGTTAAAATGACGAATTTCAGAATTATTATATTAAATAACTATTACAAAAATACGTATTATATATAGTTTGTATTTTTACATGGTAGAATATATATTAAAAAGTTACAAGTATGTTAAAAATAATTAAATGTTTTATTTTTAATTTATTGATTAACCATATACAATTAAAACAAATATTGTAACTAATTGTTATAGTTATTTTGTAAAATATTTTAATTAAAAGTATGATATCTTACTTCAAATTATTTACTAAGAACTAAAAATATTTTTTTTGTTTTGTTTATGTTTAAAGATGTAAATTATAAGAATAATAGGAAAAAAAGAGATAAGGATAGAATCACCAATATAAAAGTAACATCAAAGTCATTTTTAACTAAAAGCGCATTTAAAATGGGCTATGAATGTGTTTATATATTATGTATAATTTTTTGCGTACAATATTACACCTGTTGTTTTATATTATGTGATTTCTGATTTTTGAATAAGTATGATGTTTAAAAACCGGTAAACATGTAATAATAACAAATTTGTATTTGACATCTGTTTAAATATGCTGGCAAGCAAACTACTTATGTTTGTATATTTAGATCAAAATTATGATCAGATTTATAACATAAAGTTGGAATATTATATAACTTTTTTGACAGACGTATAAGTAAATAAATATTACAAATTTGAATATAGTTATTGAATATTTATAAAAATTTGTTTTTTTTTTCGATAAAATATTTACTTTAAAATGTTACTCCTTTATTATTATTTTTAAAATATTTTTTATTTTGTATAATTTAGAAAAACATTGAATTTTGAAGTTATTATTTTTCCTTACAGATGTGTTTCGAAAGTTGCATACATTACGGGATACTAAAATAAATTTTATTATTTTGAATAACAGAAAAACTGCAATTATATGCAATAGAAATAAATAAAAATTATAGGTAAACTTTGTTCATTAGTAGCAAAAAAAAAAAATATAAAACTAAGGCTTTGGTCAGCGATCTAATATTACGCAAGTACTCAATGTACCCTAATCACTGAAAAATGATCTTTAAAATTTGTTTTGTTACAAATAAGAAACCTTAGTTTAACTTGCAAAAAACGTTAGCTTGGTTTTATTTTAATGTTTATGTTTAAGGAACATTTCAAACTTATTATTTAATTACAGCAAAAAAGTAAAAAAAAAGTTTTGTAAATATGATATACAAATAAGCACTATCTTTGATTCATCAAACTTTTGTTATCTTTTATACAAACTGTATAATTGTCTTTTTATTATTTTGACTGAAAGGAAAAGGGGTATAGTCTCGGTACGGTGACTGTAATATTTTCAAAAATTAAAAAAATATATATAGAAATTTAATTATTATACAGTGTTGTCAATATTCCGGAAAAACTATTCAAAATTTAGTTTAAGCATACTGTTTGTACGATTTAAAACAAATTTTTAAGATAGATTTTTTTATATGAATAATAATTATAAAACTTAGTTTTTGAACAGTGTTGCCAACTCTTCGTAAAAAAATATAAAATTTTTATTTTTATTTATCTTGTTATTTTGGCATTTTAGAATATATTATTTGTTTAAAAGAAAAAAATTAATGAACAATTTTTTTGCAAATTAACTACAATAAACTACAAAATAGGAACAAAGTGATGAATTTATATAATTTTTTTATGAAAAGTTTTTCATTTAAAAACGTTTTTTTTAATATTGTTTTTTTTTTTTAGATTATGGTGTTCCCGAGACGACACCTGTATCTACATGCTCTTCGATTACGTTTGTGGTGGCGAATTATTCAGCTATCTTCGAAACGCTGGGCGTTTTAGCACATCAACTGCAAATTTCTACAGTGCTGAAATTGTATCAGCATTGGAGTATCTACATTCACGCAGTATTGTCTATCGTGACTTAAAACCGGAGAATTTACTACTAGATCGCGACGGCCATTTGAAGATCACCGATTTTGGTTTTGCAAAGAAACTTACAGATCGTACATGGACACTCTGCGGTACTCCCGAATATTTAGCACCGGAAATTATTCAAAGCAAAGGACATAATAAAGCTGTTGATTGGTGGGCATTAGGTAAAGATTTTTTTACTGTTTTTACATTGAACACATAATATTTCTACCTTTATTAATCTAAAATATTATATATCTAAAATATTATTTTGTTGTTACAGGTGTATTAATATATGAAATGTTAGCTGGGTATCCACCATTTTATGATGATAATCCATTTGGTATTTACGAGAAAATATTGAGTGGAAAAATTGAATGGGCTCGTCACTTAGATCCAGTAGCTAAAGATCTTATTAAAAAATTATTAGTTCAAGACAGAACAAAAAGATTAGGGAACATGAAGGTAAATTTTATATTTATTTTTATATTTAGAAATAGACTTGTAAAAATAAATGAACTATAATTATTACAATCGTATATAATTATCAGTATTGTTTTCAATAATTTTCATTATTGTTATTATTTATAGAGTGGAGCTGAGGATGTCAAAAGACATCGATGGTTTAAAGGTATCGAATGGCAAGAAGTACTTCTTCGAAAATTAAAGGTAAATACCTAATTAATTGTTGTCTAACATCTAAATACACAATTAATATACATATATCATTATTTTTTAGGCTCCTATAATTCCAAAAATCATGTACGATGGAGATACAAGTAATTTCGACGATTATCCAGAAATGGACTGGAAATCTATTCGACCTTTAGAAGTATCTGAATTAAAGCTATTCGAAGATTTTTGATAGCGTTTACAAAAGTTTTTAAGATCAGTGATATTATATTTGCTAATATTAAAATTAGTTTCCATACTGTTGTAAACTGTGTTTTATTAGTAGCATTCAGAACATACGTTAGAGATCTAATTTTAATTAGCTCTAAATGGTTTGATTAGCAAAACAAATGAATTAAAAAAAAATAACAAATGAATAAATGAAAAACTTGGTGATATTATTTTATATAAATTAGTGATTTCCAAAGATATTTATATTTATTAAAAAAAAAATGTTTTAAATCTCGAAATAAAAAATGTACATATTTGTTTTTTTCTATTTCTTGTTAATGTTAAAATTGTTTATTTGGGTTTACTGTTGTAAATAATTTTAAATGTACGTGCATACATATATTTTCGAATTTTTTAAGTATTGTTTTTGGTGTTTTTAATAAAATTAACACATTTACAGTTAATTTTCAGTCAATTGTAGTATGTGACGTATTTAATAAATAATAAGTAAAACCAACAATAAATTTAGTAACTTAATACATTTTAAATTATAATTTAAGCAAAAAATTATTTACATTGTTATTTTATAGATTATTGAAATTTGAAATAGTTCAATTTCTATTTGCACTGATTGTTTTGTTTTTTTTTTTAGTTTGAACAGTTTTGGTTTCAAAAAATTCAAATTGTGTTCATTCAGATAAGTTAGCTATATTTCATTAAATATGTTCTAGTTTCTTGTATATATAAACAGATAAGTATACTTGATAATCAATGAAATTTAATGCCTTTAGTACTTTAGTTATACAAATTTATTATTTAACATAATTAAGTAATATAATATTTAAAATAGTGCCTTTTACTGTTTGTAAATAAATTGTTAATTTTGTGCATTTTATTATTACACATAAAAAAAATTATACTACTTTACTGTATACTTTTTGTCCACATATTTACTCTTATCGAAAAATTTATAAATATTTTGTAAATATATTAAATTTGTTTTTAATAATATGATTAAATTTTACACGAATGTACAAAATTTTATACAATAAAAATAAGTTATTTACGTATTAGTTTTTAATTTTTATATAAGGAAATTTTGTAAATTAAATTTATACTGCGTAAACTTTTGTGAGTTGCTTGTGTTTGTTAAAATATAGTCGACTGAAGTAATATGCCTATGCTGATGACATGGTTGTTCTGACTGAATTTGAAGAGCAACGGAGAAGGATGATTGATAGATTTTATATTGTAGTTAAAGATATATACTTATTTTGCATGTTATATATGTTGATAGTGTACGTTTAGAGCAGGTAGATGTGTTTGTATATTTGGATAGTTTATTTTCTAAGGATGGCCGCTTTGACCAAGAAATTGAACGGAGAGTAAATGCTGGTTTCAAGTTTTTAGGTGCTTCGAGTACATTTGCTAGAAGCTCTCAGAATGTAAACAAAATGCTGTTTTAGCGCCTACTTTGATGTGTATGGTAGTGAGTGTTGGATTTGACTACAGTGGCATAAAAAGAAAATAACTGCTGTAAAAATGAAATTTTATAAATATTTAATGAACGTTCAATGAGTAGATAGATAGGTATAATTGAGAGTGTTAGAATATAAGATAATATATATATATATATATATATATATATATATATATATATTAGGGTGTCCCTTAAGAGGGGTCAAAATTTTTTTTTTTTCTTCTTACACCGTAAATCGAGCTTATAAGTGAATATTTTCATCAAATTAATGTTTTCACTAAATCACGCCAGAAAAAAATATAAAGGTATTTCACCTCGCTGGGTACAAATCTGAGGTCAAAATTAAGTTTTAACCATTTCTAGATGGCGTCACTATGACAAAAAACGAATATTTACCGAGCCCCACATAGTTGGCACCCCTACTTCGCCAAAATTAAAAAAAAATATGCTATAATTTTATTCTAATTATGTGCCAATTTTTTTCCACAATGAAAATTTTTGTGCTGCATTAGATATTACAAAAAGCACAAAATTTTTGAAATGATTCATCCAATTAAAAATCTGGTATCACCATCGTGTAGAAAATGTCCTGAAACATATTACTGCAAAATATTTTGAAAGTAGTACCCATAGTGTGGCTAAAAAAAATAAGACGCTTACTCTGAATCAGGCTGTATATATATATATATATATATATATATATATATATATATATATATATATATATATATCGATATTTTGATATCTAAGCAAATTTAAAGATTGATGAAATTCTAATTTAAGATAAAAATATTTGAGATTCTTCTCACATATTCTAGTTACTGCATTTCTTAAAAAAAAAAACATTTACAGATATTTTTGAAAATAAACTATTTATTCTTAATATAAAAATTTAAACAATATTAATTTTTCAATTTTAATTAAACTATTAATGTAAATATGAAACTGATATATTGTTTAATTTATTTCTTGATTGATATAAATTAAATATTTTAATGAATATATAAATATTTAAAAGGTATCTGTATAATATCAGTTTCCGTAATTCCTAGGTGGAACATATGAGCTATATGCTCGAGAAGCTGAACATTTTTACTTGGATTGTCAATGGTGCGAGTCGTTAGCCTACAGCCAAGCAAGGGATCTACAGCTTATAGCGGGTTCCGAATCTCTCACACCTAGCCAATATCAGTTCAGTTAATACCAAAAATAATATTTAATTTTAATTTTTTGCTTAAATCTGTATATATCGATATATCAATATTATCGATATATCGATATTTTTTTTAAAATATCAATTATCGATATTTTTCAATTTTAAATATCGTTCGTCTGTACGACCCTGTACATTAACGCAAATTGAAATTTGCATAATAATATAGTCAATAACACTATATAACTGAATAGGGTTTTTATATGGTATAATGTACAACGTTTTACATTTATTATTATCTCGCTAACCATCAGTAGCTAAAACTCAAAGCTCGAGCGTTGCTCATTTCAGCGTATTCATTAAAAAAAAAAGATTTTACTAGAAATATTTACTTTCACAATCAAACTGCAGAAAGATTCAAATCTGCACATAAATGAACTACGTACAAAATTCATAAAAATATTTTTCGTTTTTATCTATTTGGAAAAATCTCGTGACCTCTGAAATATTTATCAGTTTTAAAAAAAAATGTAAGTACAAAATTTTCAGGTATATGTTTGAATATTTTTACAGAACATTAAGATAAACTAGCTATGTTTTTTATGTAGCTAACAAAATATTTTTGATAAGTTTTAAAAGAATACAGTTATATGTATATTTATAATGTTCTTTGTTCTTGTATTTATTTCATACAGTTTTTAATTTCTGATTGTTAGTATGTTTGTCCGGTTTTCAAATGCAACTTGGAAGTGAATTATAAAATAGAAATTTAGCACAGATTTGTGTAATACTACCACAATGATGAAAATAAATCCAAAAGTGGAGATAAGTCTGAGTGAGCCGCAGGCAAACGCTGTAAACACTTATAATTTAACATCCATTGAACAGATTTTGATGGGATTTTTATTAATAGTTGAGGCGTTTTTTAAGGAAAGTTTTTACTATGGGACAATGCAGCGCGAGTCGCCGATGAATTTGTGATCCACTGAACAAATTTTGATGGAAGTTTTATTAATAGTTGAGTCGTTTTCTGAGGAAGGTTTTAAGTAGTATGGGACAATGCAGTGTGAGCCGCAGGCGAACGCTATAAACAATAAAAATTCATAGTATATGTAAATTTACATCAATTTCATTAATTTCATATAATTAGCGGTAATTTATTTTTAGTAATTTATGCCGGAAATATTACCGTAATGTTACCGTACTATAATCAAAAAAACAAAAAAAAATTAAAATAAAAAATTAACTGCTTATTCGAATCAACTGTAATAGCATTGTAATAAAACGTATCTTTTGGTACTAAATACAAATATCTGTCAATCAAATCAAATTGAAAATTATAGCCACACGCCTTCTTACTCTATTCCATGCTTTACGACGCGGGAAATTTAAACAAAACGGAACACAACATGTCCATGGTAGCCGAATAAAATAAATAAAGCCTGTCATTTAACATATTTTTTCTGTAAACAAGAAAACATTGTACGTATTTCTTTCGTAAAATTCATCATATCTTGAGTCATGAGTGAAAATTATGTTTGTGATAATCGTAAGACGACGGTAAATGAAAGTGGAAAGAAGAAAACATGCGTAACAGCATCTAAGCGATCTGGGCTAATAATGCCAGTTGCAAAAATGCATCGTCAGATGAAAAGAAGGCGCTATGCAAAACGAATAAGTATTGGGGCTGCGATATATGCAGCGGCTGCAGTGGAATATTTTCTGGCCGAAATGTTGGAATTATCCATGTTTGCCGCCATATGCGCCAAAGAATAAATAATCGCCACATTTTGTTTACAATTAAAGGCGACGCCAAATTTAACAAATTGCTGCAAAATGTCATTATTCCACAAGCTGGGGTAGTGCCCCAAAATTTGAAACCATGGAAGGTTTTTTTTTGGATTTATTTTCTTTTTTTTTTATTATTATTTCTATGTTTATTAATTATTTGTTATTTATATTTTACTGTATTATTTGTTATTTTTATGTTTATTTATTATTTGTTATTGCTGTTTTTTTTATTTTTTTGTAGAAAAATAAATCATATTATAATATATAAAATATTTTTTTTTTATTATTCAATTACGTTATCACATCTATAAACCAAAAATTTCTAAAAATATATCATGTGGCCGGCACACAATTGCGCACAAACACACCCCATTCAATGTACAAATGAAGATTTTGATGAATAAATAAGTATTATTAATATTTTTCACTTCATTCTCAGCTCTACGAAAAAATTTATTTAATCTGTCAATAATTCTTTTTGTTTCAAAGGTCGCTAAGTTTATTTGTCAATTAATTTTTACATTTATCATTATAAAAGTATGTCCAGAAACCATACAATACAATAATGTAAGTTTATGTTTTCTAAATACATTTATATATATATATATATATATATATATATATATATATATATATATATATATATATATATACAGAGCGAGTGTAATATCTGGAACTATCGCAATAAATCTTTTATTAAACGTTTTTGAAAAAAATCCTCGAACACGTCAATTTTTATCTTAAATGAGACATATTTTACTGTAATCGTCACTTAAAGATTGTCTTTTGTTTTTGAGTTATGAAGTAAGCGATAATTTTTTTAAATGAAAACCTATATTTTTTATTATTGATTTTGGTAGTACTTTTTATTCCGTTTCCAACCATATAAAATTTTAAATATGTTACATTTGTAAAAAATTGAGAAAAATAATCTTAAAGTTTAAATATTAAAAACTAATTAAATTTTTAAAATGAATCTAGTTATTAGTGTATAAAACAAAAAACATTAGCTACAACTGTCAGAATTATGCAATTTATAAATTTTACAATAAAATAAGTGTTATTATTTTGCTTTTTCTCTGTTTTTCGCTCAATTATACAATTTTTATTAATAAAATAGTTTTTTAAATTTGGAAAGCAAAGAGAATAATAATACAATAAAATAATACCATACATTATTTATATTTCCAGAGAGAAACACGGGCAAAAATTTGATACATATATGAGTATTAAAAGTTGCATTGTCTGTACTTATTTGTTGCATTTAAATGATTAACAATAGTTTTAACTTATGGAATGTTAATCTTTTTAGCAAAATGACATCAAATTTTTTTTTATTTTAAAAGACTTGCTGAATTTCAGTCAACCTAATGTGAATTATACAGCGAAGTGCACAAGCTGCTCTACTGATTATTACTAATTAAACATTATAAAAGTATTATAATCTTTCTTTAAACAAATAAAAAATTAACTTTTTACTTGACTTGTCTAGCAATGAGTTTGACCAAAATTTTTAAACAAATAAAAAATTAACCTTTTGACCCAACCTGTCTAACAATAAGTCCAACCAAAATTCTCAACAAATAAAAACTAAATCTTCTTATCTGACCTATCTAGCAATGACTTGTCGTTTATTTAATCAATTCTATCGTACAACACTCTTTTTGTCGTGCGAAAAATTTATTTTCTCGTGCCTAACTTGTGCTAATAAATTTATCCTCTTCAAAATAATATAATAGGCAATTAGAATTACATAGCCGTATTTCTGTTTACGTATTCTATTGTTCTAAACAAAGTGCCTGCAAAAATATTGAATTAGAGCAGTATTTCTCAACCTTCTTCTAATAGTAGATTAGTGACACATCAAATTAGTAATATTTTTGCGGCACTCAACTTATAATTAGTAAATTTTAGTTGCAGGTTGCAGCATGTAAAATTTGTTGTTTTATATAATATTATAAATAGTTTATATTTATATGTTATGCATATGGTGCTACTAGAAGCGCAAACAGAATTTTTTCAAAAAGGGGAGGTGCACCGATGGCAAAAGTAGTGCACTGAGATTTTAAAAATTATTGAACTAAATAAATATTTTTCAAATACTAGATAAAGTACCCGTCTTACGTTCGACTTTATCTACAGTTTCAAAATTGCTATGTGAGTTCATAAAAAAAGTACCCGTCCTACGTTCCGTTTTATCTACAGTTTAAAAATTCATAATTCACAGTTCATAATAAAATTTCCGTTATTGTTTCATTTTCTATATAAACAAATGTTATGTTATGTTACCACAGAAGTTAAAAAAGTAACTTTATATATAATAAAACAAACAGATATTCGTCAACTTTTAGAGAATGCCAACAATTAAAAAAATCTGATACGTTTATTTTTAATTATATAATTTATTTTAGTTTGTTAACTATGAAATAAATTTTAATATTATTAAATACAAAAATTTTATATTAAATTATACCTTCTATTTAACTCAAACATGTACGCCCTTTTATCCGGAAAATTTTATTATCTGGTACCATAGCGATCGTCTATATGTCGAATAAAAAAAACTTTCATTGTACTAAAATCATACACTAAATTTCTAAATAATAGTATTAAAACACAACTTAAAATTCAATCCGTTACATTTACGTTTTCTTATTATAAAATAAAATACTTTTTATAAAACAATGCAAATAATGTCCCGCTAAACAAATCTATTATACTAGTTGCATAACATGTAAGTGCAATTTTTTTAAAACTTATCTCGTAGAAAAACCTTTATGTAAGTGATAGCAAAGAGAATATAATATATATATATATATATATATATATATATATATATATATATATATATATATATATATATATATACAGTGTGTCCTCGAATTGAGTTCACTATAGATGTAATCGACAAAAAATTTAAGAATTTTATTTTCATGTTTTGAGATTCCGCCCTGCTTTGTCTGAAAACAATTTTAAGCATATTTTTTAGTTTTTTAAAAATCAAGGTAGCCATGAAAAATGTAGAAAAACTATTTTATATTCATGTAAAGTGCCTTTTTGGTCAATAATACGGAATAATGTTCTTCAGAAAAGTTTTTCAGAATATGAAATTATGGCTCTTTGCAAAATTTCAAAAAGATCAGTTTTAAAAAAAAATATGTCTGGACATGACGCCGACTGAACAAAACGCCGACCTAGAACACTACGCCAACCGTTCATTCTCATTTGCGCAAAACTAAATAAACAAAAGGTTGACGTTTGCACAAGTCAAAACGTTGGGGATTGGGTAAAATCTGTCAATACATCAATCTCATACAAAATATCTATTACAAATGCGAATGAACAGTCGGCGTATTGTCCTCAGTCGGCGTCTTGTCCAGTCGGTGTTATGTATGTCCAGACACTTTTTTTTAAAACTGATCTTTTTAAAATTTTGCACAAAGCCATAATTTCATATTCTGAAAAACTTTTCTGTGACTTATTTTTATAAAACATATTTTTTTTGCATTGTTTCATATAACATACACAATCACGCCATGTACCCAAAAGGGTGTGGCACAAACTCTTTTCATCATTCCGAAATCAGTCGCCTCCAAACATTCCCATCCAAACAAGCAACTTTCGCTTCATCCACATTCTAATTCCTCTCATACATGCTCTTTTATTCCTACTACTTGGAAACTTTTGCTCACGCAAAACACTTTCAATCATACTACTCCAACTACTCATCGGACGTCCACGCAAACGAATTCCATCAAAATCATTCAAATAAATCTTTTCAACCAATCGTTCATTAGACATTCGCTCAACATGTCCGAACCACCTTAACTGACTAACAAACCAACTTTCGCTGCAACATTTTTTTCAATTTTACACTCATCATACACTAATCTATTTCGTACTGTAACAAACCATTTTCGGGATAAATGGTTTGTTCATAAAATCTAGTACATTTCCGCTAGAAACGCACATGTGTTAGAAATTATTTTAGAGACCGTCGAAGTACGAAACATAACAATTGATATATCAATGAATAGAAGCTTTAATGCACTTTGCATTAAAGTATGTGTCATTGTTGTGATATTGATATAACAATTGTTATTCGCAATCAAACGCTAGTTTGTATAAGTTTGGTGCGATTTGGTCATAATTATCTGTTGTTATAAATTATTTATGTTGTTATGAACTTATCAAACATAGCAAATGATATATCAATGGATAGAGGCTTTAGTGCACTTTGCACTGGAGTATGTGTCATTGTTGTGACATTGATATAACAATTGGTATAAGCAATCAAACTCTGTTTGTAGCAGTTTGTTGCGATTGTGTCATAAATATCTGTTGTTATAAATTATTTATCCTGTTATGGAATTATAAAATGTAACAAATGATATATCAATGGATAGAGGCGTTAGTGCACTTTGCACTGAAGTATGTGTCATTGTTGGGACATTGATATAACAATTGTTATCAACAATCAAACTTTAGTTTTGATAGATTTTATGTTCTGTTACACTTTTATATGAAGTGTTGTATACCATTGTAACCGCCGTTAAAAGATCTGTAATTTGATGTATCTATGAGCATGATGCGCAAAGTAGTTCGCGAGATAACAGAAATATAAAATCTCATAATGCTATACATACAAAACTAGCGTCGAGCGAGCGTATCGACACGTTCAAAACCAAACTCGGCGAGTTAAAACTTTGTTTTCGCGCGCTCAGAGAGTATATAAACCGCCGAGAAATCAATATAAAAGCAGTTCTTCAGTTGTGTAGGCTGAAGAAAGTTCTTCAGTTGTGTAGGCTGAAGGCAGTTCTTCAGTTGTGTAGGCTGAAGAAAGTTCTTCAGTTGTGTAGGCTGAAGCAACAACCCAGCGAGAACCGTAGCAAGGTAAGCCTCCGATCTTTTTACACTGATTGTTAATTTTGTTCGCTGCTTGAGCTGTACTAACCGAGTTGTACTGTCACACCGTTCGCGATTATTTGGTGACCTTCGCGAACCGTTTGAGTTTGTTTAGCATATCCTGGCGCGAAGTCAGGATCCGGTGACCTTCGCGAACCGTTTGAGTTTGTTTAGTATATCCTGGCGCGAAGTCAGGATCCGGTGACCTTCGCGAACCGTTTGAGTTTGTTTAGCATATCCTGGCGCGAAGTCAGGATCCGGTGACCTTCGCGAACCGTTTGAGTTTGTTTAGCATATCCTGGCGCGAAGTCAGGATCCGGTGACCTTCGCGAACCGTTTGAGTTTGTTTAGTATATCCTGGCGCGAAGTCAGGATCCGGTGACCTTCGCGAACCGTTTGAGTTTGTTTAGCATATCCTGGCGCGAAGTCAGGATCCGGTGACCTTCGCGATCCGTTTGAGTTTGTTTAGCATATCCTGGCGCGAAGTCAGGATCCGGTGACCTTTGCGATCCGTTTGAGTTTGTTTAGCATATCCTGGCGCGAAGTCAGGATCCGGTGACCTTCGCGATCCGTTTGAGTTTGTTTAGCATATCCTGGCGCGAAGTCAGGATCCGGTGACCTTCGCGATCCGTTTGAGTTTGTTTAGCATATCCTGGCGCGAAGTCAGGATCCGGTGACCTTCGCGATCCGTTTGAGTTTGTTTAGCATATCCTGGCGCGAAGTCAGGATCCGGTGACCTTCGCGATCCGTTTGAGTTTGTTTAGCATATCCTGGCGCGAAGTCAGGATCCGGTGACCTTCGCGATCCGTTTGAGTTTGTTTAGCATATCCTGGCGCGAAGTCAGGATCCGGTGACCTTCGCGATCCGTTTGAGTTTGTTTAGCATATCCTGGCGCGAAGTCAGGATCCGGTGACCTTCGCGATCCGTTTGAGTTTGTTTAGCATATCCTGGCGCGAAGTCAGGATTCGGTGACCTTCGCGATCCGTTTGAGTTTGTTTAGCATATCCTGGCGCAAAGTCAGGATCCGGTGACCTTCGCGATCCGTTTGAGTTTGTTTAGCATATCCTGGCGCGAAGTCAGGATCCGGTGACCTTCGCGATCCGTTTGAGTTTGTTTAGCATATCCTGGCGCGAAGTCAGGATCCGGTGACCTTCGCGATCCGTTTGAGTTTGTTTAGCATATCCTGGCGCGAAGTCAGGATCCGGTGACCTTCGCGATCCGTTTGAGTTTGTTTAGCATATCCTGGCGCGAAGTCAGGATCCGGTGACCTTCGCGATCCGTTTGAGTTTGTTTAGCATATCCTGGCGCGAAGTCAGGATCCGGTGACCTTCGCGATCCGTTTGAGTTTGTTTAGCATATCCTGGCGCGAAGTCAGGATCCGGTGACCTTCGCTGTCCGTTTGCGATTGTTTGTAATAACCTGGTACGAAGTCGGGTCCGCGGTATTCTCGTTGACCGTTTATTACGATTTCGCGGATTCTACGTCGTGTGTTATTGACAGACAACTCAATTTATGCATTATCCGAATTTCCGGTATAGCTAATCACAGACCCCACTGGTCTCCTACTACTGCACGTAAATTAACTATTAACATCCTACACTGCTTTGCGCACGTAACACATGCTAACGCCTTGCACATAATATTAGTTGTATTTATTGATGCTGCTTTGACAATAATTTAGTTTCTGTGTAATAAAACTGTTTACCTGCTTCCATAGTACTACTTTAATAAAACCAGAGTTTAGCAAATTGTGTGTCTACTTTCACCCTGAACCCTACACCACGAGTTACCCGGAAACACCGTTTGGCGCCCGATCCGTATCACGCCAAACGAGCGGCTATTTTCCGAAGAAAATACGTTGCAGTACCTAATCTCTCCTATTTACACCACATACCTCACGTAAAAATCTCTTATAAAAATACAAACATGGTATAGTAAGATGTGGAATAATGAGTACTATAATTGAGTAAAAGAATCATTATTCTACGATGTATAGTTTATAAGAAAGAAATTAAAAACTGTTTTTTCAAAATTTTCTCAAGGAAGGTCTCCTGTGTTATCTTTGTTTCGTTATAGTTGTATTAGCAACGTTGCTAAAACGCTTAGCAACTTATTTTTATGTTGTTACTGGAATTTAAGAGTAAATTAATCCTAATAATATTTATTTTGTTACAGGGAATTATCTAAACTTTAAACCAAACGTTACCTCATCCATAATTATATAAAGGTAAGATAATCTTAAGTTTTATTTATTGGATTTATTTCTAACTAAATATAGTTTTAACAATGTTTAAAAGGTCCATTGTTTATCCGATTTGGTTGTTATTTATTTTATAAATACACTTTTTTATTATATTCAAATATATTTTAAAAAATCATCATTTTTTTTTCATCATTATATTATCTAGAAATAAACAATCATTTTTATTTATTTGTTATTCATAGATTGATTTACCTATTATGATATAGATTAGGGAGATTAATGTTGTTGTAATATTTTTTAAAAATGTTTTAAATAATGGACTGAAGATGGTCGGATATTAGACCGAAACGTCTCCAATACATATAGAATTATTGCGAATCATTGATCTAAACAAATAAAATCAATTGTTGCAGACTAGTTCAGCTAGTGGCCGACAACTGTGCTGAAAAACTGTGACGAAAACCAAAACTGCAATATCGCCGACAACGAAAAAACTGCCGCTGCTGTAGCCCCCAGCAGAATGGCGTTGTCAGCGTGATTCAAGAAATTACTACAGTAACAGCTCCTGAAAGACAGCTCGCCGCGCCGGTGAAAACACCACCAACTCAATTGATGGATAATTCACAATTGGCACCCAGGCGGAAATTATTGCAGACTGAATCCAGTTTTATTGTATTACTGTGAGGTTTTCCCAGTCCTAAATATTTTAACATAAATTTTATAGATTAAAAAAAAGATAATGTTATATTGGAATTATACTTTGTTTTTTAATAATTTTTATCGGTTATATCGGGAGATACTAAACCGGTAAGTTCAGGAGCGAAAAATTTCTTGATATTTAGTATCGGATACAGAATTGGAGTCGGATTTAGAATCAGAGTTGGATTCGGATCCGGAATAGCAACTGAATATTTTTTCTAGTCCGCAGTACTGATTGTAACATTCGAAATCTGATCCACATTTTAATAATAGTAATGCCGCATCTTTATTGAAATTAAGCATAGCAATATGAGATGGTATTACATATTCTGAATCTTTTGCTGATATAAATAGAAAATATTGAAATTGTTCATTATGTCTGCATGTGGATGTGAAAAAGAATTTTAACAATTCGCGGCGAATTCTTTTTCACAGCTACATGTAGACATGATGAAACATTTCGATATTTTCTATTTCAATCAGCTAGATTTTAACATTTTAATAATTTCTTCAAGAAATTGTTAAAATGTTGCTGCTGGAAAATCTAGCCGATATAAATAGAAAATATCGAAATGGTTTATCATGTCTGCATCTGGCTGTGAAAAAGAATTCGCCGCGAATTGTTAAAATTCTTTTTTGCAGCTACATGCAGACATGATGAACCATTTCAATATTTTCTATTTCAATCAGCAAAAGATTTAGATTATGAAATACCATCTCATATTGCTATGCTTAATTTCAATAAAGATGCGGCATTACTATTATTAAAATATGGATCAGATTTCGAATGTTACAATCAGTACTGCGGACTAGAAAAAACATTCAGCTCCTATTCCGGATACGAAACAAACTCTGATTCTAAATCCTACTCAAATTCTGTATCCGATACTGAATTTTTCATGGGATTCGACCTTGCATCCGACTTCTGGAAGTTGATCAATCAATTAAAATTAATACAAGTTATTTTCTATATGGAAGAATAATAGAAATGCGATATAAACAAGTAATTCTAAGAAAATCATTATGCGATAGAAGCAGACAAATATTTAATACTTTATTTAAAAATTAATTATCTAAACTTGTTGATACTACAAATAGTTATTTAACATTTGTTAATTTGAAATTATTAGTATTCGTTTAATTTTGTTTTCTTATTATTCTATTCTATTATTTTAATATATTTTCAGAAAATATTCTTGTATTTTGATATTTTATGATAATTAATTTGTGACGTTGTGTTATAAAAATATTGACCGATATTTATAGCCCCTGTAGAGCATTTTTCAGTGAAAAATAGATATTAATTCAATATTAATTTTTAGTTTTATTACACACCAAACAAACTATTTTTGAATTTAAAAATTCAAAACTTCATTTAGCTCTAAATATATCAGATGTAACAACAAATATTTAATATATAAAACAACTACATTCGATAAAAAAACAAGCAATATTATTTATAAAAAAAATCTTGAAGATTTAAAATTGATAATTTTTTTTGTAATTCAATTTTTTTTTATTTATTTATATATATATATATATATATATATATATATATATATATATTAAAATATAAAAACGAATAAATTCACTGTGTCTTAGTCCATGTCATATTAAACGAATTAAAAAAAAAATAACAAATGTATACATTTAAAAAAAAAGTAATGTTACGTACATAATATGATATATCTTTCCAAAGAATTTTTAGTATTTTAAGAATTGCTACATGCCTGATTGATAATAAAAAATAAACTCTCCTAGTAAACACGTAGGAAAAAAATGTATTTTACTAAATGTTAATACAAAACAAACAAAAAAATAAAATAAATAAATTGCTTATAACTCGTAACCCGAGTGTTTTCCTTTGTTAAAGACGGCACAAAGTTTTTTTTGTAATATTTCGTCAGTTTAGTAACCACTGTGTAAGAATAATGCCAGGGTTGAAAAAAAAAACTAGTAATCAATCACTTGTCACAATAATTCAGAAATATACAATTTTAAAGTAGCAGTTTATAGCTCTGTTTATTTTTTATCACAGCAACAAAGAACAGCTTGTATCATTTTTTTTTTTTGGATGAAAAAAATTCGTAATATCAAAGAATATTGACTGTTTTAAGATGGAATCACAGAAAAAAAAAATCTAAAAGATATTTATATTTATCAACAGCTCGGTAGTTTCAGGGTCCCAGCTTCTTAATATTTTTGGAAAATGTTAAATTTATCTTTTAATGTATTGAAGATTGTTTAATTTGTAATGTTCTTCGTTTTTCAAATAAATGATTTAATAAAAATTAAAATCAGTATTTTTTAATATAAATTGAAATGCTAAATGAAATGATTGTCATCAAATGAAATATTAAAAATAAAAAGTACATTTAAAAGTTTTTCACAAGTATTGTCATCGTTTCAAGATGAACTTTCAAATTAGTAGATTTATTTTGATTGTTAAATTTTTTAAATAATAAGATGCGGCATAAAATGAAGTTTTTTGATTTTAAAATAAAAATGTTTTAGGTCCGGTAATATGAATCAACAATCGGAAACTCAACCGCCGTTAAAGACAGATGCTTCAACTCAAACTAATACGGAAAACTATCGGCATGTAATTCTAGTAGACAATACAAAGTCAGATAAAGTACAAATCACTTACAATGCGGTGAATACCACTGTGCTTTTAACAGAAGAAGATGAACTCGTGAATAATTCTATACTGAATAGTGCCGAGTTTAAAAATCTGAAAAACGCCAAGGATAATAAGATAATCGTGATTAAAAAATACAAAAAAAATGCACAATATCTGAAACCAAACGACGATGCAGATTCACAAAATGACGATAAACAAATCGTTGTTGAAGAAGAATCTGTTAGCAGCGAATTTACTGAAGAAACTGTTAAAGTTCCAACAGAAACGACTGTCATTAATCCACCTCGACCACAATCGCCTTTATCCACAAACATCCAGAAGAATTCGATGCAGCTGACTGTTAATATTGACCTGGCCGTAAAAAATGGTAAAAATCATAAGAGAGAGCTACCACCGTCGGAAGATCTACCACTGAAGCCGGCGAAAAGAACCTATTCGCGTAAATCGAGCGTGGATAATGTGAGTCAAGATCAGATTATTGATTTAACAACAGATGACGATGACCATATTTCGAGTGCGAATGTTGCCGCAGTGCGGAGACCAAATTCGAGGAATTTAAATGTGACTTATAAACGTATTAAGTCACGTTATTTTATGTTACGTCGAATGCTGTGCGACCTGCAAAAGAGAGTGTATCCGGAAGCGAAAATTATTAATTCTGATGAATTTATTGTGATCGAAGATGATTAATGTTTTTTTTTTATATAATAATTTAGTTTAGACCGGAACATTTTTTTTACACTGAATTTGTTATATTTTTGAATTGATTAAATGATTTATTTGACTAGTGTATAAAATTGTACTTTTTATCACGATTTGTATCGGTTAATTATTATACATTTTTTACAATGAAAATTTGTTTTATATAAAACACAGACAATTAATTTTGTACAATTATTAGAAAAAAATATAACAAATCGAAATTCTACTTTTTGTCTGAACTACAAGAATCTACGATTATAATCTAAAAACGAAATTTTTGGAAACTTGTGCATTGAGAACCATTTTTCAATTTTCAAAGGCTTTATAATCTCACTCCCGTCTGTTTTCGAAAATGTTTTTGTTTGTTTTTCGAAAATCGACGGGCTTCGAAAAAACCAAATCAATAATTAATAATATATTGCATGTTGGTTCTCAATTCGAGTACAAAATACAATTGCTGTTGTAAAACTATGTAATAAGATATTTTGTTTTCTAAAAAGAAGAAAAATGTTAAATATATTATAAATACGTATACATTTTGAAGTCATGTTTATAAATAAATAAAAAAACAAAAACTACACGACAATGTAACAACACTTAAAACTATATTGTATCTGCATAATGTTCATATTAAGAAAAAAAAAACAAAATTACCTTTTAAACAATTTTAAATGTGCCGAAAAAAAAATTCGTAATATCAAAGAATATTGACTGTTTCAAGATGGAATCACAGAAAAAAAAATCTAAAAGATATTTATATTTATCCCTAAAATCTCATTGTAATACCGGCTGTTTTTATAACAGCTCGGTAGTTTCAGGATCCCAGGGAAGAATTCAGCTTCTTAATATTTTTGGAAAATGTTAAATTTATCTTGTGCAGATTGTTTAATTTGTAATGTTCTTCGTTTTTCAAATAAATATTAATAAAACAAACTCTTATCCGTTTTTATTTTAATTTTACTTAAAACAAAAACACCCACAATTTATTATAATTCACAATCGGTACCGAAAGTATCCTAACTTTTAAATGACATCTCCTCTGTTTGAAGCAGAACTAGCCTATATCTATTTTTGAGGTAGCAATGATTTAAAGATTTCTTTTTTTTAGTGCTTATATGGAAAATATTTTCACAGAAATCAGCATATTGAAATTTAATAATGATAATACATACACTGGGTATAATTCTGTAATGAAAACTTTTTCCATAAATATTTCAATATAATAAAAAAATGGAGATATTCTACTACTCCAAACTACAAATGAGCCGTTTATTTGGAAAGTGACCTAAGTCCATTCAAATAATAAACTTTTCTACTGTCATCAGAAAAAAATTGAAAAATGGACTTAGGTCACTTTCAAAATAAACGGCTCAAATATGTATTTGTTTTGCAGACATACGATTACGTATTATAATAAATTTTATCGGAAAAAAGCTATTATTTCAAAGTAAATTAGAAATAAAACAAGTATTACACGATACAAACAAATATTTATTATTATTATATATAATACATTAGAAATAAATGACAAAAATATTAATTTTTCCTCTGTTTTCGTCCTTTCGTCGTTTTACTGGCTGAAACTACCAAGTTATTCTCCCTTAAACTATCATTTTCTTTAGATTCTCCCGTTCTTATTAAATGCTCCAATCTTCTACTAGCGTTCTATAGTTAAAATAAATTAATAAGATTATTAAATATAAGATAAGATAAAAATAAATTAATTAAAAATTACCATACTTTAATTTCATCCTTGCTGGAAACTTTATATTTATTTATAATAGAAATAAAGAAATCGTAAACAATATCATCTTCCAAACTATGTTTATAATCTGAGAAATTTTCTTGTAAACCTATTAAACTTTTCTCGTTATAACTCAGCAAGGTTAAACAATAAGCAATGTCGCGCCAAACTCGTACATTTTCCGATAGTTTGAAGCGTAAACATAATTTCCGAACTAGGAATTCGATTTGTTTATCTTTATCGATCAAGCTGACCAAAAATCTAAAATAAAAACAAAATTAGTAGCTAGTAAAAGTACTTTCTGTACAAGATAATACCGGGTGTTCCATTTTAAATTACATCCTGAAAAATCTCGAGGAAATAAGCAACGGCTTATTTGATGAAATTTGATATTTGCTCGAACAGGGTGTATAACGGAAAATTGAAATAAATTTCCCGTATAATTCCCACTTTTTTCCCGTATATTTAAAAAAATTCCCGTATGTAAATATACAAGTTTAACGATAAAGTGTTAAATCGAAGTTATTTACTGCATATATTATATTTATTTATCACAATTACAATGGAACATGAACTATCGCAATCATCAAATTATAATTTCATTTTCTTTTTCTTTATTTTTTCTGGAATTGTGTGAAGATCTTCCATCATCGATCGCTTTCTTCATTCTAAATCCTTAAATATTACAATTTTTTTTTAAATTCACGCACAACGAAAAAATTCCTAACATAATTCCCGCTTTTCCCGTTTTTCACGCCCGTTATACACCCTGTCGAAATATCATCAAATTTCCTTCCTCTTGATGTCAAAAAAAATACTTTTTTTACATGGTTTTTTATCCTTAGTTTGACTCTGCAATTGAAAATGGGGGTTTGTATTTAAAATTTCAAGGTTGCCCCCTTTTTCTGTCCCCTGGGGGTTTGGGGGGCATAACTTTGACAGGATCGGATGTCCTCATGATCCTGCTCTTAACCATTACACTTTTGATTCGGAACATTTTTGTATTCGTTGCTTATTTCTAGAGATATTTCAGGATATAATTTAAAATGGGACACCTGCATGTAATAGTATTTTTTTCAATTGTAACAAAATATTCTACTTTCAAAAAATAATGTTCTTCTAGTAGATAGATTTTTTTGTTGCTATCTTGATTACTATATCAATATGATTTAAAAACTAAATAATGAATGAAAAATACATACGCAGTAACTTTCTTAAAAGTATCTTCTTCAATTTGCTCGTGATTATTACTTAATTGTGATAAAATGTCGGGCAAAACATTATAAATCGAGTTGCCTTTTTGTGCCAATAATTTAAAGAAATCTTCGGTTAGTTGTACTATATCATCGCATGGATCACAAATATATATTACTAAATCCGCAATTGTACCCTTAACTCCTAATTTATCTTCCAAAATTAATTTTGAAAGGACGGATACTGCCGTTATTCTAACGGATTTATTCGGATCTTTTAATCTGAAAAATTTCATGTTTATCAAAATAGAATAAATACTATTTCGAGGTTTAATTAATTATATAATTCATTAAAATATAATTAAATTAAATTCTGTTTTCATCCAAAAAAGAATATTTAATATTATCGAAGTGTTAAGACAGTTCAGTTACGTTTAATAAAATAATTGTTTGTTATTATTGTAAATATGTTGATAATTTTAAACAATATTTAATAATTTTGTATTGAAATAAAGTGTGATATGTTAAATCAATTGTTACTAAAAATAAAAGTTATAATCAGTTGAAATTTGATTATTAAAGTAGTTGCTTGTGTTTGTGAAAATAAACAAATTTTTATTTGAAATTAAACCTTAGTTTTGCTGTTTCAACGATTCAACTAACAAGGTAAGTGGTTAAATTGTTCATTTTTATGTTTGAAATAAACATTATCGATAATATTTGAAGGTTAGAAATATTAATATTGCAATAATTTGAAGGAAATATAAGTTCATATATTTACAATAATTATTTTCTTATTCGTAATGTAGAAAGACTAAACTTTACAGTCATCAAATGTATTTACTTCAAACTGTAGATAAATCTGCTTCGAAGATATTGTAATTATTGCAAGACCAAATCAATATTAACAGCAGATTGATAAGAGAAGCAATAGAAATTTATAAAGATAACATCAATCAGTGTGACTAACTGATTTAAATAAAATTTGGCTTCCATTAATTAAAAATTTATGACCTAGTTACTTATTTGTTATCTGGTTAACTTGTTTATAAGTTCTGTTATTTACTGTAAGTTTGTCATTTGTATTAGTTTTCCTAATAAAGACGGACGTTTAGTATTAATATAGTATAATATAAATATTAATACAGAACTTAAGCCTAAAGCCATTTTATTTTATTTATACATACTGTTACTTTTGCACATTTTATGAATATAAATCGCAAAATTTTAGTGCGGAAATGATATTTACAATGTTAAAATTTATTTTGAAAACTCCCATATTCTCAATCATGCCAACTTATCGAACTTATCTTTCATTAATATCACTTTCATATATTCTTTTAACCAAACGTTCATGAGATATTAATTTGTTCAAGATGGCCGAAACATCTTATTTATATATTATTTAAGTACTTACGTTTTGAAAATGTGTTTATTCCACGGCTCGACAACATTAGGAAATCGATACAGTATATCAGCGAGTCCGATAAAAATATTATTTTTAACTGCGGGATATTCGCTTTTCTCGAGTGTGGTCATAATTAAATTCAAATTACTGCGACAGATTTCGGACGAAACAATCATGAAACGGCTGAGAGCTTGTGCAGCTGATGTTTGAAGGAGTTGATCATGGTATTTCTGAGGATGCGAAACAATATTTTCAAGCAATGCTCTGTAATGACCTAGCATATTTTTCGTAACAAGTTCGGTTTCGCAAATTTTTAGAATAAATTCGGATTCAGCATCGTCGGTTGTTGCATCTTCAAGACCTGTCTCGTCTTCTGGCTAAAAATCAAAATAATATACACGGTTATTTATAGGAGTATTTATTTATTGTTGAGTTGGTGAATTTCTTACCATGTCTGAAGCAACAGTTCGAGAAGTCGCTGATGCTTTCGACACAATACTTGCGTTCATGACTTGATTTTGTTTTTCTTGTTCTTTTTTCTCCTTTTTCCGTTCGTCACGAATATAATTACGACGTTTCAGTTCTTTATAAATCGAAACATCCAAGAATTGAAATTCTCGTATAGCTACTTCGCCCAACAGATGACAGAAACATGCTAAATGATACGAATCGACTTTTTTCTCTTGTTGTTCAGCTGTAGTTTTCAAAATTGTAAGGACATTCTTTAGCAGTTGCTCGCATAGAAGATCTGGTTTTTGAGATATCTGTAATTTAAAATATTTTAAAATAAAACGGCTTCAAGTTCAAGTTCTCTATTGAAATTTATTTATAATCAATGTTTCGACGAAACTCAATCAGGAAAACTGATACAAATCATACTTATACGTCTAAATCATCCAAATAAATCTGCTATTGCTGAACATCTTCATGATGTTAAATTCAAAGATACTGTAATAGTTGCAAGACCCATCAATATTAACAGCAGATTGATAAGACAAGCAATAGAAATTTATAGAGAAAAAAATAACATCAATCACTGTGAAAGCATTGAGCTAAATAAAATTTGGTTTCCTTTAAGGGGAGGTTCTCCTCCTCTGAATGACTAAAAAGTACGCAAAGTTTGGAAATTTTTTATTCACAAATGAAAAAACATAGAAGGAAATGGTTTGGGGATTCGAAAAAATGTTATTTTGGTCTTTACTTTCAAAAATTGTCGTTTCATAAAAAACAAAATTGCGCCCGTGATTCACTGTTTTCGTGTCAGCGCGGAATCGGTACGCAGTTTACCGATATATATAATATTATATATATATATATATATATATATATATATATATATGTAATTTGTAATATGTAATTTGCAGCAGGGCATTCAATTTGCTGTAGAAACATGTTTCATGAAATAGAGCCTGGTTCAATATTTTTGTTCGCGTGGTTTCACTCACTGTGTGCATGAAAATTAATAAATTTTATTGATATTTAAAGACGCGTAGCTTCTAAACCGGAAGTGCTATTTAAAAATAATGCAAATAAAAGTTGTGAGAAATTTTATTGTCTCTAATTTTGTTTCTATACAACTTTTTGATAAAATTCATATTTAAGTTCAAATTGCACAAAATATAGAAACATTTAAGTTTAACATTTTTATTTCTATGCGCATGAAAATTAATAAATTTCTTGATATTTAAAGACGCGTAGCTTCTAAACCGAAAGTGCTATTAAAAAATGATGTAAATAAAAGTTATGAGAAATTTTATTGTCTATAATTTTATATCTACAATTTTTTGATAAAATGCATACGTATTTAAGTCCAAATTGCACTAAATATAGAAACATATAATTTTAATATATTTTTTTTTTTTAATTTTACTTACTTAGCGATCAGTGTTAATAATTCCAATGTACGAGTGGCGACTTGCGAATCGACGTCATCGATACGAGGACAGACTGCTGATGATAGTTAAATACGCTCGATTCAATGGCATCGTGAAATATTTCGATCATTTTAATAAGTAGATCAACTGTTTAGGCACGTACATACTTATGCTGGAATATTTTTTCAAATTTATTTAGGGAATCTACTTGATTAATTTATTAATTTTAATTACTCTTTCAAAAAATCTATTAAAAACTGTTAATTAAATTTTAGTTATATTATTTAAGTCAACTAACTTTGTTAATTATATCATTATCTCATATTTACCTCATCATTTACAGATATAACTATAAATTTGATATAATTTTCTTGTAAATATCTATTGGGCATTATTTCAATCCAAGCAAATACTTCCACGAACAATCCTTTCTCATTAGATATAGTTCATAATCGAAAAAGTTCCTGAAAAACACCAACAAAGTTTTAGTTTAACAGTGATAAACATTATTATAATATATGAAACGCTAGCAAATTTTATAATTCAAAAACAAATAAATCTAGTTTTACGTAAATAAATGCACTGAATTTTGGTTTTATTTTCGTTTTACACGGTGTTGTACTTAGCAAAATCCAATATTTCAATTTACACGGTTTTGTGCGGAACCTATCTTCAGTGTAAATCGAGGGATAGGTGTATTTTCCTACATTAATTCCTATTCGGATTTAACCTCCAACAAGTACACGTCATCAGCATACGTTAAAACTGAAGATATATTATAGAAAAACAACTATGAGTCACTTTTTTCTAACACAAACACTTTTGCAGATTAAACACAAGATTAATACATTTTCCTACATTAATTCCTATTCGGATTCAACCAGAAACAAGTACACGTCATGAGCATACATTAAAACTGAAGATAAACTATAAAAAAAAAAAAAAATACTTACAGTAACCGGATTATAGGATTTTTCCATGTGATCAACAATATCTTTCAATTCGATTTACATTGATATGCTGATAGCCAGCAATATCTACGAACAATTGTATGAAATCTAATATTGCTTCGTCTTTATTTAGTGCGTATCGATTAATCCAATCAATAATGAATCTCTAGAAACATATCCAAAGAACTAAAATAGTTTTGGAAATATAAAATACTGAAATAACTCACTTCAATGTCTTTGCAATGAACTATCGCGCAATATAATATATCTTTATGCAAAATAAGATGATTAAGTAAAAACAAGTAGTTAAAATTGTCCAAACACGTGTGAATATATCAAATAATTAACTAAGGGAAATTAGCAACAAAGTCAGACTCAATTCAAATTTGTTTCTGTATTTATTTTGTAAATATATCGTTTAATTTACGAACATAATCAATTTATTATTAATAAATTTATAAAATGAATATAATATAGAATGGTTTTATAATAGATGTTTTTAATAAACAAATGTTTTAATTTATTTATAACATTTAATGGCTATGTTCAGATATAAAGCGGAAAAATGTAAATTTAACTAATACTATAACTAATTATTCCAACCAATTTATTTTATTATTAAAATAATTGTTCATTTTAAAATATATACTTAAATGTATAGTTAAGTAAACAGTCATTCATATTATTTATTATATTTTATTATTATAATTTCGTCACAAATATTGTATATGAAAACAAAATAAGTATACATACAAAAATAATAAGAAATAAATACTGTATCTTTAAAGAAATATTTCTTAATTTTTATAGAAATAATCTTTCACGAAATGCATGAAAAGTTTCAAATTCGACAATTTATTATTTTATTAATATTCCTACCAAAAACTAAAGTACAAACAAAAAATTAAGAAAGAAATATGTTATTCTAACTAAATTAAATTATAAGATAAAAAGGCTTTAGGATTTAGTTTTGTATATATTTTATTTAATTATCGAAGTTTCGATATACTCTACGTATATTTCTTTATCAATAATACAAATAACATAAATAATAAATAAACAAAACATAGAAATAAGTAACTAGATTAAAAAAGGAAGCCAAATTTTATGTTTTGTTTGTTTATTATTTCTGTCATTTGTATTATTTGTCCTGATGAAAATCTACGTAGAATATAATCGAAACGTCCGATATTTAAATAAATTATATACAAAACTTAATCCTAATGCTTTTTTATTCAGAGTTCTGAGAAAGATTTTACTACTTTTAAATATGAAATGTGTTTCTTTAGATATTGTTTGATTAAATGTAATTTATTTTTTATAAAAATAAATTCTAATATTTAGTTCATTGATAGCATTATTTGGAAAATGAATTCTACTGATTTCTATTTCCCAATCATTAAATTTATTATAATTTACACGCATATTTTTTCGAATTATTCGTTTAGTTACCGGATGAATGCAATCAATTTCACAATTATACTTAAAAAATTCATTACTTTTCAGTGGAGTAGATATTTTCAGAACATAATTCGATTTGGTGAGAAAATAGGCACACAATATATATTTAATATCACTATCAATAATAAACCATTGACAATAATACGAAAATCTAAGTTTAATTTCCGAATTTACTTTATAGATTAGTTGCAAATGTGATAATTTATAATGACTTAATTTATCAATCATTGCAACTGTACGATAACAAATATAACAAAAAAAATTACTCAAACAATAATAATAAAAATGTTTCTCGATTTTAATCGAAATATCTTTAACCAAACAGATTTTCGAGCAGCATTTATACGCTGGCACGCATTTCGGACACAACCAACCTTTCAAATTCTCATCGAAATACAAATACGATTTTACATTTTCATTACATTTTCGCGTAGCACATTTTCCGATAAACAAAATACTTGTCTCATCAAAACCATCGTATTGAACTAATTTTCTCATAGTAATCGTAAATTTTGTACCATTAAAGCCTTTCAAAACTTCAATTAAACCATTTATGCTGTTTACAAGACATGTATCAACTTGCAAAACACGGAGTTCTTCTGATCGAACTGGCTCACAATAAGACAGAGTTTGTTTCTCGCGTGTTATGTCAAGTTGATATTCGAAATTTGACGCAATTTCGGGCTTACCAAAATATCTTACGCAGTGATAAATCTTTCTCGATGGTATGCAAACTTTTGTATGTAATAAAAACAGTAGATTGTACGCAATTATTAAGTAATTTCGTTGTGAAGACGTTGAAATATCATAGGTGAATGTAAATGAATTCTCAACGATTTGCTGTGCATGATTTGCGCGACAATGTTCCAAAAGTTCATCGCGACGTCCAAACCATTCGCAACTAAGATTTACAGCAATGGGACATACAATAGGTCGATGTGGACAAATTGTTTCATGTTCATGTTCCTTCTGTGACAAGGGTAGCGTTTGTTTGCAGCCGAAGTCATGATATTTGCAGGGGAACTTCAACAGCTGAGCGACGACTTCAAATTTCTTGTTTTTCGTAGCCGGTTCTGTTGGCGTTGAACATCTTCCACAAATAGTTTTTTCGTCGTGTCTTAGATAAACAGGGGCACACGATAAATAGTTATCGCACTCGTCGCAATGCAGTTGCTTTAACAAATCTTTCGGAATTTCCATCGCGCCAAATTTTTATGTTCTTACCGCACTGAAATAATAATGGCTGTAGTTAACGAAATTGAAATTGATTAATTAAATATGAAAATGGAAACTGAGAAGCAAAAGAAGAGAAGAATACAGAGAGCAGATCGAAGCTTCAAGGGTTTTCAAGAAAAGGCAAAAAAGAAAACAGGACCAAAATGGAGAGTACTGGGAAAGAAGAAAGAAGAGAGAAAAACAATCATGAGAAGTTATTTCACGTGGTCCATAATCGAAGAAATCAGAAAATGAAAAGTTCAGTAACATTTTATTAAATTGTTTCAATTGTTTGGTTGCAGAATTTTGACTTAAAGCTTTTTAATTTTAATAAGATGTTTTGAAAACTGTTTTATTAATGTAATAAAAATTTAAATAAATCTGCTTTAGATTAAAGTTCTGTATTAATATTTATTTATTATTTATACTCAACAATCAACACCCGTCTTCATCAAGAAAACTGATACAAATTGCATTTACTGTACATGTTATTTGTATAAATTTTCCTGAAGACGTACATTGAGTACAACATAATGAATACATATTAATACAGAACTTTAATTTAAAGCAGATTTATTTAACATAATGATTACAAGATTTTTTTACCATGTTAATACAAATTTGATATAATTATGCTCTATGAGTTCATTTATTTATTGGTTATGAAAACAAAAACTTTCGTAAATAAAAATTAATGTACTACAGTAAATAAAAGTAAAAACAAATTATCAACAAACCTTAAATATAAAATAAATTAAATTTGGAGTATGTTTTGTCGAAACACTTTAGTTTTTTTTATGCGCAATATATAACTGATCCGTGATGCGGTTTAACCAGCTCTGTCCTAGTCATAGAATAAGTAATATATATATATATATATATATATATATATATATATATATATATATATATATACAGTAGTGGTTTTTTAGCCGAACTACAAGGATAATTCAAAGATATTTCAGGATCTATGCAACCAGAGTAGCACAACTGTTTAGCGGTACAATATATATAAATTAAAAGTTGTACAAATATAATACAATACAATAGAATATAATAATATATAAGTCTATACGAATCTAAGTGCCTGGCCATTGCCATTGTTTGACTGTGTTCATTAACACAGCCAAACAATTAAACAAACTTGAGAAGAAGAAAAAATCCTTGATCCAAACTATGAAAAACGGAAGGATTGTGAACACAATAAGAAAGAGAAGGGATTAATATATTACGGACACCTGAGTAATAAACGCAGCCAAACAATTAAACAAACTTGAAAAGAAGAAAAAATTCTTGGTCTTATAAAAATACATACATACACAATCACGCCATGTACCCAAAAGGGTGTGGCACAAACTCTTTTCATCATTCCGAAATCAGTCGCCTCCAAACATTCCTATCCAAACAAGCAACTTTTGCTTCATCCACATTCATAATTCCTCTCATACATGCTCTTTTATTCCTACTACTTGAAAACTTTCGCTCACGCAAAACACTCTCAAAGGTCCAAGAATTTCAAGGTTGATTTTCTAGCTAAGGAAAAAGGATCAGCAAAACATGAAAGCTAATGAAAAAAAAAATGCAAGACCAATCAATATTAATAGGATATTGATAAGAAATTTATAAAGAAAAAGATAACATCAATCACTGTGAAGACTCAAATAAATTTTATGATCTAGTTACTTATTTATTTTATTTACCTAGTAACTTGTTTCTATGTTCTGTTTATTTATTGTAAATGTCCTTTATATCATTTTTATCCTGATGAAGATGAACGTTGAGTTTTGTCGAAACATCGATTATAAATAAATATTAATACAAAACTTTAACCTAAAACAGTTTTATTTAGATATATAAATCTTTATTACAATAAAATAAATTATATTTCCAAAAAACAAACACTCTTCAAGAAATATATTTGTATGATAAGTAAAATATTTAAATTGATAATTGTTTTGACAATTTAGAAATTTTTAAAATGTAATAATTTAATGGTAGTTTCAATTGCGTGTTACATAAAATTTATTTTATGGCAAAATTTGTATGGAAATGGAAACTTAGTTAAAATAATAAAACGAAATTTTCATATATTGATTTCATTTATTTCATGACCGTATTAACAAATACTTTTTATTATTCATATATTTTATAACCACACCTAAAAAATAGTGTCTGTATTTTTAATGAATGTAAACAATTAATCTACACATCAAAATATCAATAAAAATATTATTTCTCTTTGAAAAACAACAGAAAAACACAACACAAAATGTCTCACACATAATATAGTATATTTGACTACAGCAAAACTAATCAGTTTCAAAAATATAGCCTGCCCAAAAAAATACTCTGCGTTTGATTTTAAAATCCCCTGTTTTTACAAAAGTACCTTTTATCATTGATCGATGCATATCTGGACACAGGTACACAAGAACTATTCAAATAGTGGCAAAGAGCTTTAAATCATTTTTTTTTAAAGCTTATAAGGCAAAATTCGACTACACACTGCACTGGTGTAAGTAATAGTATACTTTTTGCCCATTCAATTAACAAAATTCAGAATGACTAAAACTTTTTGAAAACCAGTTTCCCTGACGTTTCCAGAATTTTTTTTCGTTTTGTCCTGACTTTTATTGTTAAACAAATGTAAATTCCCAAGTAATGTGAATTTAAGTATAAATATGTGTGAAAAAATTTGGAATAAGAATTATTTTAATATACCTAAAAGTGAAATTATATTAATTTTTGTCGAATACAAATTTGCACAAGTGTTTGTAATTTTGTGAATTCGCCTAAACAAATTTTTTCACTGACTACAAATAAAGTTCCCCGACTTTTCCCAGTTTTGGCCACCCTGAATTTTTTTTATAATGGTTGGAAAAATACTAATAAATCATTTATAATAAACAATATTTGGCATATATAATGTTATATCCTATAAAAATGTACAAAATTCGCTCAAACTCATAAAAACAAAATCATTCAATTATATTTATTTATTTAATGTAACAGTAATTGAATGAAAGTAATTATCAATTCTCCTCCGCGTTTGGTGAGTTTCGTACTAAAATTATAATACTACAAAAAAAATGATATGTATAGATTAAAGTGTTCATTAAAAAAAATATTTTCCAGTCGTGGCTAAATATCGATAAATTTACATCGAGAAAACATCAGAAATAATACTTTTTTGCTTGTTTTTACGAAAGTAACAGGTTCCTCTACACAACTGAAACTTTCGGAAAACGTGTTTTTCGCATTTTTCGAAAATTTCACTGTTACTTTCGTAAAAACAAGAAATAGGATTATTTAGGATTGGAAAAAATTTGACTAAGTTTAGGAATAGCTATGAGGCTCTAGCCTTGTCAATATTTGAAATTTCTGTCGGAGTAAATCCTAGTATGCTTTGGATGGCCTTCAAATGACCTTGATGATTTTCTTTATCAGTACTAAACTATAGATAAGCAAACCGATAGACAATTGGATTTTACTGCGGCAATATTACATAAGAGGTATTTTGAACATTTTCATGTCATTTTGATATTTTTAAGAAAATGATTTTGAGAAAAAACATTATTCAATTTTATTCAAGAAAAATATATACAATATGTTTTTTATATGGATATGTAATGTATCATCAAACCACTCCAACTACTCATCGGACATCCATCACGCAAACGTATAGCTTCAAAATCATTCATATAAATTTTTTTAACCAAACGTTTATTAGACATTCGCTCAAGATGTCCAAATCATCTTAACTAACTAACACCAACTTTTGCTACAACATTTTTTTAAATTCACACTCATCATACACTAATCTATTACGTACCCGATTCCTCCTAGTTACACCACGTACCTCACGTAAAAATCTTATTTCCACAGCACTTTTCTCTTATGCTTATTCAACCAAACTCAACATTTACTACCATACATCAACTTAGACATCAAAACAGCGTTGTATATAGTCAAACGAGCTTCTTTGGAAACATTTACATTTTTTGTAAAAGTTCCCAAAGCAGCCAAAACCTTACAACCAGCATTTACTCTTCTTTCAATATAAATGTATTTAGCAATATAAAATATGTCTAAAAAGAATTAAAAGAATTATATATGTAGTGTATTCCAAAAATCATATATATATATATATATATATATATATATATATATATATATATATATATATAACGGAAATACTTAAACGGTGAATAGAGGTCACCGAGGCGGTTCAGTATATTTTATGAATTAATAATATGTATTTTGATGTGAAGAATTAATAAAATACTAGACGCATGGGCATAACATTATCAAGTGGCTTATACTTAAATAGTCACTGGGTGGTGTTTGTCCCATGTTTCTATTAAAAGTTGCACCGAGAGATGTACACAATTCATTATATTAGTAGCTGGATATATAAAAGAATTATATATTAAAGAAAATAGGCTGGATTGACATTGTTCAGTTTTGGCTTGAATTTTGTAGCCACTGCATAATGTTTGTCCCGTTTCATTTCTAAAAATCAACATTTTAATTGTATAGGTATATGCATAATGTATTTGTGTGTGTATGCTTTGATTTTAGTAAAACATGGGTTTTTAGCTGTGATTTGTAGCCACTATAACAAATAACAAGCTAGCAATACGAATTTGAAAAACAATTTATGTTTATATTATGTTAAAAATGCTGGCAAGGTGAACATTGCTTAGATTGATTTATTTATTATTTAATCACTGGGTGATGTTTGTCCCGTCAGTATTTATATATCAACAAATAATATTACCGCATTTTCTTTTCTTACCTTTGTAAAGTAATATTGCTGAGATTAAATCTTTTTTTTTAGGTTAAATTATATTTTGTATATAATTTGATTGCAGGAATATTGACAGGCTTAACATTGTCTAGATGACTTTTATTTCCAAGTTACTGGATAATGTTTCTCCCGCCAATGTTCTTCATTTCTTCCGTTACAAAAACAAAAAAGCAAAAAAGTGCGATAGTCGATGGAAAACGTACTAGATAAACACTACTCTTTTGGCTTTCTATTTCAAAGTCACTAGGTGGTGTTTGTCTCGCTCGTACTCCAAATATCTACGATTCCTTCGCATGCTCATTTGCAGAGACATATTTATAATTTTAACTATAAAAACCTATATATTTTTATGTTTCGAATTAAACTCGACATTCAGTAATGTGCGATAAGTCTATTTGTGTGTATATGAAAACGGTAAAAAATTGATATATAATAATATAATCAGATCTCCGAATTCCAAAGTGGAATATAAGGATTATATTCTTGAGAAGCCGAGCATATACTTTTTTAACAATTTTTACTTGCATCGTCACAGCCAAACTACGCAGCCGATATCAGTTAATATATTTTTTTTATTAAAATTTTTTATATATACTAAATGACGAAATAACTCAATTTTGAATAACATACACTTCAAATAAGTAAAACATATATGGGTTAAAATTCAAAAGTTGGTATCATTTTTGCTGAAACACTGCACTGAGAAAAATAGATATTTAACAAATTGGATAATAATAAGTAGATATTTATTTGAAATATACGAGTATGTTTACTGTATTCACAAATTATACATTTTTAAAATCTACTCACATATATATTTTAATACTATATTAAGAATTAAGACTGTAATACTATATACAAATTGATGGTATTAAATTTTTGTTTTTATTATATTTATAGTTAATTTTTAAATATACTTATTTTGTTATTTTTAATATCTTTTGTTTGTGTCACCTTTTTAAATATAAATAGCGTTACGGTAACTATCCATTTTTCTCAGTGTGTATATAATTTTTTTAGACACGCTGCATATGTAATGGTACATGCGTAAGTCTACATACACATTGTATTTAAATTTATTTAGACACATTTCATATGCAATTCTACAAACACACGGTATATAAAATTTTTTGCCTACGTTGATGTATGGTAGTGAATGTTGGGTTTGGTTGCAAAAGCATAAACGGAAAATGACTGCTGTGGAAATGAGATTTTTACGTGGCGTAGCTGGATGTAAATAGAAGAAATCGGGTACGAAATAGATTAGTGTATGATGAGTGTGAATTGAAAAAAAGATTTTATTTTGTTTTAAAAACTATTAATCAAAAATAAACAATTAAATATTTCAAATTCAAATTTATGTGTTTGTACTTTTTTTATTATTAAAACTCTTTCGTTTGACAGAATGGAATTTATTATGAATATTTTCAGTTTATTGCAATTCCGTAAAAAAAATAAAAATGCCAAAAATCATATTTTCGAAACGATTTGTAATTTGTATACAATAAAATGTATAATGTATAATTTTTAATATTAATACGCCATAATTCTTGTGAAATGTTGTGATTTTTACCGTAATTAATTACGATGTTATTGTTTTCTATTTCAAAAACTATAAAGTAAAATAAACAATTTCAAGATCAAATCTTCCCTATATACTGGGTGTCCCATTTTAATCCGCCACCTGCAATAACTTTAAAATCGTGCATCGGACAAAAAAATGTTACGGATAAAAAGTAAATGGTTTCGAGGGGGACATCTGATGCAGAAACCCTTGCCCCCTCCGGACCCCCTGGGGGGCGGGAAAGGGGGGCAACTTTAAAATCTTAAATGGAACACCCTATTTTTTATTGTAGATTCTGATAGGCCATTAAAAAGTATGTAAATTTTATTTTAAGACTTTTTGTTTATCTTTGATAGATGGCGCTGCAAACAGCATTTTTTTTCTCAGTTTATCAGTTTTCAATTTGAAAAAAAAGGTGTAACTAAGTACGATATTCAAGTTCTTTTCAGTTCTTTGGGAAGAGGGGGGGGGGGGCAAGGGTCACTGAATCAGATATCCCCTCGAAGCCATTAACTTAAACTTATATCCCTCGAAACCATTAACTTAAAGTTAATGGTTTCGAGGAAGATATTTGATGCAGTGACCCTTGCCCCCCCTCTTTCCAAAGAACTAAAAAAATCTTAAATATCGTACTTAGTTACACTTTTTTTTTCAAATTGAAGATTGATAAACTGAGAAAAAAAATGCTGTTTGCAGCGCCATCTATCAAAGATAAAAAAAAGTCTTAAAATAAAATTTACATACTTTTTAATGGCCTATCAGAATCTACAATAAAAAATAGGGTGTTCCATTTAAGATGTCAAAGTTGCCCCCCTTTCCAGCCCCTCAGGGGGTCCAGAGGGGACAAGGGTCTCTGCATCAGATGTCCCCCTCGAAACCATTTACTTTTTATCCGTAACATTTTTTTGTCCGATGCACGATTTTAAAGTTATTGCAGGTGGCGGATTAAAATGGGACACCCAGTATATGTACGATATTTTGTTGGGTGTATTATTTAAGTTTAAATTTATTTCCATTATGAAGACTTTCAGAGTTATTGTAATCCTTTGTATTTTACAAGGTAATATATTTCTCTAGCAAGAGAATGAATTATTTTTTTCCACTTGTATAATCTCAGATAATTCACTAGATCAATTTTTTTAATGATGAAGAAAATTTATATTTTACAATGCACATATTTTTATATTAATATTATTGTTTACAAAAATTATTCTTTTCGAAATTTACATTTAATTTGGAATCTGTTGTAAACTATTATGGTTAAGATTTTTTTAAAATTATTTATTAATGTATTTTAAAATATATAACTGATGATGACATACGTAAAATACGTAAATTTTTTTTTAATTAAAAGGAGGTAGCAGGATAAGCATAGGGAATCGGCCCCAGACAAATTTTGACTTGTCGTAGCTTTTGACCGCTTAAAAACTAGTAAAAAACAAGATTCGGATGGTTTTTAAATTTCTAATCCGTAACGGTAATTTCTAAACGGTAAAAATCGTTTTTTTTTGCTATAATTGTAAAAAAAATTTTTTTTATGTAGTTAATTTGTTTTAACCGAATTATTAGTAACTGTATAATATTCTACAGACTTTAGAGTATACATACAATTTTTTTCAAGAGTTTTTTACCGGTTTTGACCGTTACAGAATTTTTTAAAACAAAAAAAAACTTTTAAGATACCATATTTTTCGTATAAATGTCGTGTTTTCTAAGGTTGTATTTGATGTAGAAAAAAATCGCAAATACAAAAGAGTATATATACTATACTATATATACTGTCTGTACTATATATTCGGTCCTAAAGACCGAAACACGTGTCTACGGTTAAAACTGGCCAGTCATTGATGCATAGCTTAACAGCCGATTCAATGACTGAGTATCTTGTGAAATTTTGGGAAAAATATAAAATCTCAATATTCTTGAGTATTATTATATTAAATTTCACAATAACAATACGAACATTTATTTGTTCAAGGTCTGTTATTATAATAAATGTTTACGCTATACAATATAAAAATCTAGATAATATAGATACAAATACCTTAAACAAAAAGAAAGATTCTAATATTTCCACAACAATGCTGAGTTCCTTTACTTGTGATAATAAAAATATAATAATGTACGGTAAAAATATAATTGTTTTGACCAAAACTGGAGTATTGGTTAGGTCACCAAACAGACTAAACCTAGCTACAATTCCAATGATCTCAACCGAAGGCGAACCGATCGGTATGAACGTAACCAGTCATTTTCTAACAGTCTTTACAATGGATGGATATTTAAAACTGGTAACTCCTGTACGTAATTTACATAATATGTGTCAAGATTTCGGGGAAATAATTCACCTAAAATCGAACAGTACCGGAAGTAAAATCGCTTTGACGATAGCAACAGCTAATCTAATACCGGATTGTAAAGTTTACGTTTGGGACATTGAAACGGATACATTGTTTAATTATGATTTTCGGAAACAAAGCGACGTACCGATTGACGACGACGAAAGTGATGAGAATAGAAATAAATTTGTCGATTTTAAAATTGATCATGTAGATAGAATACCGTTGTCGATTTCTTGGGACGCAGAAGATCCGAGATTGTTAATTTGCGATGCGAAAAAATTAAAAGCGAACGACCAAAATGCGTTAAGTATTACACCTTTATTAGGGCAGAAGAGTGGAAAACATAAACAAAATTTAGAATTCTGCGATCATATTATAGTTACAATGTTTGTATCATCCGAAAATGGTATACGAATACAAGATATACGAGCAACGGACGCAAATTCTAAATTAATTGCTGTGTATACACCGTATATAGTAACTTTAGATAAACTTAATATTGTCCGACATGTTATGCATAATTTCAACGGTTTAGAAAATTGTGATAAGGCAACGAAAAAAGCGGTATTAGATTTTAGTTACAATCTAAGTTTAGGTAATACAAGTGCGGCGTTCCAGGCGATAAAATCAGTACAAAGTCCCGGTGTGTGGAATAGTTTGGCACAAATGTGCGTTAAAACACGTCGATTAGATGTCGCTATTGTTTGTTTTGGTCACATGAAGAATGCAAGAGCTGTGGGTGCTTTGCGTAAAGCTATTAATGATACGAATTTGGAGCAAGAAGCCAAAGTTGCTGTTCTTGCTGTAGAGCTTGGATTATTGGATGAAGCGGAACAACTCTATATATCTTGTGAGCGTTACGATCTTTTAAACAAATTAAATCAAAGCCGAAACAAGCTGGAAGCAGCTGTAACAATCGCCGAAAACTGGGACCGTATCCACTTACGCAATACCGAATATCAATGGGGTAAAATTCTCGAAGAATCAGGCGATTATTCGGACGCAATTACCAAATACGAACATGCAAATACGCATCGTTACAATGTACCTAGAATGTTAATCGATCACACTAAAGATCTCGAATTATACATCACGAAAAGCAACGATAACAAACTATTAAAATGGTGGGGACAATATAACGAATCACAAGGCGAAATGGTTGCGGCATTAAAGTATTACGAACAAGCCAATGATCTGTATTCGCAAGTTAGAGTACTATGTTTTCTTGATGAAAAGAATAAGGCGGCTGAAATTGCTAGAAATGGTACGGATAAGGCAGCTTGTTACCATATGGCACAACATTATGAAACTAATGGAAACGTTGAAGTTGCAGTTAGATTTTTTATTAAAGCGAATGCTTATAGCAATGCAGTGAGGTTATGTAAAGAGAATAATATCGCGGAAGAATTATGGGTTATTGGAATGATCGCTTTTGGCTGTTATCCAAAAATATACGGAAGCACTAGATGTATGTTTACAACATAATATACAATTAACCGAACAATTAGCAGAAAGATTAACTCCGGAAAAAGATCAGACTGATGAACAAACACGAATAGAAATTTTGGATAAAGTTGGAGAGTGCTTATTTTTACAGGGCGACTATAATTTAGCAGCAAAGAAATTTACACAAACTGGCGATAAAATTAAAGCCATGAAAGCATTATTAAAATCAGGCGATACAGATAAAATAATCTTTTTCGCTGGCGTAGCAAGACAAAGAGAAATTTATATAATGGCTGCCAATTATCTGCAATCAGTTAACTGGCAAAATGATCCCAAAGTACTGCAAAATATTATTAAATTTTATTCGAAAGGAAAAGCAATGGATCTATTGGCTAATTTTTATGTCGTTTGTGCCCAAGTTGAAATAGACGAATTTCAAAACTATGAGAAAGCTTTAGGAGCCATAAATGAAGCATCGCGTTGTTTAAATAAAGTTGAAACGCCGAAAGATCAAAATCAACATCGCCGAGCTATAGAAATTGTACAAAATCGAATGGCAAATATTGAAAGATTTATTGATATTCGCAAGTTGTTTGAACGTGGCGACCATATTGAAGGAATGACGCAGTGCCGAAACTTATTGCTGACTTGTGGCGATGATTTAGAACAACCCGTCCAACGTGGTGATATTTATGCATTAATGATTCAAACATCGATTAAAGTTGATGATTTTAACAAAGCGAGAAAATTCGTAACAGAATTTCAACAAATTTTAAATAAATCTGGCAATGCATCGTTGACGTATTATTTAAGCAAAGGAATTATTGAATTACTAGCACAAGGTTTAGGTATTCCTGTGTCTGCACTTTTGCCACAAACTTCGACAAAAGATAACGAAGAAGATTTAGATGAAAATGAGATACAAGAAGAAGTAGTTGAAGATTAGATAATTTTATTTTGAATTATATTGTCATTCCGACCATGTTTGCTGTGACATTTTAATTTATTATAGATTATATTATATTATATTATGTTTCAAATCTTCACTGACACAAAAAATATAATATATGTAATGCAAAAATAACATTTTTAAACAATCTTTTAAAAATTTATATATATATATATATATACAGGGTGTTTCAGACCACCCGTACCACCCAAATATCTCGCGTAAAACGGAACGAATCAAAAAAAGAAAAAATACGTCCAAAAAGATTTCAAAAATTCTATTAATTGACACCAAATTCAAATTTTCCGCCCACCCCCTGGGGGGTTGAGGGGTGGGGTAGCTTTGTAAATTTAAATGGGGACCCCCATTTTTTATTGCAGATTCGGATTCCTAGATTTAAATAAAGAAGGTTTTGTCCGAAAAAAATTTTCTGATTCTTGAAAGATGGCGCTCAAATCGCAAAAAACGCTACTTTTTATTTTGACGATTTTTAATATTAGATGTGAGCCATAATGTAAAAGGGTGTTGTCATTTTAAGACATTTACTGCTTTCAGTTAAACTTAGTGATGCCCCCCGCCTCCCTCCCCTCTTCACCACCCTCAAATGAAGTTAAAAGGCAAAATGAATTTTGGTTTTAAACAGAAATTGATTCATTCAAATTTGACAAAAATAAAAAAGCGCAGCAACTTAAACAAGAAATAAAAATAATTTTAAAAATTATAACTGTGTAAGATACTTACCGTAATGTCAGTCCTATCCCACCCTTGCGTTGGCGATAAAATACGTTATTTTCGAAAAATCTTAATTTCGCCCTCAATTGCCTTACATACTTCAAAATTCGAGATTATTGAAGAAGAATGGTTGAACTTCATTGCCCTATTTGCCAATTTAGTCAACACTTGTTTTGGCACTGTGTACGAGCTGTCAAAGTTGGACATTTTATTACAATAGGACATTTTTTCATGAGGGGCAGAATGGATATCATATCACATCAACTATTGTTACATTAAAGAAAACATTTCAAAGTTTATAAAACTGAAAGCAGTAAATGTCTTAAAATGACAACACCCTTTTACATTATGGCTCACATCTAATATTAAAAATCGTCAAAATAAAAAGTAGCGTTTTTTGCGATTTGAGCGCCATCTTTCAAGAATCAGAAAAAATTTTTCGGACAAAACCTTCTTTATTTAAATTTAGGAATCCGAATCTGCAATAAAAAATGGGGGTCCCCATTTAAATTTACAAAGCTACCCCCCCTCCACCCCCCAGGGGGTGGGCGGAAAATTTGAATTTGGTGTCAATTAATAGAATTTTTGAAATCTTTTTGGACGTATTTTTTCTTTTTTTGATTCGTTCCGTTTTACGCGAGATATTTGGGTGGTACGGGTGGTCTGAAACACCCTGTATATATATATATATATATATATATATATATATATATATATATATATATATATATTATTTAGCATAAAATCTGTTAATTATTTATATAAAAACGACGTTTCGATGAAACTAAACGCTCGTCTTTATCAGGTCAAAATTTATCAATGACATTAAAATAAATATCAACACATAGCAACAAGTTTTCAAATTTTACATCATGAAGATACACTAAAGCATGTTTAGCAATAGCAGATTTAACTGAATGATTTATTTAAATTCTTCAAAATTATTGTTGCTTTTCCTTTACCAGCAGGAAAGAATTACTATGTCGTTGTTATTTCGTAAATCTTTTAGGCCAAGAAATACCTCAGATGACAGACAGGTAGAACTGTTTCTACTAGAATGACAGAACGTAAAAAATCAATTGGTCTAAATCATCCAGATAAATCCGCTATTATTTATAAAGTTTTATCTAATATAATTTATTTTATCTCCACACACATTTTTATATTTATTATATTTTCAGAAAATTTGCAATAAAATTTATCTTATTTTAGGTAAATGCAATGTAATTATTTTTTTTTTTAAAATATAGTAGGTGATAACATATCAAAACAAGATAATTTAACAATATTTATTTTATTAAAAATTTATAGAACTAATTTAACAATCATGAATTCATATCAGCTAGCACTTAACTATTTTTTTACAAAGTATAATAAGTAGTTCTTGTTTAAACTTGTTTTCTAATACTTGGCATAGGCATCTTATAAATTGGACCCATATTAATTTTTTTTAAGTTTTTCAAATTTTGACGTAAAATGTCAAGGTTTTCGTAATGTACTTCATTTTTTATGGCTATATTTTCATACAAGTTCTCATCACTAAAATCAATATTTGTGTACACTATTTCTTTATCACGTTTTCTAGGTAATATTTTTGGAATTAAAATAGTATTCTTATCTTCATTAATTATTCTCGATTTACAATTTTCAGTTTCAATATTAATTTCATTATTTTCTGAGTTATAGCTTTCATTTCTCAAATATATACCAGCACGACTTCTTTGAATCAATGCTAATTGACCAGTTTGCTTCCTCTGAAATTCTAAATTTACCAAGTTATCTTCACTTTGATAAATATTTTTAAAACTTGTACTTGGTAACATTTCTGATACTGGTACAGTATTATTATTTTCATGTATTCTTTGTGTTTCGAATTGATCTGTTTTAACATCAGTATCATTAATTTCTGAATAATTGTCTTCACTTTGAAAATATATTGCTGCACGACTTCTTTGTTGAACTAATGTTGTGGTGTCGTCAATTTTCTTTAAATTTAATTCTAAATTTACGAAATTTTCTTCATCATTCTTAAAAGTTGGACTGTTTTCGGAAGTAAAATTAAAAACAACACTGTTTAAACTTGCTCTATCACCAGCATTTTTTAAATACATTGCATTTCGATTCTCAACTTTGTTATTTGCTGTCAAATTTAAAATTTCTTCACTTTTACTTATACATCTAGGGTTTCGGAGTATAGGACTTGAATTTTTATCAGATACAAAATTGAAAATGTAACTACTTGAATTTTGTCTTTCTGGTGATTTTCTAAGTTTAACATTATCAATTGGAAGTTCTAAATTTGTGTCAGAATTTTTTAAATCATTTTTATTTTTATTGATAATTTCATTATTTTCTTTTTGTTTTGTTTCTTTATTAACATTGTCCACAATATTTGTTTCATCTTTTTTGACGTTTTTGTTCGATATAGAAAAATTCAATTTGAGATTATTTGATTTTAAACGATTGAAAAACTTACTAGAATCTGCAGCATTTGCTTGATAATTTTCATTCTGAACATTAATTTTACTTTCCAGTTGGACATGTTTCTTAACTTCACTAACGTTTTGAATTTTTGGCGTTTGTTGAGAAATAGAAATATTTTCGTTTTTCTGCGATAAATTATCATTAGTATTATTTATAAATATACTTGGAATGAGAAGCTTGGATGGTTTTCTTGATAAAATACTTTTTTCTTTTAATGGTGGTTCTTCTACAGTTTTGCCTTCTAGTATTTTCTTTAATTCTAATCTTTTTTGAGCACAACTATCCATTTTACACGATAATTTTGGCAAAACAATGTTTTTACATCAACAACAAATTTTATAATAATTGAATATTAATGCAATTATTTGCACATTATCTTATCAATAGTTATATTACTTTATCATTTACAATTGTATAACAATTATTTATAATTTGTGTATTATTATTGAAGTATCTACTTATAATTAGTCTAATTTCTGATTTATAAAAATATTAATAAAATAATTTTAAAAATATTTTTTTTTAATTATTTGTAAATTTCCTCATTAAAATGCTTCTAAACATTAAACGTATATTCCGAATTGAAACCACAATTAAATTGTGTATAAAAATCAGTTTCGTTATCAGATTACCAGGCCATATTTTGTAACGCGTTGACCTTGAATATGTCATATATATATATATATATATATATATATATATATATATATATATATATATAAAAGTATATCAAATATAAGCATGGATAAACGATAAACTGAAAATGAAAAAATTCATATATATATATATATATATAGAGTAAGATTAGAATGAGCTATTTCACTTGTTCTGAGTTTTTCTGATAATATAAAGTACACATCTTTATATAACTAATACAATAACTAACATGAACAAAAACAAGGTAGTTGACATGTCAGTTACAACAATTATTGTAGAATTTGTTGAAATACGGGCGCACAATGCAAGACAGTGGCAGTGTTCGCAGGAGGTTTACGCTTTAATTACCAATTAATTACCAATTTATTAGTTTATAAATTTTTGTACACACAAATAAATATTTAATAAACCATGTACAATAATTAAAAATCGAAGACAATTTTTGTCGTGACACAGTAAGTCATAACTAGTAAATTGGTTTACTAGTGTTTAAACAAAATGTTAGAAAATCAATCAGTAATTTTACAATTATTCAGAAGTTTATGACTTGTTTTTTTTCCTGATATAATAAATAAGGCTAACGCGATTGATGTTACATGTAATACATAAATTTCTAACGGCTACAGTTCCGTTAGAAAGCATTTTCGGGCATATGTTTATTTGAAGTTTTTTATTTAGATTACTCATAGGAATCATTTGGTGTAGTTTTTCCTTGACGTCATAAATCACCCTATATATATATATATATATATATATATATATATATATATATATATATATATATATATATATATTTCGAATATAGCAAAGTTATGCTGTATTAAGGTTAAATCATCTTAATGCAATTGCAAGTGTTTATATCTTTATGCGTTTCAAAGTTATTACGATTTATTTTGACAAACCTTAAATATTGTATAACTAAATTACAAGGGAATGTTAATATTATAATTCCGTCTGCTTAAATGTATCTCTGCAACTGTCACACCATTGTAAGCCAGCCATACAATGAATAGCTGTTTTTTGAATTATAAAAACTCTATTGATATGCGAAGAAAGATCTCAGAATATTATTTCGTAGTTTAAAATTAAGTAAAATTTAGCGAAATAAAAAACTTTTATTATTTGTAAATTAGTATTTTGTTACCTAGCAACTTGTTTCTATGTTTTGTTTGTTTATTATTTATGTCATTTGTATATTTATTTCTAATTATATACGTCTGGTATATCGAAACATCGAAGTTTAATTAAAAATTATACGTAACTTGGACGTAAAAATTTTTTATTTAAATAATTTATCTGTTTTAAATTGTTAAATACGTAAATCGTACTAATTTTAAATTCTACTATATCAATCGAACTAAAATCTTGAAATAAATAATAATAGCACTTTATAAATGCGATTTAACATCAAAATATTAAGTTCAGTCAAGCATTAAAACCCTATCTAATACGGAATAATTTTTAAAATAGTCTTTTTACGTATTTACTGTCTTAAAATATAAAAAATGTTTGAAATATTCTTCTGAATAATGTCTTCATTTTCTTCTTCGAAACACTTTCTTTTAATTTTAACTTCTATTGTTTATTCTTTCATATTCGCTTAAAAAATCGCTCGCTTGATTGGCTACGTACGAGGCAAATTTAAACTGACTGAATAAATTGTTGACATATGTAACAATTGGTAGGTGTCAAACATAAAGTAAAATACTTATAGTAGGTAAATATAATAAAAGCAATTGGTATCTGCCACTTTTTAAACTTGATTTTAAATTTAAACTATTTTCATTGCTTAATAACTGTAATACATCAAAGTTTAATTAAAAAATTATTAATTTATTTTCAAAAATAACAGTTTCAATATCTACCTGTTTTCTGCGTTGATTATTTAAAGCCAGATATTTATATCAAACTTTTACTTTATTAATAATATAAAAATAGTTAAATAATAGGAATAAATGTGCTACTAGTGAAAAGATAATTTATATAAATCATGGTTGAAACTAAATACTTTTTAAAAATATTGCAAATAATTTTTGAATATATTTTAATATTTATTAATTGTTCAATGCATACAAATATAAAAATACAAAATTAGTATAATAAATTCTCAACGAAACAATCACTAAATATAAATATAAATATTGCAATAAACAGTTTAATGCTTTTGAGCATGTATAGACACTCATTTGAATAGCACTAATTATTTAAAGATAACTATTAATTTTCAGGTATCATATTTGTTGGTGAAATGACTACGGTTCAATTATGGGCGGGTACAATGGATTACCTGTCACTGAACTGAAGTCGATTGATGGGAAATGTTCGACTAATTTTACTTCTAGTTCTTTAGCAAATTCTATCATACAGGTTTCAAACCAGATATCAGTACGTTTCTGGAATTAAAAATTTAGTATGTTATATTTGGTTTTAAAAGATTGTCATGCTATTGAAGTGAAAAGGTAAAAGTATCTGTTTAGTTATATAAGAGAATCGCTATTAGCTTGTAGGTACGTCATCAATTTTTGTCACTAAACGTGTGACGTCGCACACTGACATTTTTACATGAGCTTTCGAATTGAAATTATAATATAAGTAAAACGCAATGTTGACTTTGAAAAACACTGTTGCCAATAGATGCAAAATAACTATATTGTATTTAATACAAAAATACAAGAATACATGATATATTTTTACAAATTCAACTTGAACTTTATTTAAATAAAATATTTCAATGTATTTTAGTAAATTTAGCTGATTGCCGATAGAATAAAATGAATTTATTTTTGTTCATTAGAAACTTTCATATTGCAAATTTTTTTCCTAGATCATCACGTACCTACAAGCTAAGAGCAATTCTCCCAAAAAAAATTGTATTTTTCCTTCATTTTCTTTAGGTAACTACTATACAAATACAGGACCCTTTTCTAACTCATAGCGACCGTAAAGAGAAGATAGTTATATGACAGTCAAGGTCATTTTCGACTATTTTCAATCAGTTTCCTCAAAGCTCACTTGAATTAGGAAAGGGATCCTGATACAATACACATAGTTCATGATTTACGACTGGGTTTTGCTTCTACAACTTCATCATCGATTTTAATGTATGTTTTTTTTTAATTTTTATTATAATTACTGTCTATTGAAAATTATATCTAAACATACAAATATATTCTAATACATGCATTTATAAATAACTTTGATAAAAAAAAAATTCGGACGATATTGATTAAAAATTGAGGTTTTGTAAGTGAAATTTGTTGTTCCTCAAATATTTTGTAAATCGGGCACTATATGTAGATTAGATTTAGATTTTAACAAAGTCTGTAGAGCTTTATATTCGCAGCTTTAATTTTATTGTTTATTTATTATTTTGTGATAGTTCAATAAAAGATCTATATTCTTAGCTATTTTGGAACAACCCGTTGATAATAATAATAAATTATTTGAAATATAGTACGTCAAATGTTTTTAAAAGAGTCGCAAAGTTTTTATTTTATTTCTACTACCAGCTTTATCATTGTGCAACCTGAATCTCTAAATATTACAGAAAATTTAATGAAATGTATTTAAAAATTTTAATTAATGAAAACAACTTTAAAATTATTGTTAACTTTAGGAAAAAAAGATTGTGAACAATATCTATTTAAAATAAAACGATATTAATATCTATCTCAATAAAATAGGTTGTTTGATTTAATAATGACACACTAAAAACAAATTATTTTTATATATAATAGCCTGAAATTTTTAATAATATTAAATAATGGTCTATAAATTTTACAGCAAGAATTTTTAAATTAAATAATCAATATTAAATTTAAATGTCGCATAAACAATATAATTATAATTTGTTATTGTATTCATGTTTTTCTATAACATTATTAAAAATTATAACTGTATTATGTACCGCAATGTACTCCTCCCCATTTCTCACAATAGTTCTTAAATCATGAACAACTTGACAGGGATGCATGTATTCATTCTTTTTCAATTTATTCATAATTTTGCAGAGAAACATCGGTTTAGTAACATGTTTATAATAATCAGGAATCTGTAACAACAAGAAAGTGGTCTAAACAAAGTCTCTTTTGCGTAAAACTGAAACTTACATTTTCAGCGTTTATTTCATAGGTAATATACTTTGAAAATTGTAGATTCCACAATGCATTGATAATATTCTCAAATTTACCAACGATTAATGGTGATAGATCAATACGACTTCGAGGTAAGAAACACAAATTGGAAACCGTTTGATTTGAATGTGTTTCTTTCGATTGATTTATTTTTTTCTTTTTACTATTGTCAGTTTTATTTTTCACAACTTTAGATGAATCAGAATCGTTTTTCGTTTTACGACCTTTACTATTTTTAACTTGATTTTTTTGGGTTGGTTTTTTATCAGTTTTAATTGATTTAGAATCTAATATTTGTTCACTCTTGTTATTCAAATAATGATCATTTACATATAGCTGAGTATCTCCGTTATATGTTTTATTGGAATTATTTAACAAATATTTATCGGCATTATAGGAGTCTTCATTTTGTGAATGAAAAATATTTTCTGAATCTTTTAAAACGGTTTTTGTTAATACTCCAAAAATAGTCTGATCGCCATTCCAAATCTCATCTGGGAAAGGAATTGTTGGTGAATCTGTTATTAATTTTTTTATTTTTGTGCCTAATTCAGTAGGTGTAATATCGCAGTTTTCTGGTAAATCTTGTGCATTACCAGATGCTTTATTTTTACCAGCACCATTTACACCACTACGATTTGATAAATTACCTTCTTTCTGTGGTACAAGATAACTTCCAGGTTTCATATAGATTTTATTATGTTTGCATTCATCTTCTTTATTATCTGTGTTGTTTGAATTCGATTGACACGTATCAGTATCAGAAAAAAGTTTTTTAACTCTCAAAATACGAGGTACCTTAACTGGACTGTCCACAGGCGAACATTTTAATTTATTAACTTTTTCGTCAATACTACAACATGATGAATCGCGTAGATCACATTTTGTTTCTTCAGCATTATTAATATCATTGTTTAATGGAAGTTTTTGTTCATTTTTGTTTTGAAAGTCTGGTTCAGGGGAAAGATTTTTTTGAGAGGATTTAAAATTTTGTTGTTGCTTGTGATTATTATCTGGCAAAGAACAACTAGAAGATGTAATTTCTTTGTCTAACTTCACAAACAAATTAACTAAATACGTCATCATTTCCTTGTTTTTATCTTGCCATTGTTGATAACATTCTTTAAATTCGGGTATTATAGCCGGTTCAACTTTTCCCAAACTACCTTCATGCACATCTAGGTAACCTTGTAAAATATGCCAAGAATTGAGTAATCTAATAAAAGCAAATATAAAATCTTTTGTCGCCCAAGGTATGCCCTGCGAATGGATATTAGAAACAGTAGTTCTTGGTTTTAATATTTCATCTCGAGTTCGGGTACATATATGTTTGATGTTTTTAAAACAAGCCCGGTGTTGATTCCGTATAGCAATAGCTTCCGCTTGTAAACAACCTTCTACCATACATTCAGTCAAATCGTCTTGTTTAATACGTAGAGGAGCCATTATCTCGCTTCCTGTCAAAATTTTTGATGAATCACATGACGGTAATTCGTTAACTATATCATTAGTGAATTTTAGAGTATTTTTCATTTGTGCTTCAAATTCGTTAAAATCTAGTTTTTCTTCGTTGCACAATTTGTCGACAAATTGTTCGAGTTGAATTGTGTATTTGAAATCGCTGGATGAAGCAGATTTTTTATCGCTTTCCTTGTAATTTTGTTGGTTGTCGTTGCTCGTAACAATTTTATTGAAAATTGATTGTTCTGTATTTTGTTCAAATGGTTTATCATTTCTATTGGATGATGCTGGACGTTCCAGGTTATATGATGATGATGTTGGACGTTCCAGGTTATATGATGATGCTGGAAGTTCCACGTCACATGGCGACACATGGTTTCTGCACATATTATCACAAAGAATCTTATTCTCAATATTTTAGTTAGTCATAATTTGCTTATATCTTTTTTTAATTTTTTTAACAATATCCTTAACAATTTGATTTGTTTGAATGTTAAAAATCATATAAAAATAATAAAGTTACAATTATATATATATATATATATATATATATATATATATATATATATATATATATATATTATATATTATATATACAGGGTCCTGCACCTCACCTCCCGTCTTCTGTAGCTCATTTATTAATTAAGTTAGGATTTTGATATTTTTCAGGCGTTCTCTGTACCTCCGAGTCTATTTCAGGAAAATATTTTTGATTATACAGGGTGTCCCAATAAAGTGTTACGCCATGATGATCTTTTTAAATTACATGCTATACTTTTTGTTACTTATTTGGGTGTCTTTTATGGTTGCCTACATATCCCTAAAATTCTATTGAAATCGGTTCGTTGAAGTCAGCGAAAAAAAATAAAAACCAAAAAAATTCGGTTTTGCACCACTGGCTTTAAAAATTAATAAAAAACGCAAATAATATCTGGTTAATAAAATTTTTGGACATAGTCATTAAGTAAAGTCTAGTAGTCTCGTTAAAAAAGTTTTTATTGATCCAGATTATAGAGGGTGATCAAAATCTAGTGTCAAACTTCGCAAACTTTAAAGCACTTTATCTTTCTTATTTCAAATGGGAACCCCTATATATTTTTATATCATTCGATGCGGAATTGAAAAACAAACATTTTTTCTAATTACAACCCTATGGCAATTCCTAACATTTTACAAGTTATTCACCAAAAACTTATTTTATCAACTATTCCAATAGCAATTTTAATTGTTTATCAAAGGCACCTTCGATTTTTATCAATTAAAATTGCTATTGGAATAGTTGATAAAATAAGTTTTTGGTGAATAACTTGTAAAATGTTAGGAATTGCCATAGGGTTGTAATTAGAAAAAATGTTTGTTTTTCAATTCCGCATCGAATGATATAAAAATATATAGGAGTTCCCATTTGAAATAAGAAAGATAAAGTGCTTTAAAGTTTGCGAAGTTTGACACTAGATTTTGATCACCCTCTATAATCTGGATCAATAAAAACTTGGTTAACGAGACTACTAGTCTTTACTTAATGACTATGTCCAAAAATTTTATTAACCAGATACTATTTGCGTTTTTTATTAATTTTTAAAGCCAGTGGTGCAAAACCGACTTTTTTTGGTTTTTATTTTTTTTCGCTGACTTCAACGAACCGATTTCAATGGAATTTTAGGAATATGTAGGCAACCATAAAAGACATCCAAATAAGTAAAAAAAAGTATAGCATGTAATTTAAAAAGATATATCATCATGGCGTAACACTTTATTGGGACATCCTGTATAATCAAAAATATTTTCCTGAAATAGACTCGTAGGTACAGAGAACGCCTGCAAAATATCAAAATCCTAACTTAATTAATAACTGAGCTACAGAAGACGGGAGGTGAGGTGCAGGACCCTGTATATATATATATATATATATATATATATATATATATATATATATATATATACAGAGTGTCCAAGATAACTTCGTATGCATGGGGATCTCCGAAACTGTTAGAGATACGACATCGGTTAAATTAGATGAAAGTTGCCTCATTAGTAGGCGAGTTTAGTCATCTTTAGTTTTTTCCAAAAAATTCCTTAGGTTACTAGATATAGACAAAAATGCAAATTTTACTGTTTTATATTTTCGCTTATAACTCTCGTATGCAAAATGATACATTAATTTGGTTTGCACTTTCTTAAGACACTTTTTTACACAGAATTTCCAGGAGTAACCAAATTTTTTTTATCATGTACCGTTTTCGAGATTTATGATGCAACTTTCATTTTTCTTATGTAACTAGTATTTCAATGTAGTGTCATTAAAAATATCTTTTTTTTTGCTTTCCAGTGATATAACATAGTCCTACTTTATTTTAAATAATAACATGGAAAATTGAAAAAAATCTATTTTGCAAAGTAATAATTCATTTTTTTAGTTAAAAACTAAGTAGGCCATGTTAAAACAAATGAAACATGAGCCCTACTTTAGTTTAAACAATAATGTAAAATTATAATCCAAAAAAAAAAAAACAATTTATAAAATACTAATGCTATATTTTACATTCGTAATAACTAATAACTATAATAGTAAAATTACATTAAGAGTTGAAACAAACCATCGTTTTCTAGAATGAACATACGTGTTCTCTTAAGCATAGCTTGTGTTAGGTTAGTTTTAGGTATTTAATACCGTACACAATCAAATTCATGTTTAATATCTTATACATCCCTACACTGGGTTGCCTTCTTTAAGGATATAAATTTAAATACATTTCCGCGGCTAATACTGAGTTACTTTGACAACGAATGTAACAATAAAGCATTTCAAACTTCTCTAAATTTTCAAACTGCTCCATGAATTAAAATTCTTTCAATAAGCACTCCAATAAAACCAACTAACTAACTAAGACAATAATCAGAAGAAAAGCAAAACCAAAAATCTAATAATAACGAAAACAAAGCCTATTTCTCATGTTTCATTTGTTTTGATATGGCATACTCGATTTTCAACTAAAAAAATAAATTATAACTTTGCAAAATAGATTTTTTTCAATTTTCCATGTTATTATTTAAAATAAAATAGGACAATGTTATATCACTGGAAAGAGAAAAAAAAAATCTTTTTAATGACACTACATTGAAATACTAGTTACATAAGAAAAATGAAAGTTGCATCATAAATCTCGAAAACGGTACATGATAAAAAAAATTTGGTTACTCCTGGAAATTCTGTGTAAAAAAGTGTCTTAAGAAAGTGCAAACAAAAATCATTTATCGTTTTGCATTCGAGAGTTATAAGCGAAAATATAAAAAAGCAAAATTTGCATTTTTGCCTATATCTAGTAACCTAAGGAATTTTTTGGAAAAAACAAAAGATGACTAAACTCGCCTACTAATGAGGCAACTTTCATCTAATTTAACCGAGGTCGTATCTCTAACAGTTCCGGAGATCCCCATGCATACGGAGTTATCTTGGACACTCTGTATATATATATATATATATATATATATATATATATATTATATATATATTTATATTTATATATATATATATATATATATATATATATATATATATAAATATGGTTTTGTTTTAAATTAGTAATAAGTGCAACTACAGAAACTTAAAAAAAATTATATATTTATTACATATAATTTCCAAAATATTAATAAAAAAATCCACACAATCAATTAGGCGGAGTTAAAATTTCGTTAGTTTATGCAAAGACACTCTTAAATGAAATGCAATATGTGTTATATATGCCTACAACAAAGACAGCACATACAGCTATTTATGTATTACACATTTTGTTCCTAATATTACAAGCAACAAGGAAAACATTATTGAGAATATTAATTAGTAGAAAAGAAATGGATTTATTGTTTGTTTTATCTTTTTTTCTACTTACTGAAAAATATAGGAAAGAATTTTGCAGGCATTACCTACAAATAAATTGCTATAAAAGCTGCTAAAAGAAAGAAAAAGAACGTATTAAAGAAATTTGTGATTTCTCATACGATTGATTGTGACGTCAGTCTTAACAGCGAAACTAAGCCTTATACAATTTCTAGATAAGAAATTACGGAAAAAATACCTATTTAATAATTCCTTATACTGGCGTTCTTTAGGCAGCGATTCAAATGCTAAATTAGGCTGTGGCGGATATTGTTGATGTCCACGCGGTTGGTAATTGAAATGGGTAGTCGGTGGTGCGTACGGTCTTGATGGTGGTGATGATGATGATTGCATCTGAGGGAGATATCCAACCGAATGCATGTTGTTGAGCGGGTAATTGTTCGGATAATTGTTTGGATAATTATTCGGATAATTGTTTGAATAATTATTCGGATAAATATCCTGAGATTGCGCTGGATAGTAATAAGGTGAATCGTAGTAAGGTGGTGCAAATTGGCCACGAGTATCTGGATAAACCGGTACATCCGGATAAGAGTTGTAGAGCATTTGCGGTTGAGGTGGAGGTGGAGGTCCTGATTGCATTTGTTGAGGAACAAAATTATAACGGGGAACATTTTGGTTACCATTGTTTTTCCATTGTGTGTTACCTGGAAATTTAAAGTTTCATTTACATCATAGGTTGTAATGATTAGGTTACATATAGAGATAAAGTAATTTCAAAATTGTGAAAAAAAAAGCAAAATAAGTAAAACAAAAATGAGTGGAATAAACCAAGTACGCAGATCTAGAAAAAAATCGATTCAAGACATTAAAATTGCAGCTGCTTTCAAGAAAATTACGTGGAATGAAACAAATATTCTTACACAAAACAGAAAATATTAAAAGGACTTAATCAACACACTCATAGCAGATGATCTACTAGAATATAAACTCATATAACAAAACAAGTTATTAATTATCATGATGCTTTAACATCTTGTTGGAAGTGATTATTATTAATATTTTAGTCAATAGAAATAGACAACTCTGAAAGTTTACTGTAAGAGTTATTCACAAATGAAGAAAATTACAAAATCTTGTTTTTTTTTTTTCAATTATCTAGTGAGCTATGAATTTTTTTGTCCAGTAAATGTTTATCTGAGATGATCATCAAAATGTGCACAATGAGTCCCATTTTAAACGAAGTGTTAGTTACTATATTTTTTGAGATCCCAATAGTTGTAATAATTTTCAATAATAATAAAAAAGATACTTTTTTATCATCTATGTGATAATGTATTGTGGAGTCTATAATACTGGTATATTTTAAATTTAACATCTATTTTATAATAAGAGACAAAAATTTCATATAAACTAATTGGACTATACAGTTGCTATACTATATAGAATTAAATAATTTAATTATTATACAGTGTTGATAATTTTTTGGAAAAATTTATCAAAATATATTTCAAGCATACTATTTGTACAATATAAAATCCACTAAATTTGAGATTTTTATATGTCAAACTCTAGTTTAGAAATAAGGGACTTATTTTTTTATTTCTGAATAAAGTGAGCAAATATAAAGGGAAAAAAATGTTACGTTACGACTAAAGAACTATACATAGATATAGAAATTGATATAATATAGACAGAGATGGAAGTTTAAAATGTATCAAACATCAGTACGTTTAGAAATATCAGTTTGCCGTTTAGAAATGTCAATCTAATGGTTTAGAAATATCATTTTGACGTTTATAAATTTTGATTAAAGTTATATGGTATGTTCACTATGTGCGATTTTCATATATCAGTGTGCATTCTTATAAAAAAAAACTGTTAATTTGACAATAAATAAACAATTCAATATTTATTTTTAATGTAAAAGTGAATATTTGTTTTTCAAATTAATAAATAAATGCAAAAACATGAAAATTGCATTTATAAACGTACCATAAGTTCCAGTTAAATTCGGTTAGTCAAATAATATACTATTTACTAAGACAAACAAATATTGCTAATTACTAATATTACTAAATTATTAAAAATGTTAAAATACATTTAATATGTTTTATTTTAATTAATAATATCAGTTATTTAATTAATAATAATAAAATTAACAATTGAAAAATATGCAAAATATCCGTATGGTGGCAAACTGCGCATGCATCCGTATTAAATTTATCTCCAGCCAATTGTAATCGATAGTGATCTTACGTCACAACTTTTAACTTTAATTTACTAATTATTGACATTAAATATAAATATTTAAAAAATACATATTTTATTTATCATAAAGTTTCGATTTTCATTAATAAATTCTGATTTTAATTTTTACTGGATAAGCTCATTTTCAAGATAGATTCTTTTATATGAACAATAATTTAATTTTTGAACAATGTTGTCAACTTTTGGTAAAAAATGTAAAAATTTTATTTCTATTTCTTAGTATTTATATGATAATATCAAAGTGGTCTACATATGGATTTACCCATATACTTTTAATCTTGTTAAAAATTATTTTTAAATCTTCTTACAACTATTTAATATATATATATATATATATATATATATATATATATATATATATATATATATATATATATATATATATATATATATGTGCAGCTTTCTTCAAAATAAAGACGAGCAAATAAAAATGTACCTGCGACCGGAGCAACATTTTGTTGAAATGCTGTCATTGGATGACATTGGGTATTACTGGTAGATGGCCCATAATTGGGAACTGTCTGCGGTAGAGGATTAAAGTTCTCATCATAGTCTATACTAGAATGTTCGTTTATTGTACACTCTTGTACAGAAGAAACCTAGTTAAACAAATTTTAAGTGTTTTAGGTCTGGTTGCACAAAGCATTGTTAAACGTTTTGTATGTTAACTAATTCGTTAACTGGCCAACTGACCAATCAACAAAGCGATTCGAAAACAGTTGACAATCTAATTGCCTATTTAACTTATTTGTTAAATTACATAGTAATGCTTTGTGTAACCGGGTCATATACTTCAAGATATCCATAACTTTCGCTAAAAATATCTATAAATTATAAATTTATTTAAAAAGTTTTAAAGACAATATAAAACATAATATTTAACAAGGCACGTTAATTTTTTTAATTAAAGACAATTATTAATGAATTAACGCTGATAAAATTATTCAACTTTTTTGCCCCCACAACAATAATATTTCTGCCAATTCTGTACTCTTTTTCATACACTAATTCATTCCGCATCTTATCTTTTCTAGTAACATTACCTATCCCACACAATCAGCATTCATTTTCCTTTCATACTTCTGCAGGCAATCTCACTTTTAATGAATTGAATACTAAAATTAGAGATACCCAGCATTTCCCGGGAAAATATTACTATGTATTAACTGTTGATGTGTGTGTGTGTGTGTGTGTGTGTATCTGTATACATGTGTAGAATGGATAATGCATGTACATAAATAATTACTACTCAGTGTATGTATGTTGTAGAATATTATGTAGTATGGTGGCATATATGTATGTGTACAGGTATAAAAGATAAGAAGCGCACATTATATTGTAGAAAAAACATGTGCCCTTTTCCAAAAATCGTCAACGATTACCGAATTCAAATTCAAAAAGTAAAACAATAAATTTTTCAGAAAAAAAAATTGTATAAAAGTTCTTTGTTCTCGGGCTTCGCTTCTTTTCAAAAACCATCTATGATTATTAAATTGCAAAATAAAAAATGAAACTTCAAAAAATATGTGAAAGCTACTTGATCCCGGAATTCCTTGAGTTCGGGCTTTGCCCCCTTTCAAAACCCATCTAAAGTTATAATATTTCAAATTAAAAAATTAAACTTTTTAATAGAAATTTATATGGATGCCACTTGATCCGGGGACTCCATAACTATGCCCCCGTTTAAAAAATCATCTACGGTTATTAAATTGCAAAATAAAATTAAAAACAAAAACTTTATTAAAAAAAAATATAAAAATCTACTTAACCCTGGGGGTTCATTGACCTCGGGCTTTGCCCCCTATCAATAACCATCTACGGTTATAAAATTTCAAAATACTCCGGGGAATCCGTAACGTCAAGCTTCGCCCCATTTAAAAACCATTTACGGTTATTAAATTTCAAAATAAAAAAAACTTTCTCAAAAAAAAAAAAAAAAATCTACTTGACCTTAGGGATTTATTGACCTCGGGTTTAGTCCTCTTTCAAAAACCATAAACGGTTATTAATTGATGGCCACATGGTTTATTGATTTCGGGATTTGCCCTTCTTTAAAAACCATCTACGGTTATTAAATTTCAAAATAAAAAATGACGTTTTTCAAAATAATTATATGGAGAATATTTAAATCAATAGCCAATAAGAAACAGCATGCAAACTAATGCAGTAACAGCCAATCAAAAGCAGCCACGTTCCTTAAAACAATATAAAAACCGCAACACAAATCACACAAACCGTTCACTCGAGCCACAACACAGATCAAACTCAGTAAATCTGAAGATGACTCACTGAAATATAGTAATAACTGGAACGCACACTGGCCGCTCAAATGCGATCCGAGAGAGATAGGAGATACGTGGTATTCGCGTCTTTGTCTTTCTAATGGCGTAGCATTGCTACTACATGATAACTTAGATAGCTATGAAAAAAAAAATCGCACTGCTATATGTCAAATTAATATATCAAAAATGATAAAAATACCTTTTATAGAGGAATTCCCCAATAAAATCTCATTACGTATCGTTTAGCCGATGCATTTAGCTACAATTTAATATGCAACAACATAAGATTGTCGCATTTTTACAGCAAGAAATCGCATTTGAATTTCAAATGCGCAGAAGTGTAAGACAGACTCCCGGGGGCCCTTAATCTCGGGCTTTGCCTACTTTCAAAAACTATCTATGGTTATTAAATATCAAAATAAAAATTTTTTAAAATAATTATAACCCCTCGGGTGCTAATTGACCCACATACACACAGTTAGCATTGGTTTTTTTTTTCATGCATGTGCACAGGTACAGAAGATGAGAAGCGCGCCCTTCAATGTATAGTAGGTAAGTGTGGTATAATAAATATGGGCCCCTTTCCGAAAATCGTGATTATCAAATTTGAATTCAAAAACTAAAACAACAATTTTCAAAAAATGTGTGACAGTCCCTTGATGTCGGACTTCGCCCCCATACAAAAACCATCTACGATTATTACATTTTAAAATAAAAATGGAACCTTTTCAAAGAAAAATTATATTGGCGAAGGGCCCTTGACTTTAGACTTTGCCCCTTTTGAGAAACTGCCTACGGTTATTAAATTTCAAAAACAAATATTAAATTCTTTCAAAAAAAAAATATAGGAGCCACTTGACCTCGGGGATTTCTTGACCGGGAGCTTTCCCCCTTCTTTCAAAAATCATCTACGGTTATTACATTTTAAAATAAAAAAAATAAATTTTTCAAAAAAAAAAATATATATATATATTAAGATGTATTGGTCCCCGAGGTCCTATGACCACAAGCTATGCCCCCTTATCAACAAGCTATGCCTTTCCAAAACTAACCTGCGGTGTAAGTTGAACCATTGAAACAGTGTACCAAATTTAATGGTTCTAAATTGATAACTTTTATAATATTATATATCACTTTTCCAACAACAATTTACTTTAGCAATACTTGAATATACATAAAAATAATTCGACAAAATTTGCGTCTAACATTTGTGAAAAAAAACTGCTAAATAATTATAATGCTGAAACAAAATTTGTTTACAAATAAAAATTATTTATTGCAAATATTTAAAATATTTTGACAAATGAATGAGAAAAAATTCAATAAAAATGAAAAAAAAATATGTAAAAACTGTCTACCTGATACGGAATATTCTTCTTTCTTGGAATACGAGTTTTCATCGCGAATTGTATAACAAACTTTCGTAAACGATATTATAAATTAAAACAAATCTAATAATAAGCAGCTTATAAATGACGATAACAACGTTAGAGAAATTAATTTTTTTTACCAGTATATCATTAACTTAATTTGTGCACGATTTGTAGCTCAATTTCCTTAAAACACTTCACTATGCTATTATATATACTCGTATTGCACAAATGAGAAGATACTAAATGAGTTGCAAACGTATACAAAAGTCACAAAACGTAAATACATTCAACTTTTTGCCTACTATGTAAATGCACAAATATAAAATTTAAAAAAAGTATTTTTTTTGTTTAATAACTTCGTTTTTTAAAAAATTTCTGAAAAAAATATTTATTTTGAAAATTTATGTTTTTTAAAAAAATCGATATCTTTACTACACATTTTACGTTATATGACACAAATATCAACTTTATTTATTTATTTTTTAATATTTTACTAAAATATTGAAAATGTACATTTGGAAACAGGTTATTTTCAAATACAAATTGTATGTGAAATATTATTGACATTATTTTATTAAGGATGAGGCTATTTATACATACGGTATGTATACGCAATTGGCTATTTATACATACAGTATTTATACGCAATTGACTATTTATACATACAGTATGTATACGAAATTGGCTATTTATACATATAGTATGTATACGCAATTGGCTATTTATATATACAGTATGTGTATACAACTGGCTATTTATACCGTACCGTACCATACCGTATGTATAAATAGCCACTTTCATAACTTAACTCTTATCAAGCTACTACACCTACAAAATTAATATAATTGCACGGCAGACAGCACTCATAGCTACTTTACTGTCCCCAGCGGAAAAGTTCATTTTATTACAATATTACAGGGGTGTTACGTTTAGCTGAATGCGTGGTTTTAGCGGTGGCGTTGCTAACTTGTACACATGCTGTATGTATAAATAGCCAATTGCGTATACATACTGTATGTATAAATAGCCAATTGCGTATATATAAATAGCCACTTTCTTTTATTAATATCAAAAACTTTGGTTAAATTTCAAACATCAAGTCTTAAATAAGTATGTGAAATATATCATTTATCATTTCAATGCATGTTTCAATTTAAAAACACCGAATTTGGTATACACCATCGGAAACCGTTGTTGGCTGATTTTTGAAAGGGGCGATTAAGAACCCCTTCCCTCCGGCACGGCATTAAGTGGCTTTCGCATAATTATGATTTTAAGTTTATATTTTATTTTAATTTAATCACTGCAGATCATCGTAGATGGTTTTTGGAAGAAAACAAAGCCCCAGGTTATAACATCATACATTTTTTTTTCTAAATAATTTTATTTTGAATTTTATTACCGTAGACGATTTTCGGAAATGAGCACGTAGATAACAATGACAAAACATTATTTATAATTGGAAGCTTTATAACATCACTGAGATGCGAAGGTGAAATAAAAGCATGGAACTATAAAATATAATAAACAATAAAATATATTTATCTACACATAGATCCGTACAAGTAGTTAAAGCAATGAGACGGCTGCCTCAGGACGTCGGCTCATATGGGCACCATTTTGGTACGAATTTATAAATTAATATTTTGCAATTTCATAATTTGTGCCAAATTATAATAATTGATATTAAATTTTTTTATCCGTACTTTATTTGATAATTTTATTTGATATTTTTTTATGGAATATAATTTTATATTTTTGATTACTTTGTCAATTTTAAAATAATAATATTAATTTTTTAAATAAAATGTGTACGATAATATTATACCAACTACAACTATTCTGCTCTGATTCACCGTTTATATAAATATATAATAAAATAAATTAAAATTAAAGATAAGAAAGAAAGCAAAAAATTTTATAATTTTTATTCTCATTTTTCAAAAACTTTATTTACTTTTCTTATACAAAATTGATTTTTAGAGATTATTATATCACCAATAAAAAAGTAGTGGTTTCAATAACCAATTTTAAGAAATTTTCCATCTAAACAACAGGAAAGTCTGACTTTTCATTGTCTTTCTAATTTTCTTCTTCTGTAAACTGCTGATTTTCTTTATTATTTTTGTTTATTTTTTCCATATTTACATTTATATTTTCTGTTTCTGAAATATCATTTGATTCTATATTGTCTTCAGATGGAAAATTTGTTAAAAACTTATTTACTGAATATGTTTGTTGGTTTTTTTCTAACCGTGTTAATTTTTTATCGATAACTGCTTTTTTTGATTTTATCAAAATAATTTTTGAAAATTTGTTTTATATAAGAAAAGATTAGTTATGAAGTTAATATAATAATTTTTAATAAGTAAAGAAATAGAATTTAAATTATTGGGGGTGCTACATTAATTCGTCTTAGGTTTTGTAGCATGTACAAGCCTAGTCACGCGACTAACTTGATACATGCTACATCTTGATGAAAATTATACAAAAGTCCTGTTTTGCTTAAGCAATTCTGGATATATAAACTAATATTAATTAATTTTACATTTAAAGTACATTTTAAGTAAGAATATATAAAGTTAAATATTTTACATGTTTGGTATTAAAAGTTTAAAAAATAATATTTATTTATCTGATATGATGCATATTATTGTTTCATTTTTTTTTATATTTTCAATGATTAAAATATTTAAAAAAATATTCAAAACTCATTTTAATTAACTATTAAATTAATAAATAATGTACTAGTAATATTACGAATATTACATCAATTTATTTGTGTTCAAAAAAATGCAACATCAAATAAATTCGAAACAAATATTGACTTACATTGTCACAAAATTATTTAAAAATAAAACGGCTTTAGGATATAGTTCTGTATTAATATTTATTAATAATTGACGTTTCGATGAACTCAACTCTGTTTAATGTATCTTCTTGCTTGGAAAATACGTTTGCATCATTGACTGCATGGCAAAATTTTGTGAACAGTTTTCTAAATTAAAAATTTAATAATATAAATTGTGAAATAATAATTATAACATTAGAAAAATAAAATTTTGTTTACCCGTATATCAAAAAATTGATTCCTTAAATCAATACACTGTGCCGCATGTTGCACAAATGAGAAGACATTAAATCAGTTAAGTAGGTACGTATGCAAATGTCACAAAGCGTTAATACTTTCAATTTTTTTTGCCTACTATATAAATGTATAAATAAAAAATTCAAAAAAATATTTTTGCCTACTATATATTTTTGTTTAGAAACGTCATTTTTTTAATTTTTTTTACAAATTCTGTTTGAAAACGACACCTTTTGTGCACATTTTACGTTATATGATAACAAATATCAGTGTCTTTGATATAATTTTTGTTTATATCTACTTCATTTTTTAATATTTTACTAAAATACTGAAAATGTACATTTTGAAACATATTATTGAAACATATTATTTTGAAATACAAATTGTGTGACAGATATTGATTTTTTAATTATTTATTTTCTGTTTTTATTTTGTTAGTTTTTAAAAATTTGGTTGATTTTACAACATTAATTTATAAATATGTAAAATTTATTTTATCTTTTTTATATATAAAAAAAACAAATAATACTGTTATTCATGTACCTACGTTTTAACAAAATGTATGCTTTAATATTACACAAATTATTTTTATTAATATATACATTTATTACATAATAATATATCAGCACAAAGTTATCAGTTTTATAGAAAAATATACATGAAGTATTAAAGTAATCTTATCTAGTCAATTATTTTTACTGTGATATTTTTACAATTTTCTCTAACTCTGATAAATCAGTTAGCAGCAACACACCTGAAAAATTGACATTATATCTTCAAGGTAGCGTATAATTTGAAATCATACTTTATAATCAAATCTTATAATTACATTATTAAAATTTATTAAGAGCAATGTCAGGTAATTTACTCTATTTGAAAATTGCTTGTTATTAATAGGTATATTAATGTTCATACAATTAAAAGTTAAAATATGTGTTACATTCTAGTTTTTGTTTGTGAATAAATACGTTGATAACAGAAACGTAAATATTTAATTTAAAAAATTTATTTTCCTGGATAAGCTGTAGGCAAATTTATTTCTCTTTTTTAAAGGGCCAATTTGCATCTATAAGTAGCCGCTGCATTAAATAGTACTATTTATTTTAATTATTTTACTATTAATTTATATTAGTATTGATTTACTTATATGATATTACTTTAGTTAACATTAATATATGAAAAATAAACATATTCTAATATAAAATTACAGCAGTATGTCGTACCGAGAACTACCTGAAATATTAAAAGAAAAGGCAAAAGAAGAAATTAATGAAGATCCAAAAAGAACAAAAGATGATTTAAATTTTATCAAAGACTGGTTGAAAAAAAATCCATATCTAAATGTCAGACAAGGTAAATATTATTACATAAATATTTAAATTTGATAAATATGAAGTCAGTCACTTTTCTACATATACCTATAAGTAGAAAATTATTTTCAAATAAACACTTACAATAAATACTAAGCCGTTAAAGCAAATAATTTTGTTATTAAAAGTTGACAAAAAAGTATCGTTTTATTGACAATAATGATATTTATGTCAGTAGAATTTAAAATGTATGCTTTTTTGCCAACTTAAACTGTTTATTATAAAACCGGCAGTAAAAATGCATAGATTAATTAGGTTTTAATGAATAAAAACACAATATAAAATATAAATTGAATTAATTGTTATCACTGATAAATTCATTTAATTACAATAACTTTTAAATACTTTAAACTTTACCGATAATTATTAAAAAATTATATTTAATCAATAGATTTTAAATACTAATATAAAACTTATGTTAAATGTACACAATGTCCCAAATTTTTTTTTAAAAAAAAAACAAAATTATTTGTTATAAATAACCAACCATTAATTACTACTTTTTAAATTATTTACCATTCATTTTTATAACTAAAATTCGTATAAAATTATGAAAAGTATTTTGGTTCATATTTCAACTAGCGTTTACTTTTATTGATATTTTTTGAGTTATAACGAAAACTTTTATTTTTAAATAGAAACCATTGATGTATTTTAATATTTCGAATTTTTCTATTTTGAGGACATTTAAAAAATGTATGTTTTATAATACATAAATTTAATAAAATTAAATCTACTAAGTAGTTTCATACGTTTGATTTTTTTTAAATATCAAGGATATTTATAAAAAAATTATACAACTCAAAATATAACATCAATAAACGAAAAATAAATTATTTAATAATGAACCTATGTAAACCATAGCAAGATTTTTATTTTTCAACTTTGCTGAGATTATTCACTAAGATTATAATATTGATGATGTTTAAATATGATTGAGAGTGAGAGTGATAAAAATAGAAAATCACGTATGAAAGGTATCATAAATGCGGATTAAGCAAAAGTTGCTTGCTTAGAAAAAATAATTTTTACTTGAATGGAAAGAGTTTGTGCTCACAATATAACAATTTATAACGCAACAATTTTTTTTCAGATGATCAGTGGTTACTCGGATTTTTACGGGGTTGCAAATTTAGTTTAGAACGTACCAAAGAGAAATTGGATTTATATTATACCGTGAGATCCGTAGTACCCGAATTTTTTTCCGACCGTGATCCTCGCAGACCAGAAGTGCAAAGAGTTTTAAGGAATGGGTAAGAATACAGGTGTTAGTCATGTAGAGTAGTGACGAGTTCCGACTAACAATCCAAACTAGTGATATTTTTATCCAATTCTGTTTACTTAATATCTAACTTTTTTTTAAAATTTTACGATAAACAGAAACGCCGGCTAGTAAATATGTAATTAACACAATAGTAACTAACAATAGTTTACACCTAAAATGTAATTAAATAACTTTTTGTTCTATTTTTTATATTATCATTCTAATCCGTTCTCAAAAACCTACAAAAATATGTATTTACTAACAAATTTGCGAATGTTTTATCTGTCATTATTATATTCTTATTGGAGTTAAATAAATTTTATAATTAGGTATGTTTCAGAGTAATTTTACCACTTTGGAAATCCAGCGACTCATTAGCGCCACGAATAATTTTATTACGTGGTGGTTCATACGATCCAAAGGCAATAAGTCCAATCGACATATTTAAAACAAACATGATGTTGATGGACATCGCAATTTTAGAAGATGAATATGCACCAGTAAATGGTATTAGAATCGTGCAAGATATGGGTGGGACTACAATGGCACATATGGCTTCGCCAGCTCTTGCTAAGAAAGCTATGACTTGCTTTCAAGATGCTTATCCTAACCGAATTAAAAGCATACATTTTATTAATATACCAAATTTCTTCGAAATGATTTTCAGTATTTTCAGACCTTTTATGAATGAGAAGATGAAAACAAGAGTAAGTAATTTATATCCAATTTATTTCAGTGTCCTATAGACAAGTACCTATATAAATGGTGGGTTCGGCTATTATGTAATTCGAAAAGTATTTATTATAAAAATGCAAAAGAATTTTTATTTGATAATGACGAAAAAGTTAAAAATTCATTAGAGAAAGTTGATAATTACGCAAAATTTATATATGTTCTCAAATATGATAAATCATCAATTCAAATATACCCCGATATTTTTCATTCTTTACTTCATAAAATATACGTATCGTTATTTTTATCTTGTAACAGTCAAGTTTGTTCAGAAAAGAATTGTAATTAAAATATTTAAAGCTACTGCGCATGTACACTCCTAAATCCATGCTGTACGAGGTAGGGTAAATAGAGTTAATCCTTTTTACTCCACCCAGTAATAGTTGAACGACACTTCGTGTACACACTCCAAAAGCAACACGCGAACGGTTACAAATCACATCAAGGGGTTAAAAAGGGTTAATCGAGTGGAATAGCCGAATCTACGTAAAATATAATTTAAAAAAACTAAAACAATTTTATGCAATGTGATCAAACAACTGCAAATGCAAGTGACTTTTTTTTATTAATATTTTATTTTATATTTATATTATTATACATTCTATTTTATATTTTAATTATATTTATAATATTTATAATTATTAATAAATATAATATAACATTTATAATGTTTATAAAAATTATTTTAAAATATCTTCTTAACATATTTTTTTTTCATTTTTTCAGTTAAACATTCATACAGTTGATGACATAGAATCATTGTACAAAACTGTTCCAAAGGAAATGTTGCCTAAAGAATATGGCGGAGAAAATGATTCTGTTCAAGAAATTATTGGTAAGAATTTATTAAAAATTAATGAACTGCAAATTTTAAATAACTTTACTTAAAGTAATTTATAAAAAATATTTTCTTAAATATATTTAATATTAGATGAATAAGAATTTCATGTTTATTTTCGCATATATGTCAAAACAATCATAAGCATTTAAAACAACACAGATCAAGTCATGTATTTCATGTTAGACTCCAGTTTATAATTATTTGTAATTCGAGCATATAATTAAATTTTGGGTCTATTTTAGTTTGACTATTTAATTGAGAATTTTTTTAAAGATATACAAATATTATAAATACCAAGACTTGGTACGCTAGTTGCGGCGCTTATGGTCTACACGGACCTGTGAAAAATAACCTTGCATCTAATATACAGGATGATTTCTAACGAGTATACCAAACTTTAACAGTTTGTTAGATACTTAGGTCATTTCAAGTGAAATGACCTCCCTAACTAACTAACTATTAAAAGTTTGGTATACTCGTTATAAATTACCCTGTATATATTGTTATCGAATTCGGATTATTTTTAATGAATGTCTAAACAATGTAAACGTACACTGTTACAAAAAATTTAAAATTACATAAAATAATATGTAATTTATTAATGTTTTCAATTTTCATTTGATTTTTGCGTAAAAATATATTTATCTTATATATCGACTTTAAATTGTCATTTATTTTATCAGTAATATTAGATGCGATAATTAAGTAAGTAATTTTTAATTTGAAACTTAAATTATGCAAAAATTACATGTAAATCCATGACATCAAACCGTACTTTTTCCAACAGTGTAGTAATTATGATGTCAATGATTTTAGTAACTTTTTTTGATGATATAATGAATGAACCATTAAAATTATGTTTGTGTTTATTATTTTATTTTCAATTATTATACTGTACAAGACTGAAATAAAACAAAAGTAATCTTTCACTTGAATTGTGTAACAAAATAATGTAATATAAAATAAAATTTCAGATGCCGTTTTGAAGAAGGTAGAAGAATATAGAGACTGGTTTATTGATGATGAAAAATATAAAACAATTGAACAATTAAGGCCTGGAAAACCAAAAACTTCTGACGAAATGTTTGGAATCGAAGGATCATTTCGTAAATTAGATGTTGATTGAAAATTTTATTAAATACATATTACAATTATTTCATATAAGTACATTTGAGATAATTAATATATAGAAAATAATTATATTATTATTATCATTATTATTATTATTATTATTATTAGATTATATAATATTTAATAGGTGTGCAGTTTATGTAACATTTGGTGTCAAATAAATTAAAAATAATATCCTTAGGCACATTGCATATATACTCGTATAATTCTTTAAACACATTGTATATAAAAGTTTTTAGGCACGTTGTATATATGATTTTATAGACACATTGTATAGACATTTTTATAGACACATTGTAGCTGTGTACATTTATAAACTCCATTTCTCACTAAACAAAACAATTTAATTAATCCCACACTATTAAATATTTAAAATGCATCTATACAAAATTATTCAACATTATAAAACTTTTATCCAATGCACAAATTAAACATTTCTATTCTGTTTAAAGTAGAAGCTTTAGATATTACTGTAAGTATACATTTTTCTATATTTTTATTTTGAAATATTGATATTGCAATATAGTAACTATGAATACTTTTACAAAAACAAATGCTTTTCAATATTTTCTTATAATAGTAATTGTAAAATCGAGTAGTTTGTCATCTATCCTAAGTTTGAAACTCACTTAAATATATATACTAGCTGGCCCGGCAAACGTTGTCTTGCCTTTATTTTAATATGTATATTAAATTTTTTATGAATTTTTTTCACGATTTTTTTCACACTTTTCTATATTTTTCCTGGGGGGGGCCTCGGGGGGGGGGGGGGGGGGGGGCTACGCCTCCCAGGGCCCTAGAATCCTTTGCGGGAGTGTACTCAACAACTTCCCAAAGTTACAAATTTATTTATTTATCTATTTATTTATTTATTTTTATTTTATTGAGTTTGGCTAAACGCAACCCCATCGACCGGGGTTAAAAAATATAAAATGTTATTAAAAAGTAGAGGTTGGTGGTAGGAGGATAAAATTCAGGACTAAATGTATTTTTTAATGGCACACCATAAAAAAATAACCAAAAAAAAATTTGTCTAAAAAATAAAAAAAAAATTTTAGGGTGAGCCACCCTTAACACTTAGGGGTATAAAAATTAGTTATAAATCTATTCTCATACCTACTGAATATACATATGAAATTTCATCAAAATCGGTCAAGCCGTTTCGGAGGAGTATAAACACTAAAACTGTGACACAAGAATTTTATATATTAGATAAAGTTTGTGTTGATCAAATTTGTTTCATTAGTTCATTATAGATTTATATAATCCTAGTATTTGATGTAATTAATTTAAAAAAATAATTTTTGTAAATATGTTCATATTTAAAATATTTTTAAAAAATAATTTAAAAATTTTAAAAATAATTTATTATGATACATAGAAATCTGTATCACTAAAATTAATTTTAAAAAACCTAATTTTTATAAATTATTATTTTGCCAAAATACATAATATAATAACGATGTTTTTAGCATTTGTTGCAATATGATCAAATATTGTATAAATTTAATTGTATAGAATTAAAAAATATTAATCTAAACAATTCCATATTAGTTGCTGATGTCGATTCAAATACGTAACAGAACGCCACTGCTTCATTTAAATATTTATTACAACGTCTATTCAATTTTCATTACTTATTAAAGTAATAAAGAGTCCTGTCGATGTGTTATTTGTAAAGAATTTTTGTTATAAATATATTATAAATGAATCAGGTTAATTGTTATAATTTTATTAGGCATAATGTCATATCGACAATTATCTATTGAATTGCAAACTAAAGCGCAAGAAGAATTAAATGAAAATCCAGAAAACATTCAAGACGATTTGGAACATATTAAAGAATGGATTAAAAAACAGCCACATCTTAAAGCAAGAACTGGTTGAGTATAATATTATTATTATTTATAATAATAATAACAAATATATTATTTTACACGACTAACTAACACAAATAAATAAGAGAAACAAAATATACTACAATTTAAAGTAAGTATACATTGAATAATTTTTTAGACGATCAATGGCTTTTAGCATTTTTGCGACATGCAAAATTTAATTTAGAACAAACTAAAGAAAAAATTGATATGTTCTACACATTAAGAACCATGGTACCAGAGTTTTTTAAAAATCGAGATTTCAGAAATCCAGAAATTTTTTATCTTCTTAAACTAGGGTACGTATAGTTTATTTTTTACATTTAATAATTTTCTCTACAGAATATTCCAATTATTTTTTAAACTTGTAAAAACTTGTAAAAAAATGTTTCAGAACTCATTATATTAAAATAAAAAACTTTAAGTTAAGTTCTGTTTGACTTTATATCAAAATTCAACGTTCGATATACTTCACGTATATCATCATCAGGAAAAAATACATACAAATGACATAAGTAACAATGGGTCGTAGCATATTACTCGTACCAAGTTTGTGGCGCGACTTATTGTTAGCCTGTACATGCTACGACCAAATATTTTCAATTATTTAATATAGCTTTTTTATTTACAAAATTTTTAAAATAATAAAAATCATACATATTTCGATTTATGTAAATTTAAATTGTTTTATCCTATTTTTTCTAGTTCTTCGCATTTTTGAATTTTTAAAGTTTTTAAATATCAAATTGCACTTATTTTAAACTTAAATATTATTTTGATTTTATTTTATAATTAACTTTTTACATAATTTTGTCGCTTACTTAAAAAGTATATTTTTTAGTTTTTTATAAAACTTTTGGAATATTCTACTTATTTCAATTTGTATTTTGATATTTATCCGTAAAAAATTATTTAACGTTTTTACATCATTTAAAATGTTAAGATGTGAATGTGAAAGAACTTTTATTGATAAGAAAAAGTATCAGGTATTGAAAAAGAGTATTTATATTTATAAAAAAATCAAAAATGCTTTATAAAATTCATATTTGCATTTAAATAAATTTACTAGGCAATCAAATTGCAAGCTAATTATTTTCCTTATCTCTACAGAGTCTACATTATAATACCAGAAGCCAACAATGCTACAGCACCTTGTACCTTGCTAATACGACCAAATATTTATAATCCGAAAGAAGTCGATATAAACGACGTATTAAAAATTGCTATGATGCTCATTGATATTATAATGTTGGAAGAAGATTCTTTCACAATAAATGGTGTAAATATAATTTATGACGTAAAAGGACTGACAGGCCATCACATACCAATGCCAACTGTGACCAAAAAAGCCTTCTTATCATTTTTCCAAGCTTATCCAAATCGTGTTAAAGCTCTACATTATCTTTATGTATCATCTGTATTTGATAAACTTTTCGGATTGATCAAGCCATTTTTCACAGAAAAAATAAAAAACAGAGTAAGTATTATAAAATAAAGAATTTTCAATTAACATCAAAACAATAATGCAGGGCCATACGCAGCAAAAATTATGAAAGTGACACCCCTAAATACATAAATCACCATTAAAACGTAAAAATCAATAAAATTTTAATAAAATTTATTTTGCCGAAAATGTCGTTCTGTAACAATACAAGTACATAAATATGTTATCGTTGCAAACTAAAATATATTTCGTTTATAAAGCCCGTATGACACGATGCATTAAAATGCGGAAAATCAACGCGTTAAAGTGACCTACTGTACATTTTAATGCGTTGATGTTCTACATCATGTCACACGAACTTAAAGTAAAGAATAATTAAAACATTTTTTTTATATTTAAGGAGAAACAAAAATACAAAAATACTTTAATAAAAACAAACAAAAATAGAAATATATTTACTGAAGTGAAGACATTAATGTAAAACAAATATTTCAGATTTTTTATTATTTCAAATTTAAAAAAAAATCTAAGTAATTCAAAATGTACTACAAAACACTGCTGATTTGTGTTGTGTATCACTTAGTTTTTATACTTCTCTCATATTTAAAATATTTTTTATTGACAGATCTATATGCACGAAAATTTAGAATCACTTTACAATTATGTACCAAAAGATAATTTACCAAAAGAATATGGCGGAAATAACAAATCTTTGCAAGAAATTATAGGTAGGTAACTGATTATGAATAATAATTACATATCACTTTTTATGAAATTAATTTAAATGAATATTTACAATATAGATATATATTTAGAAAAAGTAGAAAAATATCGTGACTGGTTCTTAGAAGATGAAGAATACGGAACAAATGAAAAATTAAGATTAGGAAAACCAAAAACCATAGAAGAGATTTTTGGTGTTGAAGGATCTTTTCGGCAACTAGAACTAGATTGAAATTTTTTAATTAATTTAAATACTGTAATAAATATCATTTTTATATTTTACAAAAAAAATATTGAAAATTACTTATATTATAATTCTTGGTTAGTCATAAATAATGAACCCAAATTATTTAGATTTGCAATAATACTTGTTTGTAATTTTTATTATATAATAAATATGTTTAAATTAAATGCAAATAAATGAAATAAAAAATATTTTAAATATTTTCAGTTCAAAGTTTATTTATTTTTATTATTTTTCTGTATATTATCTAATGGAAATATATAAATGCACTTGAATTAAAATAGAATGCGCTTGGTTAGTTTGGATACTTTCCACTATAAATTAGATACTTTGCACATTGTACAACCTAAACTTTAATTTGAATAATTTGCACTATAAATTTGAATAGTTTGCACTATAAACGCTACGAAACCCTATCATCTGCGCCACTGTTGGCTTAGGGTAGGTTAGGTTAGGTTTAGGTTGTTTAGTTATGATATTATTCAATATAGGCGCTTATCTCATCGGCGCAAATGATATTTATCGACTGGCGTAAATGATTTGACAGCCCCCAAAGTGGAAAGTATCCGTTTTTATAGTGGAAAGTATCCGTTTTATAGTGATAATATTTTTTTTGTGCATTATGTTTTTTCAAAGTTAAAATATTTTTTTAAAGTTGAATAAATTTAATTATAGTGGAATTATTATTTTTTTCGTGCAATATATTTGTTATGAGTGCAAATTGTTTTTATCAAAGTGAATATGATCTAAATTAAAGTAAATACATTCTAAATTATAGTGCAGTTAATTCCAACCCATTATCTAATTGATATGTGGAAATTTACTTATTATATATTTCGTATCAGAACAAAAATACGTAATACGACGTACAATTAAATTTTAAATTTTATTGCGGTTTCGATGTATTGTTTAAAGCAAAATTAATCTTAGCTAATATATAAGTAATTAATAAAAAAAAGTTATTCTGATGAAATGACTGGGCAATTTTGGCCTGTGCAATAAACTGTGTGTATATGACCTCACCTTACAATTAGACTAGACTAGACTAGACTAGACTAGACTAGACTAGACTAGACTAGACAACACTGAAACGTTATAAAAAGCGTAACAAAAACAGAATTAGTAAAGTGAAATCTACCGTTATATTTTTATAACAAATATTTGGGAATATTCTATATCACTTTTGTTAAAAATAACAGTCTGTTTCAATAAGTAACGTAAGATATTTATTTGCATATAACAAAGTATTTTTCTTGCATAATATCAGGATACTGGTACTAACGGACTCGGCGCGGCTATTATTACCGATCGTCATATTACATATGATAAGGGAGATATTGTAATCATACCAAATTTGATATAAGTATCGAGATTTTTATAGATAAGCACGAATTAGGCTTATAGTAACACAAACGGATTGTTAGAAAATTTCATATGTGAATATCTCAATTTGATCAACTTTTGATTGCCAACCGTAAACGGTAATTTACTAATTAATTTACTATTTAACAAAAGTTGCTAAACAAGTTATAACTAACAACTTTTATTTGGAATATTTTTCGATAAGGCTAAATAATTTTTTAAAATTTTTCTTATATTCTTATGAAGCGTACAGGTGCAAACAAGTCGCATATTAAAGTCAAGAAAGTTTTGTTTTTAGTTATCATCATCATAGTTATTAGACAAATGTTTCTATTCCATAAATTTATTTAATACGATGACGGCCGGTTCTGTGGTGATCACAGCAGACACAAAAGTGACACAGAATCAAATCAAGTTTTTGAAGTATGTAAATAACGAATAAAATTTATAATTGTTAACCTTTAGATTTTTTGTTAATAGTTATTATGTAATTATCGTAACCTTGAAAAAAAAAAAAAAACACTTTAATTAATAATTAGTCTAATACCACATCCACAATACTAGTGTTTTTATAATCAAAACAACCGGTTTGGTTTCTTAAATAAATTTATTTTATTATTTCTTCCCAAAGTTTTCAAATTATTAACATATTACATTTCGTTGTTATAACATATAAGCACGTACATTGTTTTCAGTTATTATTTTACAATTTTAAAAATGGTTTATCGGGAAATTTGTGAAGAACTTCGAAAGAAGGCAAAAGAAGAATTAAACGAAAAACCAGATGAAGTAAAAACTGATATAGAACATATTAAAAACTGGATAAATAAACAATCGTATTTGAATGCCAGAACAGGTTAGTTACTGATTTTATTTATATTATATAATATTTTGCGTGTTATCCATTAATTTATAAATCTAAAAATTGAATAAAATTATATTGATTTGTAATATCTAACACTTTTTTCTTGCATTATTATGATTTCTAAAAGATTTCTTAAAACTATTAACTAATGCATTTTCCTACAAATTTAAAAATAAAAATCGATAAAAATAATGCAAAAATCATCCTATATTTTACACTTACTATTATGTTTTTTTAACTTCAAATATAAAATTTATAAGTTATTTACTAATTGATAATATATGTATGAATATAATACCGCTATTTCAATTTTTTATATTAATTTTTACAAAAATGTTGTACACACAAACTCAGGCGACTTATATTTTTACGACGAAAATATTTTGGTCGAATGATATTTCTATAAATCAGTGATTAATTGTCAATAAATAAATTTTCGATTTAAAAATACGACAAAATATTTTAACTTTTTATAAAAAAAATTTAATTAATAATTAAATAATTTATCATGTACGCTTCGACGTACTCAACCTACATCTCCATTTGTCCCGATGAAGATGTACGTTGAGTACGTCGAAATGTGGATTATTAATGAATATTAATATAGAATTACAACCTAAAACCGTTTTGTTTTAATCGTATTAAAAAAAAAAGTATTCTCTTGACTTCATGTTTTTTTAAATAATTCTCAGTTAAGTAGTTCCTTTATAAAAATAAAGTTAAACTTGCATACATCATTATTGTTTGTAAGGTATAAATAATAATTATTTTTTAGATGATCAATGGCTACTAGTATTTTTAAGGCATGCCAAATTTAGTTTAGAGCGGACGAAAGAAAAAATAGATTTGTTTTACACTATGAGAACAATGATACCAGATTTTTTCAAAAATCGTGATCCAAGATCTCCAATAATTCAATGTACTTTGAAAACAGGGTATTATTTAAAAAACTTTTACTTTATCTATATTTATAATATTTTATTTAATATATTTATATTTTACTCTTAAAAATATTCACACTACCCCACTTATCAAATGGTCACACAAATGTTCTTTCTACGCAGTTCTATCTAAATATATATTAGTTTAGAGAATAACCTGTAGGTTAGGTATTATCATCAATATGGAGCATTAACAATATACAGTCTTAAACTAAATTTTATTTTATACTCCTATTTATTTATCATTTTACCTGAAGCGAAATCTCTTCTAATAAAGTCTCATTCGGACTGCCGTTTTATTAACTGCCTTATAATTATTTTTTACAGAGTATTTCTTCCATTATTGAAATCTACAGATCCTACTGCACCTCGTACTATTGTATGTAGACCAGGAACATACGATCCGAAAATCATTGCACTAAGTGATGTTGCCAAAATGTGCTTAATGATAATGGATATTATACTGTTAGAAGATGATTCATGTTTAATAAATGGTTTCAATTTTATTTACAATGTAAATGGTTTAACATTAGCTCATATTCCAAATCTACTTCATTTTAAACAAATCGTAATTTCTTTTACCAAATCTTATCCAAACCGAATCAAAGGTTTACATTATATAAATATGTCGCCAACATTTGATTTCTTTTTTGCATTGATTAAATCATTGATACCAGAAAAAATCAGAAATAGGGTACGTATTTTTTAATACAAATTGATTACAAAATATTTATAATATTAACCGTATCAGTTAATTAAATTTTAATTAATAATTGAACAAAAATTGGTTCACAACTTTTAAGAATTTTATCCAGATGAATAAAGAATCAAATGGGATATTTAGAGCTATAGTTCAAGAAACCAAGTCTTCTTTTACAATTTGAAATAATTTAAGTAAAGTTTTAATAAATCTATTTGATTGCTATAAGTCTCTCTTTAACACATAGGGACACTGAAATTAAAATTATTTGTCTTCAATTTTAACATATTTTCTGGCAATTTTTTAATAATTTCAATTATTTAATCATTTTATATATAGTCCAATCAATTCAACATGAATTCTGTACATTTTGGTTAAAATGTGATTAATTTCTGAGTTTCGTAGAGAGGAGAGTTCGATTATGAGTGTAGAACTGAGTAATAAAACTAAATAAGTTAAATATTTATTTTTTTATTGCAAACTGAAAATAAAAAAGTTATCTCCTTCAAAAGGTTTTGCTCATAAGCTTTTTATTATTTACGTCGAAAATTTATCTATAAAAGTTGTAGAGAATTGCATCATCAACAAAAATGATTTATATAAATATTGGCCGAAAAATAACACCCCCTCCCCCACCTTAAGCAAAAGCTCAGTTTTACACTCACAACCGACCTCCCTGAAAAACTCAGAATAAAACTCGCACCCTACCCAAAATGTACAATTTATAATCAATATTATGCAAATAAGTACATTTTGTATTATCATTTATTTTTATTCGCAGACATACGTACATCATGATTTGGAGTCACTTCAGAAAAAACTTTCAAAAGAAAATTTGCCGGAAGAATATGGTGGTAATGTTCTGCTTCCAGAAGTTATTGGTAATAGATATAATTACTTTAAATATATCTAAAATATATGCTATTATTTTACTTATAGATGAATTTAGTGAAAAACTTGAAAAACATAGAGATTGGTTTCTTGAAGACGAACAATATGGAACTGATGAAAAATTAAGACCAGGAAAACCAATAACTTCGGAAAATTTCTTTGGAATTCAAGGATCATTTCGCCAATTAACTGTTGATTAAGAATTCACAAAAATTATTATATTGTATTATTATAATTATATTATATTCAGTGACATCACTAGAATTATTGGCACTCGGTACTGTAAATTTAGGTGTTTTTAAAAAAAATTAAGAAATACTTTTTTCTTAATCAATAAATTAATTTTGTTGTTAAGTGATTTTTTTAATTTGAAAATATGACCTTTTCTGGAACTTTTTATAACATTTTTCTAACTAAAAACAAACTCCACGACTGACAACCAGAAGATATAAGAAATCATTAAAATATTGCTCCATTTTTTTTATAAATAATGCGATCCACGTTATTATTTTTAAATATTAAAACGGTAATTCCACAGATATTGTCTACGTTAATCTCGGGATTTAAAGATGCTTGAATAGATGGCGTTAGTGGTATTGATTGCTTTTCAACTACGCCGTTTCAATTTACTTGGCATAAAAGACAACCAGACAAAACACACCTGCATCAATTGACTTCGGACACTGATCAAAGCACCATACTGACGAGCTTCTAAAGAGCGAAACACATGTCTAGAGTTAACTGGCCAGTCATTGATGCATAGCCTTAACAAGGCGATTCAATGATTGAGTAGCTTGTGAAATTTTTGGGAAAAAATCTCAACATTTGAGTATTATTATATTAATTATACACTTATAAACATTTATTTGTTCAGTGTTTCATAAGTTAATCTAAGGTTTTTTAGAGGATTGACTTAAACGTTGGAAGTCGCCTTGGAATCTTAATTGTTTATTTCAAAGACCAAAATAAAACTTACTAATATCAAGCGACTTTAAATGTCGAATTTAACGATATTCGGTAAGTTTTTCAAACGCGCAATTGCTAATCTAATTCTTCGAATATGACTTTGCTCGATATGTAAATACTTGGATAAGCAATTGCTCAATTATCAGTTGCTCAGTTTATATATATATATATATATATATATATATATATATATATATATATAAATAGATATTTATGAAATGGTATATTAAAACGTAGATATTCATATTCATCATAGTCAATAAAAAAATTATGTAGATGGAAAGAAAATATTTATTTAAATTGAGATTATGCAAAAATAAAACTGCATTAGGTTAAAGTTCTGTATTAATATTGTAACGTGGCAGTTTTATATTATTTATTTTTTTACAAATTTCTAATGAAGAATTTACATTTACTAAACAGCTTTATTTTTGGCTGTGATCAACTATTAGGACCAGGACCACGACGTTTAATTAATTTTGAAGTGAAGTGCTCAGCATTCCTTCGATACTAAAACTAAAACTCTTTTTAAAAACATTTTATTATAGTACAACTTTTTATACTTATTGTTTTGAAATTATCCATTTAATTTGTTTGCTTGCAAAATTAGTCTTACGTTATATAGAATTTCTCTTATCTGTTTTGTTCTGAATAACCAGTAATTTTAATACCAATATTTCAAACATTTTTTTTAATATCGCGTTTGAGACTGACTCAGCTAATATCTAGTAATTTATAAAGATTTTAAAACTAATAATGCGTCATTATAATGTTCGAATTTCAAATTGTTATATGTATTTGTTATGATTTTTGAAGTAATAATAAAAAACAATTTAAATATTGGTCATATTTTTATTTGAAATAAAACAATATAAGAGAAAAAATGTTATGATTTTTTAATTTATGTAAAAAGTATAATTTATTACCACATATTTGATATCAATAACTAATCATTCAAAATATTAAATTCCAAGATTAAATACTTGATACATATTTGTGCAGTTTTTTTTAAACGCTTTATTGAAACCTTTGTTACAAAACAGAAAACTATTTTTTTACTAACATGAAGATTTGCAGAATAATTACAATATTATCCATTTTACAAGGTAATATATACAGTGTCCGCCAAAAGTCGGTATCATAGAAATTTTTTTTTATTTTTTTGATTTTAAAAAATTATTATTGCGTAACTTTTTGGTACTTGTCTAAAAAATTTAAAATGCACTAGCCGGAATTACTGATAACAGTTCCAGTAAAGTCAAATTAAACAATAATAATTCAGGTAAACACATTATTTGTAAAAACTTTAAAAAAAGTTATTTGTGAAAAAGTTTTTGAATAACATTTTAGGCCCTTGTACAAATTTTGATTTAAAGATACGAAACAATTTTTTTAATGTGCTTTAATCGTAATTTATAATTCTGTTGGAAAAATGTCTATTTTTACTAATTTAATTATTATTTGAAAATAATAGCATTTGCTTAAATGTATTATTACTTAAAATTTATCAAACAGTTAAATTTTATAAAAAAAATTAATATTTTTTCACAAATTGATGTTGCCACTTTGATGCAGTGTTAGATACATTTTCTTAAATTCATCATATTCCATAAAAAAATATGTTAGATGCAAAGAAAAGATTTATTTAAATAGAAATTATACATATTTATTCAAATTTTATTAATTTGTTTTAATATAAATAGTACAAATATGAATAATTTAGGTTTCCTACAATGGCCCGTATTCATAGCCGCTTTTAGAGTACTTTTAGTTAAAAGCAGTCATAATTTCAATATTAATTTTTGCTTTTATTATATATCAAGTATTAACTAAGTTTATAAGTTAAATACTTTTTATTATTTTTAACATTTTAAAATATAAATTAAGCTGAGAACAGCTCTAATATTTTTTAAATAAATAATATAAAATATTCGCACTTTTATTTAAAAGATCTCTAAATGGAGCTATAAATACGGGTCAATGTATTTAAAGAGAATGTTTATTGAATTTACGTTTATTTTTTCATTACTGTTTCATTTGATATCAGTATTTCCAGCTAGTACATTATTAGCTTTGTTAAAGTCAGAAACGCTAATAATGCTGTGTGCTTTTGAGCAGTCGGCGTCGCGTCGTGAACATTTAAATTCAAACTGCACATACCTACTATTGACAGTTTTGTACCAATAGCTAGGACAAAGCTGTAAGTTTTTAGACAAGCACCGAAACGTGTTTTGCCTGAAGTGATAATAATAAAAGTACATGTATTTAATGTATTATGAATGTGGATGAAATAAAAATTACTTGTCTGAATAGGAATGTTCGTTGGAAACTAATTTTTGCTTGAATTTTAAAGAGTTTGTGCCACACTCTTATAGGTTGTTATCTTAACAACCAATAAACGATGATGTTTTTTTTTATTATTATTTTTAAGCTACATTATCATCTGAAGAACATTCACGTCGCACCAAAAAGAAACAGCCCGAAACAAATGGCGATATGGAATGCTTTACCTGTTATTTAAAGTGTCACCTGGCTTCATGTCGTAAGCGTAATACGTGTGAAAAATCTACTACGTTATGTCCGAATGGACGTTGCAGTCGATTTCACAATAAGTGCGCAAGCGCTCTTTGTGCGACAATCAACATCGAAGAATGTCCGAATTTTTTAAAATATGTCCCTGGGGGCGGATGCAATTGTAATAAGGGTTTTGTGAAAAATTCGGACGGCAAATGTATACCGATAGAAGAATGTAAAAGAACAACTCTTGTAAGTTATAACTTCAGTAAATGCATTTTTGTACAAAAAACTTTATTAGGCTTGTTCTTGTTCTTGAGAGTTTTTCAATTATAATTATCAGGCATAGATATAGATACCTTTCTATATTTTTTTGAAATTTTTTTGTTAAATCATATTAATGATATATTAATGACTTTTCAAATGCTTATTTTGCTAATATTACTATATAATATATTTTACAAATCAATATGAATATTATGAATTTGAAACTATATATTTAGACATTTTCTAATGTATAATAAAAAAATTTATTTTTAGAAAAATAATTTTGTAGAAGAAACCACCATATCTAGTTTTCACAACAAATTTACGTAGATTACAAAAATAAAAACATTCTTAATACTACAAAAATTATAAACTAACACTAGTACCTACGTAGGAAGATAATACCTATAAGTTTATTGTCATAATATGTATTAGCTTAGAATATAAAATATATATTTTCTCAAATTCTATATGTTTTTTTTTTATATTTAAGTAGATCAATTCCAATAAATCCTAAAGTTGAACAAATATTATAAAAAAAATTGTGTCGCTTTATTCGTTTGATCGTGACACGTGACATAAAATAATCATACTTGGCTAAAATAAGTGACCATCTTGCTAGTCTGGAGCTGGAGGTTTTTACTATTCATAAGCCACTTTCATAATCGATGGTCTGTGATTATAGTAAATTTTCTTTTGTATAAATAACATCGGAAGAATTTGACTACTCAAATTATACCGAGGCATTACACTGTAATTATTTTCGGCTTTATTTAACACCCTACTTGCATAGGCGATTGGATGTTCCTGTTCGTTTATGTTTTGGTTTAATACTGCTACTTCTGAAGCGTCGATTGCTAAAAAATTTTGTTAAAAAAAATCGTCAAAATTTTGTTAAAAAAATTTCGTAAAAAATTCAGTTGAATTGAGTTGGGGAGAGGAATGGGAAGAAGAGGAGTGGTATTTAAAAAATTTCGTAAAAGTTTTGCTAAAAAAAATTCGTAAGAAGTTTGATAAAACAATTATTTAAAAAACGACTTAAATAATAGTACAATATATAATTTTTACAAAATTTTATTTATTTAATACAGAAACTAACGTAATTTTTTATAAATCAATAAAGTTAAAATTATAAAAATAATATTTACTCAGCTATTTGCCTTACTTATATAAGTTGATTACTATGCAATTTATATTGTTATTTTTCCAGTATATTGTGTACTTTGACTATGATTTGAATTTAACAAACAAATACATAATTGGACGTTAAAATTATGTTTGATTTGAAATTATATAATTGCTACTTATTGTTACTATAAGAAACTTATTATTTTTTAGTTTTAAATCGAATATTGCAATAATACTGTATCTTAAATATAAGAAAATGTTTAAAACATTGAATATAATATTACAAATTTTGGGTTATATTTGTTCTAATATTGATTCAGATGTTAAAATTATAAAAGATATTACTTCAAGTTATGACAGTAATACATTTTTCCTAATATTAGGTTACGAAAAAAATGGTAATCGATCATTTTTATATATATATATATATATATATATATATATATATATATATATATATTAATAACATTCTTTATTTGTTAAAGATGCAGTTTCACTTATGACTGCTTTATCAAGAGTCGAATATCAATCTAGTTATTTAACTATATCAACAATGTCTCATGCAGCTTTAAATTCAGAAAATAATGCAGTATTTTTGTTAAATTTTAATTCCGAAAGTGTCGAGTCAATATTATTAAAAGTATGTAGGTACATTACATAGTGGATAATTCAAAACAGATCATAGATGTTACATGTCAGTTTTACTTTATTAATATTTATTTATTGCAAAAAATGTAATTTCAATAAAATTGTCGATCACATAATTTTATACTAAAATTAATTGTTAAAAATGAAATGTCACTAGATTTTATTAGATATCTAGCTTAACTATCTGAATTGCGTGTTGCAGTTACACAGGCGTTTTAAATTTAATCAATTTAAAAATTGAACCAATTTTTTAGAACACCTTGTATATAGCCCACTGTTAGTAACAGAATATTAAATTAAAAACAATTTTTAGGCAAATGAAATAAATTTTTTTGCTTTTCCACTGAAATGGCTTATAATTAACAACGATATATTAGAAAATTCAACTTTAATATTTCAATATTTTGACAACTTAAATATATTAGTTGATAGTGATGTTAATATAGCGAATAAATTGTTTGAAAAACATTTTTCAATTGTAAAAATTTACAAAAGACACAAAGAAGATACTAATATCATCGCTGAAGATTTTGGAAAATGGAATTTTGATACCGGATTTCAAAAATTTGACGATAAAGTTACAGCAGAAAGACGTCAAAATTTACAACAAACTGCTTTAAGAACTGCAATTGTTATTACACATAATGATACACTGAATCATTTGATAGATTATAGGCAAATATTATCTGAATTTATTCAGAAATTATTTTATCATATAAATTTGTTTTCAAAACTAATAAGTGCGATAATTTAAAATAATTTCACTATTAGATTTGACTTGTATAGCTTTAATACGTATGTTTAAAATAATTTCTGAACATAATATAAAATTATTCAAATGTTTATACAAATATTCTAAAATATAAGTAATTTCAGAGATAAACACATTGACAGTATAACAAAAGTAAATTATATTTTAGTAAATCATTTAGCAGATATGGTGAATGCAACTTTAAATTACACAATTCAAAGTAGTTGGGGTTATAAAACAAATGCTTCAATATGGACAGGAATGATTGGCGAATTAACAGAAGACAGAGCTGATATTGGAGGTTTGGATTATACTGTAGTTAGCACCCCCCACCCCACCCCCGAATTCGAAGAGAGACACACGTTCTAAAAAATTTCGCGTTTGCGTACCTACACACCTACATACACTGAGACAATTTTTGTGTTAGAGACAACATTTTTTCAATAGAAACAAAAAATTTAATAAAAACAAATAATAATAAATTACAATATAAATATGTACTTACTTTAAAAGTTTTGTATAAAATTATTTAATATAGCAAATTTTTTTCGAAACCGAATCTGCGAATCTGCTGTAGTTGATTTATACAAAAATATCACATTAGAACAAACAAATCCAATCTATCTAATTTTTATTTTTAAACATTTATTTATAATTTTTCATTACCTAAATATGAAAAGTATCAATAAAAATATGAAAACTTTCTTGAATAATATGGTTTAATAATTATATCTCATCAACAAAAATAATTTAATATCAATTTGATATTTTTATAAATATTGAAGGTACACCATTATTCGTGACAACTGACAGAGTCGATATTATTGATTACATTGCTATGACAACACCAACTAGATCAAATTTTGTCTTCAGACAACCAAAATTATCATATGTAACAAACGTATTTACACTGCCATTTCACTGGACGGTTTGGCTATCTACTGTTGCATTGGTCGTCATAACAACGATTTGGTTGTATTTTACGTTGAAGTGGGAAGAAAAAGCAAAAGATAAAGTACGATTCATTTAAGCTGTTTTCTATATTTCCTGTAAAATGATAATGATGATGAAAAATATCTTATTTTCTAGGACGGTCCCATCGACATGCAACCAAAAGATGCACTAATGCTGTCATTTGGAGCCATGTGTCAGCAAGGAGCATCATCTTTACCAGAAAAACCATCGGGAAGAATTGTAACATTATTCATTTTTGTGTCACTAATGTTTCTATACGTTTCATATTCAGCTAATATTGTAGCACTACTCCAATCTTCTTCAAATAGCATTCAAACATTAGAAGATCTTCTAAAATCGAGATTAGCTGTTGGAGTTGATGATACCGTATTTAACCAATTTTATTTTCCGGTTAAGTATCTTCAAATTACTGGTTAAATATTTGTTTCTAATCTTTGAATGTTTAGGCAGCAACAGAGCCAATAAGAAGAGCTCTGTATTTACAAAAAGTGTCACCTAAGAACCAAGCTCCTAGATTTCTTACAATTGAAGAAGGTGTAAAAAAATTAAGAGCTGGATTATTTGCTTTTCATATGGAAGGTGGCAGTGGTTATAAACTTGTTGGTAAATACGACATTGAATCATAAGTTCTTCTCTATTTTTTTTCTAACTACAAGAGTTATTAGCGAATAATCATTTGCAATACATTTTTCATTTAAAAAAATATTTTATTTTTCGTATAAAAATACAAAATGCCGAAACATTTAAAAAATGAATCACTCGTGTTTTAAGTCGTGGTTTGATGCTAAAAATTTTGAATAAACGACCCAATCGTTTTACATTTAAAATGATTTTTCTGTTAGGAGATTGTAAAATAAATATAAAAGATAATTTCAACAAAATCGCAAGAACTTATGATCTAACTTATATTATTTTTGATAACAGTATTGTAAAATCATAGGCGAAACATTTTACGAAGATGAAAAGTGTGATTTAAAAGAAATATCATTTTTACAAGTACCAGATCCTTGGTTAGCTATACAAAAGAATTCTTCCTATAAAGAAATGCTTAAAATTGGGTAAATTAATATATACTGGGTGTCCCATTTTAATCCGCCACCTGCAATAACTTTAAAATCGTGCATCGGACAAAAAAATGTTTCGGATAAAAAGTAAATGGTTTCGAGGGGGACATCTGATGCAGAAACCCTTGTCCCCTCCGGACATCCTGGGAGGCGGGAAAGGGGAGCAACTTTGAAATCTTAAATGGAACACCCTATTTTTTATTGTAGATTCTGATAGGCCATTAAAAAGTATGTAAATTTTATTTTAAGACTTTTTGTTTATCTTTGATAGATGGCGCTGCAAACAGCATTTTTTTTCTCAGTTTATCAGTTTTCAATTTGAAAAAAAAGGTGTAACTAAGTACGATATTCAAGTTCTTTTCAGTTCTTTGGGAAGAGGGGGGGGCAAGGGTCACTGAATCAGATATCTCCTCGAAGCCATTAACTTAAAGTTATACCCCTCGATACCATTAACTTAAAGTTAATGGTTTCAAGGAAAATATTTGATGCAGTGACCCTTGCCCCCCCTCTTCCCAAAGAATTAAAAAAATCTTGAATATCGTACTTCGTTACACTTTTTTTTTCAAATTGAAGATTGATAAACTGAGAAAAAAAATGCTGTTTGCAGCGCCATCTATCAAAGATAAAAAAACGTTTTAAAATAAAATTTACATACTTTTTAATAGCCTATCAGAATTTACAATAAAAAATAGGGTGTTCCATTTAAGATTTCAAAGTTGCCCCCCTTCCCCGCCCCTCAGGGGGTCCAGAGGGGGCAAGGGTTCTCTGCATCAGATGTCCCCCTCGAAACCATTTACTTTTTATCCGAAACATTTTTTTGTCCAATGCACGATTTTAAAGTTATTGCAGGTGGCGGATTAAAATGGGACACCCAGTATACAGGGTAATTTATTAGTAATTGGAAATATTTTAACTGGAGTATCCTGGGCTAAGAATATGAAGATTTAACGCAAATCACTTAGATAAAATGTGGCTTCTTACTGAGCTACAGGGTGTTTTATTTAAAAATTTAAAAACGATTTTTGCCCAGTACTTTAAAACTATTTGACGTATTCTTATCATACTTGGCAGGAAGTGTAGGTACCGTACACCATACTAAAGTATGTTAAATAAAAGTTTCTGGCTACTGCCAGTGGCGTACAACAGGGGCAAGTGAGAGGTTGATCCTTCCTAAATACTACGCCACTGGCGGAATTGTCATTTTAGCACAATTTTTCGATTTTCCAATACTTTCTGTGTAAAAAACGTACTCTTCCTTTGTAACGATAAAGTCACTATTTTTCGAGATATTTAAAGTTAAACATAAAGCTGCACCCTTGGGATTTTTTGAAAATTTGCTCAAAAAAATCTGAAAAATTTTAGTAAAATAGAGAAAAAAATTAGCTACATAATAACTAAGTAACTTTTTTCTCTAACTCATTCTAGTTTGGCAGGAAAAATTATTGAAAATTAATATTTTTTGCATTTTAATTTTTTATTTTCAATAATTTTTCCTGCCAAACCAGAATGAGTTAGCGAAAAAAGTTACTTATTTTTTATGTAGCTAATTTTTTTCTCTATTTTACTGATTTTTTTCAGATTTTTATGAGCAAATTTTGAAAAAATCTTAAGGGTGCAGCCTATGTTTAACTTTAAATATCTCGAAAAATAGTGACTTTATCGTTACGAAGGAAGAGTACGTTCTTTACACAGAAAGTAATGGAGAATCGAAAAATTGTGCTAAAATGACAATTCCGCCAGTGGCGTAGAATTTAGGAAGAATTAACCTCTCACTTGCCCCTGTTGCACGCCACTGGCAGTAGCCAGAAACTTTTATTTAACATAATTTAGTATGGTGTACGGTACCCACACTTCCTGCCAAGTTTGATAAGGATACGTCTAATAGTTTTAAAGTACTGGGCAAAAATCGTTTTTAAATTTTTAAATAAAACACTCTGTAGCTCAGTAAGGAACCACATTTTATCTAAGTGATTTGCTTTAAATCTTCATATTCTGAGCCCAAGATACTCCAGTTAAAATATTTCCAATTACTAATAAATCACCCTGTATATATATATATATATATATATATATATATATATATATATATATATATATATACAGGGTGTTTGCAATCAAGGTATTTTATTTTTAAGGGGTGATACTACAGGTCAAAACAAGGCGATTAACGCCAAAACACCTTAGTAAAAGTTTTCTAATAAACGAGATATTCATTTTTTTTTAAGTAAAATGGTAGCATATGGTATAATTTTTATTATCCAGCTCACAAAAAAAATTATTCTTCATAATAGTTTTGGATTTGCTTGAAACGAATAAAAATGTAAAAATATTCCAGGTTTTAAATACAGGGTGACTCGGATTTGCTGATTTGTGTTTCAACTTTTAGGTAAAATACCCTTATTTAAAAAATTTGAATAATTTTATTTGAATATTATGTTTAGAATTACAATTTAAGTTTACATACAAAAATTTGTGCCGATCGTCGATTGTTAAAACACCTTAGCAAAAGTTTTCAAATAAACGAGATATTAGATACTTTATTTAAATATTTTTATTAATGACACAAATCAAGATAAGTATTTTATTTATAATATTCAAATAAAATTATTCAAATTTTTTAAATAAGGGTATTTTACCTAAAAGTTGAAACACAAATCAGCAAATCCGAGTCACCCTGTATTTAAAACCTGGAATATTTTTACATTTTTATTCGTTTCAAGCAAATCCAAAACTATTATGAAGAATAATTTTTTTTGTGAGCTGGATAATAAAAATTATACCATATGCTACCATTTTACTTAAAAAAAAAATGAATATCTCGTTTATTAGAAAACTTTTACTAAGGTGTTTTGGCGTTAATCGCCTTGTTTTGACCTGTAGTATCACCCCTTAAAAATAAAATACCTTGATTGCAAACACCCTGTATATATATATATATATATATATATATATATATATATATATATATATAGGTATATATATATATCGTTTTATTTGTTTTAATTAGTAAAATTTTAATTTTAGTTTGCGAAAGATACAAGAAAGTGGTTTGCAATCTAGAGAAGTATCTAGAATCTATACCAAAAAACCGCAATGTCATGGTGTTACCAGTAGTTTTGTATCTGTTGGATTAATAGATATTTATGCTGCAATTGTTGTCTATTTAGCTGGATTTTTTCTAACTATATTTATCTTTTTCACTGAGATTTTTATTCATAAGAAAATGTTTCAGAGATTCAAACGATTATTATAAATATATAAACAGTAACAGTACTTACACACTTACGTCACACAGCCAAGATATGACACAAACTTTTCCTGTTCAACCAGAAATATAAACAATATAAAAATAACATTTTGTACACAAGTAATAAGTTATTGTAAGAATTTATAAAGCAAAGCCAATTTTCAGTATGAGAAGTAAGAGTATATTTCTGCAGAACTCTGTTTGCTACACATATAAACATTTTATGTACACTTATTGTAAAAAAACATATTAAATAATTTAATTAGGTAAAGTGGTTAACAATAATAAATAAAAATTGCAAATTCAAAAATTTGGTTTTATTTTTTCAAAAAGTTATATAATATTCTAAATTCATTATAAATAAATTCATCTCTTTAAATGCATCCGCAGGCAATAGGACTATCTTCTTGTGGCAATCTATAATGATCGGGATCTCTTTTCAAAAGACCTCGTCTTCTGTAGAACGAATTCTTAATAACTTGTCTTCGACCAAATCGACTGGCCTCCATACCTTTGCTGTTTTCAACAATTTTCCAACCATATACTAAACCTGAACTCTCAGGAAAATAGTATCTATCATCAGGATCTATTTTATATCGAGCTTTTAAGTAATTTTTCCTGCCTTCCTTTTCCTTATCTTTGAAAAATTAATCAGTTAAATTTCAGTATTTTTCATATTAAGTATTGACAAGAGATGTAAAAATTCAAAATTTAGAAATATATTTCGACGCTAAATTAATATTTAATGATCATATCATAGTCTCTGCTTAACGAATGCTAGATTTCATTATGAGAAATACGACAGCGTTTGATAATATTCATGTTATACAAAAGTTTTGTTCAGTCAACATTGGAATAAAGTTCTATTTGGTATCCAATATATGCAAAATACAATAACAAAATTCAACGTAAATTTTTAAAATATCTTTATTTTAAAATTAATTATAAAAAAGGTTTTGATTTAACGCAATTAATAAAAAATTTTAACTAACATTTTGTATATACGGAGAATTAGATATTCAATATCGCTTTTGTATAACCTGATGCATACTTATCTTAAGTGTTTAGCTTTGTTAAATAAAATTAGTTTTATTGTACCTACATTAAATTCCAGATATAATCAGACATTTACAAATACTATTGATTAAAAAGATTTATTTGAATGATTTTGATGGTATACGTTTAAGTGGACGTTCGATGAGTAGTTGGAGTGGTATAATTGAGAGTGTTTTGCATGAGCGAAAATTTCCAAGTAGTAGAAATAAAAGAGCATGTATGAGAGGAATTATGAATTTGGATGAAGCGAAAGTTGCTTGTTTGGATAGGAATGTTTGGAGGCGACTGATTTCGGAATGATGAAAAGAGTTTGTGCCACACCCTTTTGGGTACATGGCGTAATTGTGTATGTATGTATGTATGTATGTATGTATGTATGTATCGATAAAACTAATATTATTCAGAAATCGCCGGTACATATAATGTGTAATTGTTTCAATAAATATGCAAATAACGCAGATATATTTGAGAATTCATTACAAACTATATTAAGTAATTTAGTTTACTTAAAATAATATGTTAGTTTATATAATGGTTAATTATTATATATATTTTCTTTTAATTCTTATGCAGAATATATTTGTTTTGTTTTTTTTGTACTATACACATACCACTTTGACTGCAAGGAAAAAATAATATAGCGTCTGTAACATTTAAAAAAAAAAAATGTATAGAAATCCTTCATACAGCCTCTAGATGACGAATCTAAACTTAGTTTATGTAGGTGTATGGATGTGCGTCGTCAGCTGGCTCGCTCACTCGGTTGTCAGACAAAATTTTGTGGCCGCAACTCCTTCTAGACGGTTCAACCGATTTTAATAAAATTTTCAGGATAAATTTATCTAGTGCTCAAAATGGTCATGTAGTTTTGGTTTTTTTCCAGTGATGCCAACTTTCCGAGAAAAAAATTACTAAAGTTTTTAAAAATTCATTGAGGCTACATTATATATCCGATTTTGATCAAATTTTCAGAAAAGATTTCCTTAGTGCCGACATAAATTTCGTATTTTAATAAAATACAGTGTTGCCAACTTTCCGAGAAAAAAATACTAAAATTTTTAAAAATTTATTACGGCCATGTTGTTTAACCGATTTTGTTCAAGTTTTCACAAAAGGTTCTCCTGGTATCCATATAAAATAGATAATTTCAACAAAGTACAGTGTTGCCAACTTTCTGAGAGAAAAAATTACTAAAATTTTTAAAAATTTATTATGACCACGTTGTTTAACCGATTTTAATCAAATTTTCACTAAAGATTCTCCTGGTGCCCGCATAAATTATGCAATTTTAACAAAATACAGTGTTGCCAACTTATCAAGAAAAAAATTACTAAAATTTAAAAAAATTTATTGTGACTACATTATTTATCCAATTTTGATCAAATTTTCAGAAAAGTTTCTCCTAGTGCCTACATAAATTATAATTTTATTGAAATACGGTTTTGCCAACTTTCCGAAAAAAAAATTAATAATTTTCTAAAAATTTGTTATGCCCGCATTATTTATCCGATTTTAAGCAAATTTTTACAGAAGATACCCTTAGCGCCTATAATATTATATATTAGCAAAATACAATGTTGCTAACTTTCGGTGAAAAAAATTTTTAGTCTTATTTCTTATCATTTATGTGATAATGTCAAAGTGGTCTATATATATATGGGTTTACCCATATACTTCTAATCTTGTTTTATCATGTAATTAGATTGATTGATCTGTTGGGCAATAAAGAATTTTTTTTAAGTGTGAGCTGATGTAATTATTGTGAAATTGTGTTTGCCATTTGCAAATGTAATGACTGTGCTGTGAAGCACATTAAGAATGCAATATATATACTGGGTGTCCCATTTTAATCCGCCACTTGAAATAACTTTAAAATCGTGCATCGGACAAAAAAATGTTTGGATAAAAAGTAAATGGTTTCGAGGGGGACATCTGATGCAGAGACACTTGCTTCCCCCGGACCCCCTGGGGGGCGAAAACGGGGGACAACTTTGAAATCTTAAATGGAACCCCCTATTTTTTTATTGCAGATTCGGATAGACCATTAAAAAGTATGTAAATTTTATTTTGAGACTTTTTTTATTTTTGATAGATGACGCTGCAAACTGCATTTTTTTTCAGTTTATCAGTCTTTAATTTGAAAAAAAGGTGTACCTAAGTACGATATTCAAGTTCCCGCCGTTCCCGCCCCCCAGGGGGTCCGGGGGAAGCAAGGGTTCCTGCATCAGATGTCCCCCTCGAAACCATTTACTTTTTATCCGGAACATTTTTTTGTCCGATGCACAATTTTAAAGTTATTTCAAGTGGCGGATTAAAATGGGACACCCAGTATATATATATATATATATTGTGCTCTTATTATACGTTTAAAATTAAAAAGTATATGTACAAGTAATTCATTAAATCAGTTTATTCGCGTCATCATTTTCGAGAAAATAAAAAGTAATAAAATTCACCATTACTTGATCAGTGCAGTGCTTATGCTGCAATTCTATTCACTTCTCGTAAGACTTTTTAGCGTTATTTTGTCGTATTCTAATAAATGGAATTCTTCTTTTAATTTATGATCAATTGTATTGGAAAATGATAATTAATTACAGAACAACAAACTGATGGTGAATTTGGATGTTAAATATTAATTAATTAATTAATTAAAAATTAATTAATTCTGAGAAAACATTTTTTTTTTGAGGTAACAGTTTATAAATAAATATTTATAATAACTATTTTTAATACAAAAATAAATTAATTGAAGTACTTATATTTTAATATGCTTACTACTTAATTATAATGTTCTATTTCTTTAAGTACCTAAATAATAATGTTATTTTTTGGTTTTAATAATTTTGATTTGAAGAACATGAATAAACTAATTTAATAAATATTATGATCATACTGTTATATAAAAGTTCTTTAGTTTTTCCATCAATTGGTTTCATAACGTTCATGATACTGAATGGATCAATTTCTGGAAACGCAATCTCTTTGCCTTTTTGCTTTATACGTCGTTGCACATTTCTGTAACGTTCTTGTCGCATTCTTTCCACTTCTTGTAGAATTTCTGGGCTTAATCCTTTTCTGTCCACATAATATTTTTGTATTAATTTAATAATTAAAAAAAAAATTAAAGTAAAAATTCATGTGTTGATTAATATTTAATTTAATCGATTACTAACTAAACTATGAATTCAAAAATAATTTTTTGGTTGATCCTTGTATATAGTAATATAAGATTTAAAATCTAACCTAAGAGATTCTCTCTCAACGATTTCAACCAAACGTTGTTGATTCTTGTGGAACCATTTTAATTTCATAAGATCTTCTTTTTTATACATATTCTTCCAGACCATCTCTTTATATGGATCCATACCACGTCCACCTTCAGCCATTTTTGATTAATTTCCAAATTCTTATGAACACAAAAATTTATTCACAACAAAATCACTTTATTATAAAAATAAATAATATTTAGTCTGATGAAATGAAAAAAACTATCGATATGTCAAGCATTCAATTTCAAATGTTAATATGGTCATTTGATTTTTAGACATATTTTTTTTGCAAAACAAAGTGGGACATACACTTGCAATCAAAAAATATTTTAAAAACTATTGTATAAACATAAAATTTTACGTGAATATTGACGACATTATAATCTATTTTTCTAAATATTGCTAGTGGATTCCCACAGAAAATTTATTTCCATTTTGTTTTGTTTGTATTTTTAATTGATTTATTTATAATTATAAAATAATATATAAATATTCAAAAACAAACATAATTTCTATATTTATATATATATATATATATATATATATATATATATATATAGGGTGTTCGTTCGCTTGGTTGATATAGGGCAATAACATGGGATTTCGATAATATGCAGAATACTACTTTCTGAAGTAAAATTCGAAGAAATACTTAGAATACTTTTCGATAAGGAATAAAAAGTTATATAATTTGGTTTTAGTTTTAATTTGCTAGCATGTATCGTTTGGGCGCTAGAATTTTTTTTAAATGTTTTTTAGAATTTTCAATAATTTTTCCTGCTAAATCAATATGAGTTAGAGAAAAATGTTACTTAGCTATTATGTAGCTATTTTTTTTCTCTATTTTACTGATTTTTTTCAGATTTTTTTGAGCAAATTTTGAAGAAAGTCTTATTTCGAAAAAAAGACTTTTTTCAAAATTTACGTTAAAAAATTATTGCGACACATGACAACTGTTAAAAATGCTGTCATTATGGAAAAATGGTATGTTCATGTTTTCACCATTTTTAAAAAAATTTGAACGCCTTATTCGGATTCAGCGATGTCAAATCCTTTATGTAAGTCATCCCGATGTCAAAATATTGAAAACTACCAGTGTTATACCTTATAATACCCACAAGTGTCTCAAACCCATGTTAAATCTCATTTAAATTTCAACCGTCTTGGGGCACGGGTTAATATTAATATTTTTCGATGAAACTTGGCCGAAAATTTTCTTTTAAAATAAACTTTCGATTCATGGGTTGGGAGGGAAGAAATTAGAATTTTTTTTTTAAGGACCGCCCTAATATATATATATATATATATATATATATATATATATATATATTACTTATTCTATGATGGTCAATTGGTCAGTACGTTTTGCCATTTCACCATGAATAGACTTACGCCAGAACAACGCTTGCAAATTGTGCAAATTTATTTTGAAAATCATGGTTCAGTTCGCCAAACTTACCGTACGCTACGTCCATTTTACGGTCGACATAAACGTCCATCCGAGACAGCTATTCGGAAAACCATAAATCGTTTTCGCACCACGCACACTCTAGTTGATAATACGCATCCACAAAGACGCCGTACAGTGCGCAAAGAAGAAATTATTGCTGCTGTGGAGCGTAGTGTTGAGGAGGACCCGAATGAGTCTATTCGTCATCGTGCACAGCAATTGGAGCTGTGCCCATCCACTTTGTGGAAGATATAGAGCCATGATTGCTGACTTCTTCATTCCTCAGTTGAATGGTATTGATGTGGCAGAGCTTTGGTTTCAACAAGATGGCGCAACATGCCACACAGCGCAAGACACCATCAATTTATTGCGGGAAACATTCGATGAGCGCATAATTTCGCGTAGTGGCCTCCACGATCGTGTGACCTCACACATATAGATTACGTTCTTGGGGGTTATGTGAAGTCACTAGTCTACGCCAATAAACCACAGACGTTAGACCACTTGAAAGTCAACATTCGCAGTTGCTCGATAAAGTGGTCAAAAATTGGACTTCCCGATTGCGCTTTATTCGAGCCAGCCGTGGCGCCCATATGCCCGAAATCATGTTTAAACGCTAATGGCATGAAATTATCTTTTAAATAAAACTAACACCATTGCCATTAATATTATTTTTGCGTGATTTATTTCATTTTAAAAACTAAACCTCTAAAAAAAACACCCGTTATATAAATATATACATATGTTTTCATTTCGAATCAAAACAAGTAACTGGTACCTTCATTAAATAAAAGACTAAAAATGAAACAAATAAACCATATTATTAAATCAATTATCTGATTATATTACAATATATATAATCACATAAAATTACAATAATTAAAGAATATCACTATTAAAATCATATAACAACGTATCATGTGTAAAAATACTTGTTTATTAATAAATCAATCACTACTTAAACTAACCGACGACATATCTTGACACATTTTGTTATCACTCATATCATCAGCGAGTGCTTCCAAAACATCCAGAATCAATTCTCGACTTAATGTACGCATTTTCGGTAAGCGAGCAACTTTCGAAAAATGATGAACAATCATATTTAATGCGTATTTTTTCATATCAGCTGCTTGCATACGATCAGCCGCTTCCAAAATCTGAATTACATTCTCAAAAGTAACATTCATTTCTAAATTTTGTTTGCAAAATGCTTGAAGACGATTATTTGTGAAACCGTAAAAAAATGGAGCCGAAAATAAGTACAAAGAATCTTCAGGCGGCATTGATACATCACCATAATAAATATATCTAAAAAAAATTATTTCAATATTACGAAAATTGCAAAACAATCAAAAAATGCTAAAGAGTCCATTCTTAAACATGCCTCTTTTGCTTTAACAGTTTTATTACTGCATTCAAAATTTCACTTTCGTTTCATTTAGCAGTAAATATAAAGTTATTAGATTATTGTTCAAATCGTTTTAGTTGAAGTATTTACAAAAAAAAAGTATTTGATTTATGTAATTTGACAAAATTTTACATAATTTTAAAATTTCAAACTTTATATTTATAGTTTTTTTGAAAACAACTCACGGGCAGAAATGTGATAAAGTCAAGTATAATAATAATAATATTATATTTCACTAAAAATTTCGAGTAATACATATTATAAAATTTCATTTATAAATTTTGTATTTATCTTATTTCTACCGCATACTTATAAAACAAATATTTCAATTATAAACTTGAACTTAAAAATTGAAATTATTATATAATTCATAGTGTTTTTTTTTTTCAATTAAATTCTAGAAGCATTATAGTATTGCTCGCTAACTTAAAAACTACTGGAGTTATTGAAGTTTTTCAAAAAGATTCAATTTCTCATCAAACCAGCTAAGCAAAAAAGCAAGAAATTGTTAATTTATGCTAGAAAACGCGAATTTACAGCATATACATCGAACAAATGTAATAACTTTAGTTCTTATTTCATTCTCCAAAGAAATTAGCATGGGCATTTATTATTAATTAGCTACGTCATAACAAATTTTAAATATGATATTATATTTAAAAAAAAACTACACACTTTTTGGAGGTGAAACAATAACTAATATTAATTAACTTACTCGATTTTTCATAAAAGAAATAAATAGAAAAGTGTGTAAGTACCCCATTACCATCATTTCCAAAGTGGAAGATGAAAATACAGTAATATTTCTCATTCATAATTCAATATTTTTAATATAAATTTTGTCATAAAATATTAGGAGTATAAATTAAGAATATGAAAAAAACAAGTTTTGAAAAATGCAAATGAATTTTTTTTGGTAGGTACCTTAACAGTGAATCAAACGACTCTTTCGACGGTGTCATTTCGCCGATTTGTATCCGAACTGTATTATCCGCGGGCATGAACGATCGGAACATAGCTTCAAAATAACCACATCTGGCTGCCAATACACTTTTATGTGCCGGAATTGTATTGCCATCCAAAAGCAATGTTATATCACAAAAATCCTTCCCAGTTGACTTTAAGAACGTAGCCAGATCCTGTTCTAAGGTTGTGCCAGAATTTTCAAAATGGGTTTCATGCGGTACTCGACTTTGAGGCTGCTGTCTTCGTCGAATTATCTTAACCATTAATTGTCGATCAAGAGTTTCAAATTTTCTACTCATTACTAGAAACAAAATTCATTACAAATAATTGGTATGGGCTGGCTATCTATTATATCAAAAAAATCGCGTCATCGTTTTAGGAAACCATATAACAGATAAAAATTGTAAACATTTAAAAATTTAACTAATTATTACATTTCAATATGTTGTTTAGCGAGTTTGTATCTTTTAATATGATAAATTACCTATATAAATATTTAATATAATCTTCTATAATTTTTTTAAAAACATTTTTATGTTTTTGATTGACAACATTATTTTTGCAACCCGTCTACATAATTTATATCATTCAATTTGTAAACATAAACGTAGTACGTATATATTACGTCATAGATTTTAGTAAGTTTTTGATGTCGTGCATCTATTGATCTATGTGATGGATGAATATTAAATTATTATTACTCACCAATCTGATTATAATTGGAGTCCTTCACGATAAATCTTAAACAAAATTCTTTAATAAAATCAAGTCGTAAATGTGAAGCATTATGCAATGCTTCTAAAACATTCTTCAAACTAATAGTTGCTTCCAAATATTGGACACAGAGTTGTTCTAAACGTTTCATATGAAACTGAACTGCTAATCGATAAACATCCATCATTAATAATACAATTCGATTTGAATAAGGATCTTCCGAACCAGTTTTTGTCGGATCTATACGGTCTGTATAAATATAATTTAGAACCATCTGAAATGCTTCGGGAACAGCGTCGAGCAGTTTCACCTAAACAAGAATCAATTTTATATATACATATTTGATACACCAGTACCCAAAATAAAATTACTTCAGATGCAGTGTTCCAAAACGTAATTTTATTTTACATGTAGGCATTGTACTAAAGTCATAATACACGTAATAATATCAATATGTAATAATAATTTGAAAATCTTTTTAAAAAAAAAGAAGATAGATATGCTGCCGTTCAAGTATTGCAAAAACTCCTTAATTTCAAAGAAACTAACCTCAAGTGATGGTATATCTTTATTTGGTACTTGCGTGGTGCCAAAAGTCTTTTCAAGATATTTATCGCGTGCTTCTTTCGCTTGACGAATTCGAGAACGCAGCCATTGTGAACGAGCCGCAACAATTGCTAAATGAGCTGGAATTTGGACTTCTTCTTCACCAACTACAAATTCTACATCGCAAAACTGTCGTGATTCTAAAATGCGGCCATAGTCATCGTGTAATGTGCACTTTGGATAACTTGAAAACTAAAAATTCAAGAAAATAAAATCAATCGATTGTATTTTACTTAAAATTAATGAAACTATTACAATGTTTTTTTTTTAACTTCATATTTAATATCTACCTTACAATACTTTTTAATTGTTAATTTATACAATATTATCAATTTATTTGATAAAACACAAATACTATTTAATGATTTTCAATATTTTATCGGCTAATTTTAAAATTATTCCATGAATAAATTTTTTCCAATATTTGGAAATACTAGGCCTAACTAAACTAAATCAGAATAAGAGTATATAAAAAAAACTGGAGACATCTTTGGGAATAATTAATGAAAAGAAATTGAAAACTTTATAATAAACAATTATTTTAAAAAATATCATTAAAGTAAATAGATAAAAATTAAGTTACCTGAAATCGGAACATTTCACCACTACGAACATTATTATCGACAGTGCCGCCGAAAACATACATAGCATCTCCAACAACGGCAGCCGCGTGGAAAAGTCTTCCACTTGGTACTTGACTATCGGGCGCCGGCCGTATAACAGCCCAAGTACGCGCGTCTAAATCATAGCAGTGCAAATCATTCGGCAGTGTACTATCTGCAGCACCGCCAAAAACGTACAAATGACGATCGTGCGATACCATCGTGTGTCCGTAGCGGCGCGCCGGCGGAGGTGGAGCACCACGTAAAATATGTTCGGTCGAGATTCGAGTCCAACTACATAGAAATAATTTAACGTATAAACTTTGTGGTGTGGTTGGTACTTACTTGATGAAACATTTTTTTATAAGAACAAATAATGAAAGAAAATAAGAATAATTTTTTTAAATAAAACACTTGGTAGTTTTACAAATTAATGATTTATTATTTATACATACCATTTATTAATTCTTTATTTTTATATCAAATTTGGTTATTTATCTTATTAAGAGTCTTGTATTTTTATTTAATTTTCGGCTTAGTATTGTGGACTTCTTCCGAATAATATGTTGGACGAATAACAAACGAATAAATTACAAAGATATAATAATTATATCTTTGTAATTCATTCGTTCGTCATTCGTCGAACGGATTATTCGATAAAAGGTCACAATACTAAGCCGAAAACTAAATAAAAGCTATATTAAAATTACAAGACTCTTAATCGGATAAAGAACCAAATTTGATATCAAAATATTAAAAAAACTAGTCAAAAATCATATCAAATACATTTTTAAACATTAACTCTTTATATTCAAGGCTTCGAACTGTTATTTTTTCAATTCCTTTATTTTTTCAGTTTCGTCATTATAGCACATTTCGGTTCGATTTCGGTTTTGATTTCGCCAAAAAAATTTTTTTTTCTGTTTCTGTGTCGGTACCGATCAGCTAAACTAATTTTATTTATTATAAATTTTTTATTTATTAAGGATGCTAATTTTATGATCTATTAATAATTCAAATATTACCTATGAAATTTTATATTTTTACCTATAGAAAAATCAATCATTTACCTATTAATAATTAAAAAATGATCTATAGTAAAAAAAAAACCTAAACCAACCTACTAACCTAACCTACCCTAAATAGCCAATTACGTAAAATTTATAGATCAAATTTTATAGATCGATAATTATATCAGTAGGTATTTGATTATTTCCATAGGTCGATAATTATTTTCATAGGTCGATAAATATTCAAACCAAAAATTAAAACCATAGATTAACTATTTAATACATAGGTAAACTATTATTTTCATAGGTACTATTCGATAGATCATATGGTTTTTTCATAGGTCAAATATTTTTATCCTTTATTAATGTTTAGATTGTCAAAATTTAGCGTTTATTATTCCTATATGGCATTCATATTTTTTATATAGCATTTAATTTTTTCCCTTTATTCAAATAAGGTATATGCGTACCATATAAACTTCGTCATATAAATAACAACTTACAAATCTTACTTACCATCTTTCTTTGAAACTAAATTGAAAAAGCGAGTTTGTGATTTTTGCACCACTTTGTCCGCTAAAAACAAACATACATTCTCTAGCAACTGCTACTGGAAAATTGCAGCATGTCGGTGGGCAATCTCCTTTCTGTATAACTTCTTCCCAACTGTGAGTTTCTCCCTGAAAAAAACATTTTTAACTTGTTACAGGTTAATGTCATTAGAGAGTTTTAGCAATATATTCATGTATGATTAAGTATACATTCAAAATAAAATCAGACTAATGCACATACGACATAAAAAGACTTTCATTTAACTTCATGTAAAAATAAATATTTCCAAAGAAATCAAATCTAAGTATAATTTGTAAAATATTCATTTTATTATAATTTTAATTTTTATAGTATACTTACTCAGTGTGCGAGTATAAATGTTGTTTTTTTTTTAAGATTATAACTGCCTAAGCCTAAGTAATGACTTACATTAAAATAAACAATAGGTATAAAAAAACTATTTTTTTTTACTTAAAATATATAAATGATACATAGCTTACCGTAAGAGAAATAGTCCACATATCATTCAAACGGGCATTTCCATCATAGCCAGCGAAAATCCACAACTTTCCATCGAAAACAGCAGCTCCATGCGCAGATCTCGGAACCGGTGTCTTTCCTAAAAATCTCCATTCAACCCATTGCCCCGAATGAAATTTATACTCGAACAAATCATTTTTATTTGTTAAATTCGAGTTGGAATGAATATCACCCGTATATCCCCCAAACACAAACATTGAAGAACCGTGAACAACTGCGGAATGATGATATCTAGACGCCGGTGGGCATCCTGTTGTAAATGCTCTACCCCAAGACTTCTCTTTCACATCAAATCGTAGTAAATCATTTAACATACTCTTTCCATTGTCACCGCCGAATACATAAATAGCTTCTTTATAAGCAACTACAGTGTGTTTACTACGTCGTGCACCTACGAATACATCACATTCTGGCATTCGTTTCCATCTGTGTACGGTTTCAAAAGGCCCAAAATGAAGAGTCAAACCATTATCGAATACTTGACTAGCATTCGAACAGCTAGCATCCACTTGTAACAAAAATATTTTACGTCAGAAACGAAATACTGATAGTAAATACTGTGCATGTTCAAATTACTTACTTTTCCATAGAATAAAGGTAGTTTATAACATTTCACATTTTTTAAATATCTGACATATTAAACACCAAACTGTCAAAACACAATATGGCCACTACATAATCTATGAAACAAAAAATTCTCTATTTTGATTCTGCTGACTTGAAATAAATTATAACAACATTTCAAATAAAGTTCTTTATTTATATTATATGTACAACTATATAGTAAGTATTTCTAATAAAATTACTTAATCCCACATATAAACATTTCCGGGCGTTACTAATTTTTTGGTGGCTGCTCCAGCTCTAAAAGAATAATTTTAATTATAACTCTACATTGTAATTACCAACTTTATTATTCACACTTACTCTCCGCTCTCAAGAACAGCTCCTGGAGCAGCAACTACAGCTGGTGGTTTAACTTCACGTCTGACATCTCTCGCAAAATAATAATTTTGGTTTATGTTGTGACACGGACCATCTGGAATAGTTGGTGGAGGAGGTGATCGAGTTGCTACAAAATCTTCAAATCTTAATGCAGTTGTATGTTTTCTCTAAAAATTTCGATAACTATGAAAGTTTGGTTACAATTACATAATATAAATGAAAAAGTCATGTACCCCTAACAAAAATTCACGAATTTTTTGTAAAATAGGTGAAATGTCTCTTGGTTGCACTTTACTTGCCATTACTTATTTTATTTTTTAATTATTTTTTTCAGTTTCACTTAAATTTAGTTGTTAAATTTACGAAAAAAGTTTATTTAGGGTTTATTTCTGACAGAAAGTTATATTCAGAATTACCAATACACAAACAACAACTAAAAAAACTTATATGATCACTATATGTATTTCTATGGGTTTTTTATAAAAGAATATAAGTAAAGCTTATATTCATATTTTTTATAATTGCCAAATAATCTAAATTTAAATATTAAACAATATTAAATGTCAAATAAAACAATTCATTAATAACAGCCGTAACGGCATGTATTCATTCAATTTTAATAAAATTTCTATGATAAGTTTTGCAATGCACACGCAATTTTATTTTGTATATCTTGTAATGAGATTTTTAGATATAGTTTTTTTCTGGCTAATTTCAAACTATCTAAATTAATAAAATTTTATAAGTACAAATTTTTTAAGTTGTGATTAAATTTTATGTTTAATATGGTGGTGACACTGCACAAAAGCGGGAAAATAGTTTGATCATATTGGCTGCTTACCCTATTTTCAAATAAATAGGCATTTGTCTCTATTTATTTATATTAAAACAAATAACATGTAAAACAATGCAGTAACTAGCAAGTAACTACAACAAACTGAAGCGTATTGTTTTCAGTGAAATATAAGCGGTTTATCATCGTTTATTCGATTTTAATTTACTAATTATTACAACTTGTATTTGATAAATGGCTAAGAGCAATGATCCTCGCCCACCACCACGTAACAGAAGTATATTTTCTGCTCATTCAAGTTTACTTGAAGAACCAAATCCTAGAGATATAAAATTCGCCGAAGGCAGTGCTTCAGTTCCCAATACATCATGGATGAATCGTGGCCTTGTAAATGTGCCGTATTACCCGGAAGAATCATACATTGTAAGATTATTTATTTTTCTAATCTATTGTCGATTCTTTTTGTAATAATATTTATTAAAGGATATTTGGAGAGATCACGATATTGTCGAAAATTCTCCCGGAGGTGCAATGGTTACTTCTCACGGCATTATTACTCTAAGACTACATAACAGAATTAGGTGAAATTATTTTATCCATTATGCAAATCACTTATTATATAGTATTGTATGCGTAGGGTTGATTTATCAGTGGATAAGGCAATTCGAGTAGTGAATTATAAAAACAATATAGTATTGGCTTTTTCTGCTTCGGGTAGTTCATCTGCCCTTTTGCATCCAAATGGTCGAGTTTTCCAGTATGGTTCTCGTGTTGAGATTTTGGCTCATGATGCACATGGAAATAATAAGTAATTAATTTTATTTTGCTTCATTATATTACTTACATGATTTGATTAATTTGTAATTCAATTTAAATATAGATATGCTAAAATGTGGTACAAGGGTGTTTCGTTTACTAGTGATCAATGCGCTTTGGTCTATCTAGTTGATTCAGCTGGTACTCGGACTACTACTGATATCTTTTCCGATTTGAGTCAAGATTTTTCTCTGCAAATATTTTATAAGTAAGTATTTTTTTTTCTAAAGCATTTTTATAAAATAAAACAACAAAAAAAGGAATCGGATAAGTAAGTTAAAATGTTTCGTATTTGAAAATATATAATTTTTAATTTGAATGAAATTAGTGAATCCCGTTATGGTCCAAATTACATTCAAGAAGCTATTTCTTTACTACAAATCTCGAATTATTGGATGGCTGAAGATGGTACAGAAAATTGGATTATTAATGGTACTCGAGTTTCGCAGACTTCCGATGGACTAGTTCGGTAAATATTTGTTCGTTATTTTGAACATGTTTAAATATTAGAGAATAACACATTATTATTAATCTTGTACTATAATATAGAGACCTGATCAGGCCCGGGCCTAACTTCGGGCCGGGTTGGGCCAAAGAATTAGATGATGTGCTTTGCGAGTACGGTGTTAATGGTAATTTTTAGGAGCAATTCAAGCTCTGTTGGATGGAAGTGTAGCTGCTGTACGAGTTGAATGATTGGTTCCGTATTTATGTTGGTGTAAAACAGGGCTATGTAATGTCTCCTTGGCTATTTAATTTATATGTGGATGTTCTTCTTGGGAAATCCATGTGTGGTGATTTATCTGCTTTAGCGTAATGCTGATGACATGATTGTTTTGGCTGAATCTGTGTTGATAGATAATGTTATAGATAAGGATGATTCTTGTGTTGAATATTGATAAGTGCAAAGTATTAGTTTTTGAGTAGAGTAACTTGATTACTGAATGTAATGTATCTGTTGATGGTGCACATTTAGAGCAGGTAGATGAATTTGTGTATTTAGGAAGTTTATTATCTAAGGATGGTCGCTTTGATCGTGAAATTGAAAGTACTTAAAAGTACCAGTTTCCCAGGCGGCACGTGACCGTTTGTGTTCCAAAAACTCGCATGGCTAGTTAACGGTTAAATTATGTATTATTTTCAATTCTATCTCTTTCGTAATAAATATTTTGTTTGCTTTGATAGAATTGGTCGTAATAGCAATAAATTTACGCTCCGAACATCACCCACCAATGGTTCGGCGAGTGTAAACTCCCCATTTATGCATTGTACTGGCTCCATGGGCCAAACACGTCATCTATTTGTTCGACGCGGTGAACGTCGCATGCATTACGATGGTGCCAGTTTTATCGTACGAAACGCCGGCCATTCAGCCGGATTCGATGATAAACACAAGCTTAAAGTCTACTAATTTTTTTATTTACTTCAGACAATCCATATATAAATATATATATATATTGATTCCAAGTTTTATATTGAAATTTTACATATTAATTTTTTTTTACTTGTTCATTTTTTTTTTATGATATATTTATTTCAATTAAATTTACAAATTTTATACCAGTTTTCTTGGATTGTCTGAATGTAAATTAGTACAAATTATCTTCGCAAAATATTACAGACTTGGTAGAATGTTTTTTTTTTTGTATACATATATATTTACACATTTACAATTAATAACTGTGATACTATATATAAAATTTTAAAATCTTCTTTTCAAAATTAATCAGAAAGTCTTGTGCAATATAAAAACAGTTTTACCAAATTTGCTACTGGATTTGTGATAATTAGTATACATTATTGTAAAATGCCACGTCTATCAAATATTTGCTAACGAAACATATACATCTCTAACTGTAAAATTTATATATTAAAAAAAATGTGAGAATTGTTAATAATTTCATATTTTTCACTGAGTGTATTAAAAAAAAAAAGGAAAAACAAAAAGAAACATAAAAAATCCTTCACTACATATTAATCCTTTCCAATTTTAATTCCTTTTTTTATTTCCCGAAAATAAAAGTAATATGAATTCTTTTATTAATTGATAAAAAAAAAAGAAGTACAAAAATTTATAAAAAAAACTTTTCTGATATGAATCTTTTGATTTCCTTTCTTAATCGAAAAATAAAAGAATTGTGACATTATCAATTATTAAAAATTTCTTTTTTTTTTTAATTTCTCAAGTGCCTTAATTACCATTAAACTATTTTTAACTAAAAAAAAAAAAACATTTTTTTTAACGTACTGTTTTCAAACAAATACTAGTATTTTTATTTGTACAGATGTGGCTAATATTGTGATTGTATAATTTTAATATTGAAATTGAAATTTTCGAAAATCAAATTTTAAATTTTTGTATTTTATTTTATAAGGGAGTTGGGAATGTATTAATTTTATTTTTTAACTCATTCATTAATGTTTTAAATTTTTTTTTTGTTTAAATTTGCACCGATTATTTATTAACATATACATTATTGTAATACAGATTTAATTTACTCTCTGTTGATAATTTTTTTATGTAATTCTATTTTTCTTACCTTGTATATTTGTATATGTATTTCAAATTTTTATGAAATATAAAAATTTAATTGACTTTTTATTTATAACATTTAATATATTTTAACATTCGATAAACAATAGACAAGCAACTCTAATTTCATCCACATTTACGTTACATATCTACTTCTACTACTTGGAAACATTTACTCACTTATCGGACGTCCTTCATTTTTACTTACATTTATATTCTTTTAACCAAACGTTCATTCGCTCGAACCACCTTAGCTTGTAATATTAATTAATAATATATGAATAAAAGATACTTATCTATTATCCATTAATACCTATTAAAATAATATTAATTCCAAATGAAGGTTTTCTTTATCAATTCAGGCCAAAAAAATGAAAATAAGATTTCTTCAGATATTTAGATAAATCTGAAGTATCCTAGCAACAAATTTGAAAATTTAAAGTTAAAGAATATATTTATATGTAACAAAAATTTATTGGCTTTTCTGAGAAACATATTTTCATTTCGTCTTTATATTTTAAAGTGACAAAATATCAAAATTCGAATTTTTGTTTATATTTGAAAATTAAATGAAAGGAATAAATTTATAGATAAATATTAATAAAAAGAATTGTTAGAAATAAATAATATTAAATAATCATTAATACAAACCAACACATGGTAAATTACATCTAAAATTAATAATAATAACAAAAATTTTACTACAATATTATATTGTGTCAAAATACAAAAGAAAAATTAACTACAAAGTACTTTTAACATTAAAAACTTGTATCAATAGCCAACAGTGCTTCCCGTTGTGCGACAAACAATCAATTTAAATATTATTTTAATAATTACAATTTAACGTTACAATACATAAAAATATCGAAAAATAAGAATACCTATAAATCGGTTCTATACACTAAAAATAACTTAAAACAAATACATCTATGTTTAATCGTCAACAATTTCAAAACGTTTTTTTAGAAAATTTTTTTTTTCATATTTAATTTTATTTACATTCGGCAGTGACCAACTATGATTTCTTTTTTTTATTTAATTATAAATTACGATAATTGTATCCTATTAAGGCAAGTGTTTTCTTAGAATCAACTTTTTTTTTCTTTCTGTCATTGTTATTATCTCTTTACAACTGTAATACAGCTAACGATAAATTTAACAATGGCACGATATCAAAATCGTTACAAAACAAATTAACTTAAATTTAACAAAAAATTATTGGAAAATTTTCAATTCAGTCATCATTGTTGGCCCAGTCGTTTTCCAATGGTTGAGTGGTTGATGCTGTCAAATATGTCGGACCTTTTGACGGTGAATCGGGGAATCGTTGCATATAACGTTCTAGTCGTAAATATTTTACTGTCACCAAATGCCCTAAAGAAAAATATTTCATTATTAACTGACCATTCATCGAAACAGTTTATTCGCATCATTCTTTTAATAAAACAAAAACATACAAAACTAAAACTAAAAAAAAAAAATGGTTTTACAAACATGATTGAAAATTTTATTTTGATAATATGCACGCACTATTACAAAGAAAATACTCGTCTTTCACTATTCCAAAGTGTTTACATTGTGCTAGTAATGAAATAGTACGCACTCTACCACCATAATCTACTAATGTTAACTAGGCTTAAATGAATAAAAATTCTGGACGAGCGTGTTCGAGATCGCTGCTAAAAGAGCCAAGTACTAAGTTATATAAATTTGATTTGTTGATAGTGTGCCAAATAAATGAGATATTAATTATCAAGTAAATAAACTCTGATTAGTTTCAGTTAGTCTCTGTTTAAAATTTTCAAAATTAATTCGCATATTTTCCGTTTTTGTTCCCTCAGAAGCATTATAGCGAAATGAACAAAATAGAATAGAATAGAATAAAAAACTTACCATCATACCACCATCCATGTAAATTCTGATAAGCAACAGCAGCTTCTGCTTGATTCGCACATTTCAAATAGACACAACCTGACACTCTGTCAACTTCACAGTGTAATATCTTACATTTTGATGCGCATTTAGTCAAAATTGATTCCCGAACTGTATAAAAATTTCGCTCCCTAGAATTTCTTTATTAACAACAAAACAAATGTATACCGTATCACAGCCAATTAGAATCGTTAAAAAACTATACCTTTCGTCGAACATTCCTCGAATTTTCAGACAGGGTGTTGGACTGCAAGGGAGACAATTCACCGATCCCACTTGAGTTTCAAATGCTTGACCTTGCCAACTTTTTGATCTAGGCGAACTAAAAATATATATAATTTCGTACTAATGCAACAAATTTCTTATTTTAAAAAAAGGAACAAATGAAAACGTACTTTGTCAAATTAAGATTAGGATTTCCGAGCCATCTCCAAACATGATATTCTTCACCCGTAACGATTTGAATTTCCGTGCGAACTCTAGATTCAGTTTCTTGCAAAAATTTCACAGCTCCATTCCAAATGGAAATCAATTCTATAAAAATCAAATATATTTCATTTTTATTGTAATAAAAAAAAAGACAATTGTTTTACGAACTTACGTCTTCTGTCCTGAGGTGGAATTAACATGTCTCTTACATGATTAACAGCTAAAAAATTATCTGAATTATCAGTAGCGTTTGATTGCAATATGTCAATAATTTTTTCAACCATAGAATAAATTTGATCATTTCGAATTTTTCGCAGTCTTATTATGTGTTTATAAGATTTTTGTACTGAATATAAAATTCCAAATCCTAGAAAAGGATAAAAAATTAATAAAATGCGTTAAATAAATGAGAAATTATTTGAAATTTTACCAAGTACAATCATAAGCAAAGATGACAGAACTGTGTACATTTTATTATAAATAATACATTTCCAAGGTAGACTTGGGTTTAGAATAGTAAAAGCTAAATTTCTTTTATGTCTATAATCCATAATATTTTCCTGAAACAGTAATTCATATGTGTAAAATAACATATATGACAATTTGATAATATTTACATTATATACCGTGCTTTCCAATGCAGAAGTTTCCTCCACATTATTGTCAGACGTGCGAATAATAGATATGCCCCATTTTGGATTTTTAAATACTAGAACTTGCAAATTATAAATGCCTTTTTGAATCTCATAGGGATCCTAGAAATTTATGAAATCCATTAATTTTACATACTCGTTACGTGATGGACGCATTTCATTGAAAACACTTGTATAAATTGGAGTAAAATATTCGAAAAAAAATTGTTTAAATGCATGATCTCAAAATTTCAAATAATTTTTTTTTTTGTAAGTTTATTAACGATTATGTAAATTGAAATAAAATTGGCTCTTCTTTCAAGCAGTAGCAATAAGAAGATTTGTTACTTGACAAATATAATACTTTAGAGAGAGAGCATATTATCGGAAATTTGTCAATGTCATACGAGATTGGAAATGATAGTATTAAAAAATTACCTTTAAGGCATAATTTGCTGATACAAATCTAGTAACATCGTCGTCATTCATAGAAGGTTTAATAGATGGATTAGTGCAATAATATGCAACAGCTCGTTTTGTCAACTCGGGTAAAAGAACTTTCATTAAATTGATTGCGTCAGTTATCTGTTCTTGTGCAACACAATTAATACCAGGCTCACCGCCCGTACCGCTTGTCGGACAATACGGGATTACATAATCTGCAATTATGAGAAAAATCTAATCGTTAAAAACCATGAAATTATCATATCTCATTGTCAATTCTTTTTTTCTATGTGTGTATTTTTGTGAAATTAAAACAGAAATAAATTAGGGCACCTTTACACTTTCATGAAGGTTTGAAAAAATAAAACAAAATATTTATTGTTCAAAATAAGTACTTTATTTCCATAAATTACAATTAATAAATCTTTTTTTCTTAACAATAACAGCTGTCCATAACCTCACAGTCCGTTGCAAAAATTATATAAAATTACAAACATTGTTATTATTGAAATATTCATTTTTAGTATCTTATAGATAATATTAATTCAATGAACTCTTATAAAATAAACTAATAGTACAAAAAATAATAATAATAAAAACTTTGCAACCTAATATATAAAAATAATAAAATCATAATTAACTGAATGACATGCACAAACAAAATCATTTTAAAAATATATGTGTAAAGTATATAAAAACGACAATACGAAAACTAAAGAAAATTTTTTTTTTTTTTTTTGAAAAAATAAATAATTTGAAATTAAAGGCACCCTGATTATTTCCATGGATCTGTAAAATCAAATAAAAAAATATTCTTGTTACTTATCGAAATATTTTGACAAATAATTTTTTTGTAATGAACTTTATATTTTAATAAAATTTTCTTTTTAATAAATAAATCTTTAGTTATTTTATTGGTTTTGATAAAATAGTTTTGTTAATCAAAAATCTATGTATGTTTATTTCGTAAACTTTTATAAAATTTATTACTTTTAAAACTAGAATGTAGCTTATAGTTGTTAACTTTAATAAATTAATTACTTGTACCTAGGTTTTAAAAATTACAAGCAAGAAAGTAAAATTACTATATATATATATATATATATATATATATATATATATATATATATATATATATATATATATATATATATATATATATATATATATATATATATATATATATATATATATATTGAAAAATATTGTGCAATTATTATAATTATTTAAAACATACCTTCATTTTCAACAACAGCAGATTGTTCTGTGCGCATTCCCATGTACATAAAAAAAAGAGCGATGAAAAAAGCTGAAAAAATTCCGAGCAAAGTAAACGATACAATATTGTTTCGAAAAATGTTCTTCTCCTGGCTTGATTTGAAATCATGGGGATAGTCACGACTTTTAACTCTAAACAGACAGAAAAATATTCGAATTTAATAATTACTGAATTCTAACCGAGTACAAAATTCAGCTAGATTGCACAAAGCATTGTCAACCAATGAGTTAACTAGGAAGCAACTAGATTGTAAACTATCTTCGAAATGCCTCATTGATTGGTCAGTTGGCAGTTACTAACGACATAGTTAATTTAACAACGCTTTGTGCAACCGGACCCTAAGTTATAATAAATGCGGTTGCATGAATAAGTTATGGAAAGTTTTCCATTGAATAATTACAAATTCACATCTAGTTTACAAAAAAAAAACCAAAGTAGAGATGGGCAAACTATGGCCCGCACATAAATTCGAAATTATACGGCTATAGAACTATTAATGTATTGTAGTGTAAAAATAACATTAGGTTTCTGCCATTTGCGGCCCGGTAGATGTTCACAGATATTCATGTGACCCGCGGCGAGGAGAAAATTTGCCCATCCTTGATCTAGTGACTTTTCCGTAACTGCACAATAAAGTAAAGTTTGACGCAGCAGCAGTAAACAGATGACGGAAGTATGCAAATTGAACAAACCTAATGTTTCCTATGTTTAGCTTACCTGCTTAGATATGGACGATTGTAAGAACTTCCATTAGCATCGTGTTCTTTAATGATATCATTTTTGTAGCTATAATCAGATTTTGGAGCCGATGCACTCGATAACTGCGATAAGCGTTTGGAAAAATTGCTCAAAAATGGCGGATCTGCTGTTGGTTTTGTTTCATAATCTAGAACAAATATTTTATATAATCCAGTTTTTAAAATTGCGTTACATTACATATTAGGTTTGTTCGATTGACTCTCTTGCGTTTTACTGTAAAATGATGCAGCGGTTTGTCATTTATATAACATGTAACTTTAAAGTGAATGAAACAACAAACATTGACGCAGCAGTAAACAGTAGATGCAAGGGTGCGAATCGAACAGGGCTTATTGCATAGCATTTTTTTTTTGTTTTTTTAATAATCTTCAGGCTTTTACGGCCGGTATCCATTGAATTTATAGAATTTTCTGGACTAGTATGCTATGGCCGATTTTTTCTCGTCGCAGACGTTTCATCATGTACGGCGAAACGTCTGCGACGAGAATAGATCGACCATGGCATACCAGGCCAGAAAATTCTATAAATTCAATAGAATTTTTTTGTTATATGGACGATATACTACAAATATTTTAATGACGTAAATATGACATCATTTCTAAAAGAATTTAAACGAACTATATATTCACAACTGATTGCACAACTTTTGTTAATAAAAATAAATGATGATTTAATATTACACAATATAATGAAAGAGATAATGTATATTAAGCCATATTTTTAAAATTCGAATTCTAATTACATAAATGTTATTTTATTCGAAATTACATTAAAGAAAATTATGTATTTTGTAAGAGAAAAAGTGAGCAAACGCCATGAGACAACCAACCTTTGTTACTTCCTCGCGATATCATTTTCATCTAACATTTCAAAATTATAAAATGGGCCTGTTTATCAATTTTTATTAGCAATTTAGAATCTACTAGAAAAACTCAATTTTATACATATATTTTAATTTTCAAATTTATCCCCCATAAGCGCAGAATAAATGATTAAAAATTGCTAATTTGGCAACAATAATTCGATGTATTTCGTGTTCTTACGTTTTTCCAAAAAAATATAGATAGAGAGAAATATAAGACGTCTTATGGTATCATTTTTTCTAGGTTTTTTAAATTGTTATTCTCAATAAATATATAAATTTTCAAATATACTATTTAGAATATATTAATATTTTAGGTAGAAGAATATTATAAAACTATTGAATTAAAAAAAAATTGATTATAATGGACAGTTCCATTATTTTTTATAAGTATAATTTTAAGAGTAAATTAGTTTTTTTCTTTTTATATAATTGAATAATCATCTTCCTGAATTTGTTTTAGTCCTGAATCTGCGTTATGATTATTATTATTAAATTCCCTGTCTTTTTATAATTTAATAATAATAATAAGAATAAAATTAAACAATTTGAAAATATTCGATAAAATATTCTTACCCGTAGTCGGTTTTCTATCCAGTGAAGGAGAAGTAAACGCAGGTCGATCATAATTCGAAGACAAACTTAATCTAGATCGTATTTGATTTAATCGGTCGATTGAAGTATCAGATTCATTTGTGCTGTATCGGGATGTATTAGTTGATGATGTATACGAACTAGTTACATGTTTCGGAGGAATGTATTCCGCTGTTGTAGCGCTTTGCCCCAATGGCGAACGGGAGCTTAGATATGAAGCACTTGTTGATTTCGAAGACGGACGACTGAATGAAGTTGACGGTGCTTTCGGTAAGTCTAGAAATTTATAATATCCATACTTAAATTCTAAATAAAAACGACAGAAAATTAGTTTTTTTTTTTTTAAGCAATAAATACCTGAGTAAGTAATTTATCAACATTCATAGGGAATTTTTTGCAAGCCTCCGCTAACCTTACGATAACGCTTAACTAAAGAAAGTTGAAATAGAAATACCACTAAATCACGCGGTTTTATCATTAGGGGATCATTTAACCTAAACATTAAACTGAAATTCTACTGCGCATACATATAAATTTTAAGTTGTTTATCAACATTTTAAATTTCTTTTTAATAATAAATGATTCAACCAAGTTTTTTTTTTTTTTCATTTAGGTCACAGTAAATATGTATCTTCTTATAAACTTATTAATAGTTGTTTTTAATTTCCTAATGTAATTTTAATTTCTGAAATAATTCATAATTTAACGTTCACGCTATGTAAATACTTTCTAAATAAGTATACGTTGCAAACGAAATTTTACGTATTAGGTAAATATTCTGCAAAATGATATAGTATTTGACTTCATGACTTGCTTGTGTTATAATTGAAAATATTAAGAACAATTTCTATTTAGAAAAAATTACCTGATTTGTAGCTTCTTTCCGATCGTTCAGTTTGTTCGTTCACGTATTCTTCAACGATCTCCGGTTCCGAATCGGAACCAGTTTCCAAATCAGCTTCTAGAACCGGTTTAATTATTCTTGTTGTTCGTTTAGTTTTCGTTTCTGTAACATATTAAAGTATAAACACAACAAAACAATTATCATATAATGTTACTTTTATATAGAAAGAAAGAAAAAACATCAAATTAAGTTACTTATAGATTTTAAAAATATATATATTTGCATTTTTAGAAAATAGAATTTATTAAACGAGAAAAACTAGATATATCAATAAAAATTTGTCGGACTTCTTTTTTCATTATTATCATATTGATATTTTAATAAACATAACTAACACATTGAATTCGTTTAGATATTATGATTTTTTTCTAGTCAACAGTAAATGACAGGCAGAAACAACCCTATTATTATTGATTAATGATTTCTTTGATTGATGTTGATAATAATGAATTACCTGTACCTGTAGTAACTGTGTTTGAAGCTGAACTATCATCATTATGCGATGAATCAATTTTTCTAGTACTTTTTCGGCTGGCTTTATTAGTAACTGGTGGTAACATTCCACCTGCTACAGTTATTCTTCGGCTCTTATCTCTCTTCGGTTTTGAATCATCATCGCTTTCTTCTTCACTAGAATATTTCGCTAAAGATCTAAAATAATACCAACAGTGTTATTTATGCATGATCATATAGCACTATTTCAATTTGTTATTACCTGCGTCCTTCGCTGTTTATTTTATTTTTATTCTCGATTAACATTTTCAATTTCTTCGCCATTACTTTGCGTGTGGTTGTTGTAATTGGAACCACTGGAAATCCATATTCGGCGAGTTTGGTTCTCAATTCTGCATCTGTTAAACTGTCTACGAAGTCAGCCATCTGTAAATCAATTTTAGATATTTACAAGTTTATTCATTTCGAAAATATCACATATCGTTTCAAATTCAATGTTTGGTCTACAAATATGATTATTATTTTAAAAATTAAACGAGTTCGGTTAGGATGACACGGATTTCACTGTAATTTTTTTTTTTTTAATTATACTATTGACCTTGAAAATTTTAACCGGGTATATTAGCAAAATGATTATAAATTTTATATAAAAAACATATGTAAATTGTGCTTAATTGAATGACAATTTACTAGAGAAAAAAGAAAAATACAAATAATATTTGGTTAATATAAATATTAGATTAAATGAATCAGAAATAAATAACGTACAAAATCAACATAAGTATCACAAATAATGAAAGTATGCAATTAATACCAATAAAAATACATAACTATTCAAAAACAAACTCAAAATACCTTCTATTTCTGTTAAATACGGTTAATTAATAAGATAATTTATTTTAAAAGCACATTGTTATTCATCGTATTGATAAAATGGCGGCAAAGTATTACGACCTTGAATAATATGTCAAAATTTATTTACAAAAACTATAGATTATAGATAAAATTATGAATAATTAATAACTGTACCTTTAATGTTGTATTTATAAAAACTTTTCACATTAAAACACTAATAAACACATTGAAAACGGTTATTTTCAAACGTAGTTCAACGTTCCAAATATAGCTATGGCGACAGAGAAACTTTCAATTCGCCGGTAGGGGGTAGAAGCATTCAAGTCAGTATTCAAGTCCCCGCTACGACGCTATCTTCACACCAATGAAAATACCATCTTACCATCGCCACGTGCACAAACTGAAAAACACTGACTAATGGTGGGTTTACACATGCATGGATTTAGTGGCGCCAGTAGCTTCGCCAGTCCTACTTGCTCGCCAGTTAAGGTTTACACTACCTGAGAAAAAATACAGATTTTTAGCACGCCGTACTAACCTCCGCAAAATCAAATAATAATGAAATGAAATGATAACTGGCGAAGCGACGTAGAATTTCATGTTTAGACGTGCAAGTAAGACGCATGTTTATGTTTCTTGGTACGTGAGTCACCACTGGCGCAAGCACTTTCAGACAGCGGCTGACTTTTCTTGCCCATGCATGCATTACTTCCACTTGCATGCAAGTTGGTGTTTACACACGCAATTTTATTTTACTGGCGCGCCAGATTCTACTGGCGCCACTAAATCCATGCATGTGTAAACCCAGCATTATTTATTTTGTGTGTTGTAAAACGTGATTATTTTGTAAATAAAGCTGTTATCAACTTTTTCAATTTCAACAAATTGTTTATAACCTACAAGTAAAAATGAATAATAAAGAGTCCGATATTATAAAACTATTACTAAATTTTACGACTGAAGAAAATACTACGCCAACTCTTCCAGATAATGCACTGTTAGATGTAGAGGTTGTGAGAAATTTATCCAAAACCATAAGCAATTTACTTTATGATTCCTATAAACGAAAAAATCGCCAAGCGATAATAACAAAAAAATCCATCATTGTAGGTTTTGTTTATTATTGTTCTTAATTATTTTATTACTGAATTTATTGCAACAGGAATTGCTAAAAAACTGGACTCAATGGAATCCATTTGTATCAATAGATGAATCAAATTACGAGATATTTGTGAAATGTTTAAATGAACAGTTGTATACTGAACCTGCACTCTATGAAAAATATGGATTAAATTTAATCGAAGTTACTGCAAATTGTCCAGTCTTAAAACCAAAAGATGATTGGGAAAATATATGTGATACAGTTGAAACGAAATACAAATTTCATACAGACAACAGACTTAAAACAAGTACATAACCTTTTTATTATATAAATATATACATTAGTTAAATGTAATTACTTTTTTTTTAAGATTATATTCATACTTGGAACAAAAAAATGTTTGCTAAGATGAATTTAGAGTATTATCCATTTATTAAACCGAATCGTAATGTATATACAGAGAAATCAATTGACTATTTAAACAGTTTTAAATTAAATTCTAAAGTAGAAATTGAAGACTTAACTGATGATATTCATGAAACATTATTTAAAGAAAGTGTGGATTTAATACAAGAAGCAACAAAAATTGCGTTATGCCAATCTTTACTTAAATTAAACAGAAATCCAAAAAATGAAAAATTATTTATTTTTGTTATAAAAGAATTGGCACTAAATAAGACTGAAAAATGTTTAAAATTCATTAACAATTTATGGGACGATAGAGGTAAGCAAAATAAATTTAAACATTTAAAACAAAATCATTTCTTTTTTTATTTCTTACAGATAAATTACAATTATTACCAAACTTCTGCAAAGAATTATGTTTGAATTTTCAACATTTATACGAAAAACCAATTTTAAAGTTAGCAGCAACCACTCTGAGTCAAATAAATCAACCTTTCATTTTAGAAGATTGCGAATCAATTGTTCACGATTCTAATGTTGATCATATGATTAAATTCTGTTGTTCTGACTTTAACTTATCCAATAACTTGTTAATGGTATTTGATAAAATTCTAGAATTAAGCAAATTTGATGATCGTATATTGTTATTGATAAATTTTATAAAGCAAAAGTATTTTGTACATAATATACAAACTAATAAATGAGTAAAAAGTAATAAAAACTTTTTTATACACAACCAAATTTATAAATATTTTATTTTCGGTAGGTTCAAATTTACAATATTTTTTACTATTCAAAATAAAACTTATCATTCTGTGAAAAGGAAGTAAAGTACAAACGCATTAAATAAACAATCTATAATTTAAAATTTATTTTCAGTATCTATTTAAAAACAATGTGATAAAATAGGTTATTAAAAATAATCAATACAACCTTCTTCAACAATCAGCGGAAATGTAATAAAATACAATAATATAGAAATTACACACCCGCAAATTTGCAACGAATTGACTGGAGAATCAACAATTTTTCAATTAGTTTTGTGTGTGTGTGTGTGTGTGTTTTTTCTTTCTTATCTCCTCATAAAACAATCTATTTGTGCTTTACTGCATTATGTCCAAATATTATACTTATATATCTTAATCATAACCTTTTCGTAGTTTATCAGCAAAGAGCAATAAATAGATTTAAAATGACATTTTAAAACTACAACACAAAATAGTTGATCAAATGATTACCTAATATATCACAAGTATGTCTAAATGCAGTTATATAATTAGATTAACAGAAATAAAAAAATAACATTTTGTTAGTATACATATCAAACTATAGAAAAAATACGTTTTTTCGACTTAAACAATTTGTGTAATCATTAAATGATGTGAACAAATATCTATACAATGTTTTTAAGTATTTACATGTACAAATAATTGTTCAAGTCCAATAAACGCATTTTCTTATAAATACGAAATAGACAAAGGAAAAATATAATACAATCATCTGATCAACTGGACATTTTGTTTTGTTTTACAGCAGCACAAATATTATTAAAAAATTATATTTGATGACTAATTAATTTTTACAAAATACAGAGCTTACACAAAAAATGTTATTACGTGTACAAAATAATAATACTTTTGGTATATCTTTACATAACCTACTATTAAAAAAGAAAATTAAATGATATGTGGTCTACAATTTTTAAAACAAAATAGTGCTTTGATTATCCTTTTATAATTTCTAACAATAAATATTTCATTTTCAACTAGGTAAATAATAATCCCAATAACCGAAAAAAAAAATAGAAAAAACCCATTCCGAATACATATGAATATATAGTGTCGCCTTCGCTACAAAAGACAGATCAAATTTAATTAAAGGTTAGAATGAACACAATTCAGCGCGAGCGCAATATTTCGGTCGTTATATATTATAAACTTAACAATATTATACGCGAAATGTATAAAGTTTATTTTAATATTGTCTTTTTAATGACGGAATTTTAAATTCGTATTGTTCACAATAACCTAAAACTATATTCAACCGCTGTCTTTCATATTTTCGAACAAACATTTGCAAAAAAAATAACAAAACCCAAAATAGAATAAATAATACAATTAAAGAGGATTATCAAAGCTCTACAATTTAGAATAATTATTCTACTACAGCAATACTTATAATATTTAGTCATTCACAAAAACGTGGCAAAAATTTCAAACTTAAAAATAATAATAAATTAAAGCAATAATGTTTATTACTCTTCATACAATTGACACTTACGTTACTAAAAAAATACTTCAGTTTAATAAGTAGAAAATAATAGTTATCTCTTCTCTTGATCATTTTATCTACAATCTTTTTTTCTCTTTTTGTAAAATTTAAGTCTCCATGAAATTAAAATAAAAAGGAAAAAATAAATAAAACTTTCAAATATACTAGTTACGGGGTTAAAATACTAATAAAATTAGCTGCTAATTTTACAGTGATTATTAATTAACAACGCCAATCTATCAATAATAATTAATCATCTACTTACAGCAATAATGCGTCAACAAGATAATTACGGAGTCATTGGATTGTGTCAAAACTATTTTATTATTTTTAATATTTTTTTTTTCCTATATTACTACACTGTAAAATTTGCAGATTAGAATTTTCCAATTTTCAATGTATTTAGATATTTTAGATAGCATAATTTGTTTTTCTAATATATTGACTGACAAATTTGCTTTTGTTTTATTTTTAAACATTATTCATTTCGTTTATTTATTTTTTTGTTGTGTTTATGATTTTACCTGGGTTATATTTTGTAATTTTCCCTAGCTGTCAACTGTTTGTGGATTCGCATTTAAGCTGAAATTTTCTCCTACAACAAATTAATCTATCACTTCATATGCCGTTTTTTTTTACGTCAAACGAAGCCAAAAATGTTGTTTAACGGGTTCAACAAGCTGTCAAAACTACGCATTTATTATTTGTATAATTTTACGTCGGCGGATGTTCGCGACATTTTAAATTGTTTGTTTTCTAACCACATTAATTCACTCAAAATCGTTCATTTATATTAACATCAAACAAACAAACACTCCTACCATTAGTATCTTTAAGTACAAGTACGAATTATTTGCAAAACGATGACCGAGTTGAATTTTGATTATAAAATTTATTATTAAATTCGAGATTTGACTGCAATAGAAACATAATCTAAGTATATAGTTTTGTTTTGTCGCCTACACAAAATGGGTTGATGTACTTAAAAAATACTGACAAAATGTACGTGTTACTATTGTATGCAAAAGGAGAAAATATCTTTAAAAAATTTCAATAAAATGCACATTTATAGTCGTTGACAACTACCATTATTTTCGTATTTATGAATATAATGTGGATTGCATGTTTATATATATCGCGTGTTTTGTTTTATTATATCATTGAGGAGATTTGATGATTGAACCATTCATAATTGTTGTTGTTTTGTTTGTATATATATATATATATATATATATATATATATATATATATATATATATATATATATATACATATATATATATATATATACATATATATATATAGATTATGGAGCGTATGGAGGTTAATTTTTCTTGCTTTATATCAAGCATTTCATTTTAAGGTATTTTTGTTAAATCAATTTGAATGATTTGAGTTATTATAAGACGGCTGGATCTAAATGACTAGATATTAGAGGTGATAACGTACCGGCGACCTTCTGACCTCTTTCCATCTCGTAATGGGTATCCAGAGGCGTCCCTAAACATAATTGTATTCATCATCACACTTTTTGCCTATAAGAAATTTGTGTTAATTTATTTAAAAAAAAAACACAAAAAAAAAACAAGAAGAATCAAAAAAATTCCACTAGTTTATTTTCTAAATTAATAAACAAATTCATAACAGCAGCACACAAATCTTAGGGCTTGAATTGATTTGCTCACCTGTAGGTATTTCTGTGCTGGTACTTATTGTCGAACTGACAGGGATAAATGCAGCAACGAGTAATGCGCATATAACCAACAGTGCCCCAAAAACAAATGGCGGACCGGGCACCAACTGCATCAAAATCAAACATTTCAAATTTAATTAAGTTATAGGTATCAATAAGTTCCGAACCAAAGATAAATGGCCTGTATTTTCACCTCACCTTGAAAAGTTTTAATTAGTTTATTTAAATTTTATAATATTAGATATAAAAAAAATTTAGAAAGTCCTCGTGCTTTTGATCGAGGGACTTAAGCGCATTTTTGGCGGGCGGATCAGTATTTTTATGAGCAACTCACAAAATTGTGAAAAATGAAAACAACTGTAACGTTTATAAAAATATTCAAATTCAAAAATTCACTTGATTTTATTATTAATTCTTATGACAATTGGCTTGTGGTATGAGCAATACGATTCGTAAATAAAGCTTTTAAGCTATTCGATGCACCAATAACTCGACAGCACTGAACTAATGCAAAAATCTAGAACTCTCTACGATGTCTAGTTTAAAAGTTTTTCTGGAGCCGAACGACCGACTGACCGAACGGACAAAGCGTATTATTGAGCTGCCTTTTTGAAAACAAAAATGCGCTAAAAATATATCAAAAATAGAAATACTATTCATATTTGATAAGAAGTAAAAATTGATTTTAAAGCAAAAAATAAAAGCACTTTTTCATAAACAAAAGAGATGGAAATACGGACCAGTGTTTTTTACATTTCGTAATTTTCTTATATTTGACATTACTAGATCTAAATAGAAACTCTTGAAAATAATAATAAAAATTTTGAAATATGTCAAAAAAATCTTTAACAACAAAAGTGCTTCTACAAAGGACTATTGTTTTTATTCGTCAGTTTTATTATAACATTTAAATCTGCATTGATAACAATTCAATTGAATGTAATGAACATTTCTTTGTCGAATTATAATACTAGGTTTGTTCCAACAAAATCTTAACTAATTCGGAATTTTACGAAGTATGTGCAGTATGGTAAATTACAAGCTAAATCCACATTGCGTATGCTTATTTATGGTGGATTGAAGCAAACCTATGATTTGATTTTCGTTAAGTAAGATGAAAACTATGTTTACCTGTGAATAGGTGTCAATGTGCGTAGTCGAGTGCGTCGGATTACCATTGCTATCTTCATTGAGATCAACGTGGAAGAGGTAGAATATAACACCAAACATTGCTGGTCCAAGGCCGTTACATAAACCACGCATGCCTGTAACCATACCTTGGACAACACCTACACACAAAACATCCATTTAATTTACATTTTCAAATATGTCTAAATCGAATGGTGGAATTATGAACCGACCCCCTATAGCATAATACTTTGTCTTTACTGTCAAATGAAAAATTACATTTACTAGAAAAATAATAATAATAATATTCTATAACGCTACAGGTTTGTTCAGAATCCAACCGTAAATCTAGTCCATTTGAAACTGAACATAATTCATGAATTAGTCAGTCTACAAACAAAATAATGATTTGATTATTTCTGATAGTATTTTAGCTCAATTACGTTTTTATAAGTTTTCGATTACGTATTTTATTATGACATAATTTATTTATCATATAATCATTACTGCATATTTTTTATGATATAACACGTTAAGGTATCTAACTGATGGTGGGCGATGCCTCGATAATAATATTGTTAATTAAGAATAAAAATAATTAAAAAAAAAAAACAACAACATAATAATAATAATTATTAACGATGCAAAGTTTCTTTGTCTTGCATAGAAAATGAGCTCACCAAAGTTTGACACCCCTGATAGCAAAAGCAATACAAAATTTTACGTAGGTATTCTATTGCATAATCAATAAATTAATTTGAAGTAAATAATTGTACTATATCTATTTCTATCACATAATAAATCACTTAGAATTAATAGTAAATTTTACCCTCAATATATCAATGCATACATGGATGAATAAATAATCGAGATATATATTATTTAACTGCATTTTATCACAACACAAATTATTATCTATTAAATATTTAACCCTACATTTTAAACCGGCTGTTACGACCAATTTTATAATGAACACTTTAACTAGTCGACTTTAAGCTGACCAAAAAGCATTCTTTTATTGATAATAACAAATAATTTTACTATTTAGAAGTTTGAAAAGTTGACAACAAAGCATTGTTTTATAGACAACAATAATAATTATGCCGATAGAATTTAAAAACGATGCTTTTTTCTCGGCTTAAAGTGGACTTTAATTAAACTGTTTCTTATGAAACCGATTGTTAATCAGATATAAATGAAATACTCATTCACTTTGAATTTTGTATAGAAATTTAACTTTCATATCAATTTTATTCATATATATATTCCTTCTTATTAATTTAGAATAAAACAAGATTTACTTTAAAATATTGTTTAAAATTTTATATGTGAAATTATCTAATTGTTTAAGCTTAATTACAGTTAATTATATATTTTTTCTAGTATAGTAAATAATATAATTAATTTATCAGTAACTTGCATTTATTAACCAATAATTAAACTGCAATACTATATAATTAAAAAGAGTTTACATGCAGTAAAAAATAATAAGCGTTTTGTTATTTTTGTTTGTTAAATGCTAGAGGCTATTCTAAGTGCAAATACGACACTCTGAAAAGAATGTAAAAATATGTTCAACGTTATCTATCTTATCATTTTATGTAGACTAACCTGTAAATAAGAAAGAAAATAATACTATATATAAAAATCTTAGTTGAAACAAAATACCTTGTTTATCGGCATGAGAATGGATGGAGACAAATGCACTTATGGCAGGATAAGTAATGCTTGATATTGAAGCAAGCATTCCAGCTGCCCACATCATCCTAAACAAAACGAACAAATCAAATACAATTACTTATATATTCAAACGAACAATGAATGGAAGAAAATGAAGAGACATTTCTACTCCGTTAATTTATGATACAAAAAAAATCGTAAATACAGTAATGAAATTAATATAAATTGTACTTAAAACATTTATCATCGTTTTCGAAAGAATTTGATCATATTTGCAAAGACTACGTTACTAGATTGCACGAATGCTAAAGTTAATTTGGAAAAATATCAAAACTTTCACCGTTACAAACTTTTTATTTTATTAACATTTTCAATTTGTAACTTATATCAAAATTACGAGTTCTTTCTTTGTAACTAGAGTTTAACATCATCATACAAAAACGAATTAATAAAGAATATTGATAAAATGTACTTGTATACAGCAAATAGCAAGTGATTTTATCAAAAATGCGACACGTGCCATTAAACTACGTTTTAAAATAAAGATAGTGTGGTGTATGTAGTAGGTTAAATATGAACTTACCAAGTATTCGTTCCAAATCCGTACCATAAAAGTTGTAACATTTCGAATACAAGTCCCAACATAATAGTGTGTTTGCAACCAAGTGAACGCATAAGAATTCCTAAACAAAGTTGCGATAGGACGGATAGCAGACCTACCAATCCGATAAATACAGCAACCATCGGAGCTGACCAACCCATCACCTAAATCAACAGAAAATGTTTTGTTTCATTTTTTTATACTACATTCAAGATGGCCAAAACTTTGCGAAAACTAGTTTGTTTCCCTGACTTTTATTAAACAAATGTAAATTCCTAAGTAATGTGAATCACATCAATAAAAATGTCTAAGTTAAGGTGTGAAAAAAATTGGGATAAAAATTATTTTAATTATACTAAAAGTGAAATTCATTAATTTTTGCCGATATATCAGTTCAGTGGTACAAGGTTTAAATACCAAAAATAATATTTAAATTAATTTCTGGTGTAAGCTGCGGCGCGAATCAGGGACCTTTGAGGTCCGAGTCCGACACGCTACCAGTGGTCTACGGCTGAATGTATGCATATATATTAGAAGTTTAATTAATTGCTGATTCAAAGTATCAAATTATAATTTTTCAATAAACAATGTAATCTTAATAAAAAATAAATTTTTATTGTTACTGTAATCTAAAAAATTAGTAAATATGTCGAAATTTTAAATATTTTTCTTAAAATTTCTGTTTTTAACAACCTTCATACATTGCTTCAAAAGCATTAATACTGAAATAATTAAAGTAGTTAATTTTTTAATAATATTTACTAATATTTATTGCAATTCGTAATATTAGTTATCAAATTTTATTAATTTAAAAATTGATAAACTTTACAAATCCAAATAATACAATTTTGTAATTTGTCATTTTATTTGTAAACTAGAACATATTATAGAAAAAATGCAATTATAAAACAAAAACAAATACATTTGAACTTATAAATAAACTGTTTTATAACAAGTTATAATATAATATGTGTTTATATCTTATAATAAATGTGTTTTCGTAATATATGTGTGTGTATATAAGTTTAGACTCACCAATTTTAGGTAAACAAATATACAGGAGTATTGACCCGCCTCTGGCAAGTACGATAAAAATACTGTGATGCACAACATTAATATCATTGGATCTTTCCCAACATTTCTTAGGGACTGCAACAATAATAAAAACAAACGAATAATGCACACTGTTCAAACAAAACATTTAATTTTGCACATTCAAAAACTACTTGGTCAGTTCAAAGTAAAACAAACATTGTAGCCAAAACTATAATTACATAATATAAACATACATTTTTTTTTATAGCAATCTTAATCTTCGTCTAGGTTCTATTTTGAAAATATTTGCAGTATTTTTATAACGATCAAAGATTCAAACAGAAACGCACTAAACTTGTAACTAATAATATATTAAAATAAAACTGCTTGTGATTAAAGTTCTGTATTAATATATAATCGACGTTTCAACGGAAAAATACAGATTTAAGAACTTGACTTAAATATATATATATATATATATATAAAGAAAAAATACTTTATAAGTGAAAAACTTACCGCAAAAGGATCGGCTTGCTCCCAACTAATGGGTGTGCCCCATGAGGAAGGACGTACTTTTTCGGGTAATGATTCCGGCACCGCAACCAGAATAAAGAATACATCCAAGATGGCAACGGCTGTGGCAAGAGTGACCACCAATGATACACTCCAACGTTCCATTAAATAAGCGCCAAGCGCAGGTGATACAACCATACTTGCCGCGAAAGTCGCAGATACCTTTAGTCAGAAAATAACCCGAGTCAGGTTTTATCGGGGGGCTTTGGAGCAGTGAAAATATTGACTTTTCTACTGCTTCCATTCTTATCAAAATATATGTCAACGGAAAAATTGTTTTTTTTTCATTTTGCATTTCTGAGTAAATCGCTGTGAAAGTTTTTTTGTTGTATATTTAACTACCAGTAAGTAAACTAAAGTTGAGATTTTTTTCTCAAAATTTCACAAGTTCTCAGTCATTGAATCGGCTAGCTAAGCTAGCTCAAGTATCAATGAAACGCCAGTTAACCATAGACACGTGTTACGATCTTTTAGATCTCGTCAGTAAGGTGCTTTGATCAGAGTCCAAAGACAACTGATGTAGATGTTAGTTCTGGCTGGCTATTTAAGCCAAGTAAATTAAAAGATAAACAAGAGAAAGATCGAAACACGTGTCTGAGTAACGTGAAATTTTGAGACAAAAAATCTCCACTTTATTTTAGTTTATTTCACAGATATACACTTATGAACATTTTTTTGTTCAATGTTATTATTACCAGTAGTTAAACAAAATTATTATTTAGCAAATCTCTTATGCCCCTCTACCGCCAACATTTTATGCATTTCCATTAATGCATTTATCTCAATTTTCTTTTTTAGAAAATGTCACTTGTACCCCTTTGGTTCTAGCCCAGTCAATTAAGTATTTTATTGAAATATAACTTCTTTTTTTAACAAAAAGTTATCATAAAAAGAAGATTCCAGAGTCTTGAGTTTCAACATTTTCGTATTCAACATTTGTATTCAACAGAATTTGAACAATGAAAATGCAAATTGCTCAATAAAATAAATATTAAACAATAAAAACCGTACCAATGTGTAAATTTATTCTACATTAAAATTTTAAATTTATGACAAATAAAACATGGTAATTTAAACAATATATTACAGTACATATATTCATGTCTACATATTATGCAATTACTGTCTTTATTTAATGTCAAAATAGAAATTTTAAACGATTTGTAGTAAATACAACAATATAATGCAATGTTATAATTAGTCACAGACAATTATACACATTAATTAATTAGTTAATTAAATAACAGTGTCTTTCACAATAGTAATATTTAAACGGCAATTTTCCCTTTAACACAAATATTTTTGGGGGAAAATCTATTAAATTTATATTTTATATTCTATTCTATAATTAGATTTAACTAACTCTATAACCAGATTTAATTTGTTAAATTCAAAAAAAGTGTAAAGCCTATAATACACGATCCATTTTCTGTACAGAAACTCATGAATATTTCTATGCAGTTTCAAAAACCTATAAGATACGATGCAGTTTTTCATGCAGTGTCCAGTTTCTGTACAGTGTTCTAATTGACGAGCATGAGAATATTGATAGAATTAGAACGCGTCCTATTTTTCATCCATATTCTATAAAGTTTACCAACAGTTTACGTTTTGCTTATTTTGTTGTTCACATTAATACTTCAAAATAGACACTATTATAAGCAAGTAACTGTAAAATATAAATAAATATGTAAAAAATTAATAACAAATGTTTGCAAATGGTATTAAATAAATTCTAAATATAATACATAATTATATATTATATTTAGAATTATAATAATTATTATATATTGTAAGTCCAAATTCTTTTTTTTTCTTTTTTTAAGTTTTCAAATTATTATTTGTAAGTAATGCAGCATAACCAAATAAATGTATATTTTCTAAATGATTTTCCATGTTTCATACATACATAACCAAATTATTAATTTTGACAGATTGCTGACAGTTTAAAATAATTAGATGCGCATGCGCCTAGCTAGATTTTTCTTTACAGTAAAAATGTATCGTGGAATACGTATAAATTTCATCCATTTTATTCTGCAAAGCAAAACTGTACAGAAACGCTTTACAGATTTTCTGTACAGAAAAACTTCATCGTGTATTATAGGCTTAATATACACGTACTACAATTAATTTAATAGAAATATTTTATGTTATATTGCATTAAAAGTTTTACTAAATAATACAAAAAAATATATAGCTGTGTAAACTTATCTCGTTTTCTAACTACAAGTTTTAAGAAAGAAGTTCTATTACGAGTTTTATATCTAATTAAGAGACAGAATATAAGTTATATTTTTATTAATTATAATGTTATTAAATTTCCTATCAGGTTCGTTATTGTTTTTAGCAATGACGCGTTTCGACTTTTCAGTCATCTTCAGATTTGCTGAGTTTGGTTCGTGTTTGTAGTTCGAGTGAACACAAACACGGACCAAACTCAGAAAATCTGAAGATGACTGAAAAGTCGAAACGCGTCATTGCTAAAAACAATAACAAACCTGATAGGGAATTTAATAACATTATAATTAATCATAACGCAGGTTCAGGACCCAAGAACAAAAGTTTATCTTTTGACATTAATATTTATATTTTTATGTCAAAAATGCAAAAGTAAAATAAATGTTAACTTACTATTTACAAACAAAAATTAAATAAAGCTTTAGGTTTAAGTATACGTACGTTTAATGTACCAAAACGTCGATTTTTAAGTAAAATATAATTTTTAACACAACTTAAATCTAACGCTTAATTTAATTAAAATGAGTTCTGAAAAGTTTTGTACTTTGATAAAAATGACCTTTAAATAATATAGAGTAAATAATTAAAACACTAAAAGAAGAAGGGGAGAAATAGAGAGAGAGAGAGAGAGAGAGATTTGGCTTACCAATCCGTAAGCGAGTGATCGTTCATGTTCTTCGGTAACGTCAGCAACATAAGCGAACACAACACTAAATGTAACTGCAAATACACCGCTAATACTGATCATGGCGAAAAACCACCACGTATTTATAGTCATTAAAGGTATCGGAACACAGGTGAATAACACCGTTATTAATAAAAATATCTTTCGTCCGCATACATCTGATAAAGCACCAATCAATGGTGCTGATAAAAACGATAATAATCCCTACAAAATCAAATCAATCATTAGGTTGGGTTTCATTCGTTCTAGTTAAACAAGATAACATATTTCATAGTAAATGAAACAAAAATGCCTTGTCTAATTTAAACGAAACGAATAAATTTTACAGAATTTTTCGATTTTTCTAATTCTATTCAAAATATTATCTCGAGCAAATAAAATATAATGACAATGGTTTGCATTGTCACCTCACTTTTAAAAAAGTGAGTTTTGTCAAAAGTACAATTTATAGATTTTACAATGGCAGATTAAACAAAAATATGAAAAACAGAAAAGCTATTTCTATTTCATAAAAGATAAAAACAAATTTTCTATCTTATAAAAAAAAATATTTTATTATTTTTATGGTTTTAGTGTTTTTTTTTATAACTTTAATAAACTGACTAGATGAATCAACTAATTCAAGAATAAAAATAATAAAAGCACATTAAAATTATACATTTCATGGATAAATATGGTTATGATTCAAGATAATTGGCATCAAATTATGTTTCGGATATCGTGCTTTGATATGTAATTGTTAATATATAGTTTTCAAATAATTGTAAAACCCATTTTTAAAATTAAAAAATACTTATTCAACTACGAGATAACAATGTAATATAACTTGAAAAGAAAAAAATATGCAATTAATATGATTATCAATGTAATATGATATTGTAAAAGTTTAATTAACAAATATGAGTGGTACATGCAATATAATATGTAAATATGATAAGTATACAAAGATAATTTCGGACTATTTTTATGCAAATAAAATTATAATATAGATTATTTTAATAATTAAAAAAACAAATTGCGAAATAAAATACACTTATTATTTTTTTGTCGGAAATATTTTACAAAAATATCAATTTTGTTTTAGTAACATAATTTATGTTTGTTTTCCATTTTTATTATCTATATTTTAAAATTTCTTATCTACTATAGTAAACGAAACTACATAAATAATTGAAAACGTTTTAAATTATTAGCCCAAGGTAATAATGTTTACATTATCATAATACAATAAAAGTTGAAATAATGTAACGTTTCTTTACCTTTATTCCCATAATTAATCCATTCATAAGAAAAGTATGATCTGGAAATGTTTCATTTAAAACCTAAAAGACATAAAATAAAATATAAATATCTATATAACAGCTGAAACTTCTGTTCACCTGTTCTATTAATTAATTTAAAAATAGTTCAAAGCTTTATCAAGTTTGACGTATTGAAACGTCATTCTGTTAAAATTTTTGAAATAGTTAAGTCGTAATGTAATTATAATCATACAATTTAAGCTACAAATATATAAATAAATGTACTTACTGAAATAATGGGCATAGTTAGGAGACCCCATGCAAAAAATTCCAAAAATATAACCACCAATGCATGATATAAACTAGGGTTTCCTATGCCGGATGTCTATAATAATAAAAATCGTTGTCTTGTAATACAAAATGCTATCGAAAAAACAATTTCATATACCAAATATGCAGATTTAAGTAGAAAAATATACGAATTGACAAGAGTCATCATTTATAATTTATCTAATTGTACTGCAGTAATCAAAGTCATTAGTATTTCCCTACGCAGTCAGGAAATAAGAATAAAATTGTCTACTAAACCGATTCATTTAAATAAATGTACATAACGGAGAAACATTCAGATTAAATTTAATCACTACAATTAAAATTTTGTATCAAAAACAATTTTCACCTTGACACTAAATGATTAATTAGTGAAAAATTAATTAAAAGACAACAGTGGCAATATTAGATTATGATTTTTAACACTATGTACGTGATTTTTCTTCATTTATATTATCATTTTTCTATTGCTGATAAGAATTCTATCAAGGTATTTGTAAAATTCTCGTAAAATAAAAGTACTTACAGTCACCACTCCATCTTTTATAATTGTTTTACGACTTCTGATGATCATTCCTACAACTTTTTTAGACGGCTTACTGGGCATTGTTTATATTATAAATGTTTACACACTAATTTAATAATGTTTAATCATTTTTAACATATTGACACAGCATTTCACTACATTTATCAATAACACTTTTGCTGATGGATCTATGCCTATGAATGCTGTGAAATAAACAATATAACCTTGATCGTACGGATGCTGCCAACCTTTACACGCGAAAAATTAATTATGCTAATTAATTAAAATGATAATATGTGAAAATATTGCGTGTTATTTGTATGTAATACTAAAACAAACATTTCAGTATGTAAACTGAATAAACTTTTAAAAGTAAGAAAAAAAGTTTAGTACGCAAATTTTATTTTTTCCATTGGCTGCACTTGCACCCTATTGAAAGTATTTTTTTCAATAATGGAAATTCCCGAAATGATTGAAAACGTATAAATTGACTTGGAAATTCATTAAATAAACACGCAAAAAATATATTAATATTTTTGTAGTTTATTTTAATAATGTATTAATTAATCAAATATACATATATCTATGAATTATATTAAACAGGTCGATTATAAATACGAAAAATTATATACATCAAATTCACATTTAAAATCAACCTGTATGTGATAATCTAATATCACAAAATAATTTTGTAATCTAAATATACATAACTCATGTCTAACATAATAGTGGAATTTTTGTGGTAAATTAGAATTGAACTATTTATTTTTTCAAACAAAACACCATAAAAATGACCGAAAAATAATAAAAACATGTTTGTTGAAAAATAATCAGTCTGTTCTTTGTTCTTGGATTCCCAGCCTCCTAAATGTGAAAGATGAAAGCGTAAATCATTAAATAACAATTCTTTTTTTTTCTTTATAAATAACAATAATAAAACTGTATATGGTAGTGTTGTGTTCATTTTCGATTACAAATTTCTTAAAATTATAAATACAATCTACTATTTTACAGAAGAAAATATTCTATAAAATTTTTCAACAAAAATTTCTCACTCACTAAATAACAATAATTCTATTCGATTTACAAATATTGAACTTCTTCTGTAATATGTAGATTTGTAAGATTGGACATATTTCGTTTTTATTATATATTTTAATTAATCTAATATAATTATATAAAAGAAAACTTATAAATTTCTATACACATAATTTTACATAACATTGCTTAATAATTTTTTCCCATATTTAGCAAAAGACAACGTTATTAGTTTACTATACAAACAAAGTAAAATGCACATTCCAATTAGAAAGAGAAACACATTTATTACTCCTATTAGCTAGTTATGTATGACAAAAAGGTTCCCAAGAAATATTGTCAAGAATTCAATTTTATCTATGTATTTATTTTTTCACTAGTTTTAACAAATTGGAATGTACATTTTTTAAATACAATTAAAACAAAATTGTTTTAAATGAAAAATAATAAATAGATTATTTATTGTGTCATATGATAGTCCGACGTTCTATTCATTTTCAATAAAAAGAATAATTCAATATGAACAAATATCAATTATACTTGATGGTAGATATATTTCAAAATTGACATATTTCATTATACATAAGTGCAAAGTATCAATCATGATTTTCTTTTCTAATAAAATAAATTTACAAAAATTAACAATTCAATTTATATATATATATATATATAATATATAATTTTTGCAAAGTGCAAAATCACACTGCCCTTATTATATTCACGCTAAATTGAAAAAAGACATTTAAATTCTTATTTACAAATTCCTAAAAATTCCATTTAATAACTTAACAACCTTATAGCCGTAAAAATTGTCCACCAATTCGAAAATATATATATATATATATATATATATATATATTTAAATAGTTCATGTAATTGAATTACTACTTAAATGTACAATAAAAATTATTTAAATTAATTATTGTCTTATTAAAAATATATAGAATAAATATTACAAAATCTTTTCCTTTTCTAAAATATATAGAGCTATACAGATATTATAATCAAAATAAAATAGAGAGTATAGAATTTAACAATGAACATATTAGTAAATTAACAAATAACAATTCAAATAAATAAAATAAAAGTTATTAAAAATTCGTGGACAATTCCTAATACGACCTCAGTGGAAAATTTTTCAAAATAATTTCACTGGTTTAACCATTGAGAAAAATTGATGTAAAACTTAAAAAGAGGAAAAAAAAAGATTCAAATATAAATTGTATAGACTTCGGAGTGTTGATGTTCACGAAGACGTAATTATGAACTTTTGTTGTTGTTTTTCTTTTACACTAACTGGACTTACAGTTTCTGTTTTGTTTTATTTTTATTTATTTAGGGGGGAAGGGGAGGGGAGGAGTTATCATATTTGTAAGTTGGTAGATCAGCGTTGATTATTATCATTATTTGACGTTTCGCCATCAGCTTCTTCGCGCTTCATATTTTCAATTGTATGCTCCTGTGGTGGATGATTTTCATTTGTTTCGAATTCGGAAGAAACAGCATTCGGTGATACATCATTCCCTAGATTCTGATTTGGATTATCAGGAATTAAATTACCGTTGTTGTTCACCAAATGCGATGGTAAGTGAGGACTTTGTAATTGAGGTTTACGCTGTTTTTCACCTTTTCGCCATAATGTTATTTCCTAAACAAATATACAAAAATCAAACAAAAGGCCCTTTTTATGTTAAATACTACAGTTAACTACGTTTAGAAGAGTCTTGATACAATGACGCCAGAATTAGATGTGGTTATTAAATTCAAGAAAATTTGTACGAGTTGATATAGTTTAGTATATTTAAATTTCACGCTAGTGATATGAATGATCCTGATAAAAAAGATGTTATTTTATCTATTAATAAATGAGTTTGAAGATATGATTCTTGTTTTGTAATTAATCGGTTAAACTACACATTTATGTATTTCCAGTTTTTACAAAACATAAATATCAAAATATTTTTCTTAAATTATCAATTTTAGATTATGAAAGTAACAGATATAAAAAGAGAATTATATTAGTATAGACAGAGATAGATACATTAACATATCTCTATCTATCAGAGGATGGTAAAATAATTTGACTAACTACAGTTAACGACGTTAGAGTGTAACATCATCAATTGATTCCTGAAAAAACGCCTAAATTTTCAACCAAATCTAATTATATATCAAAAATTAAATATCTGAATTCTAAACACACGCAAATTGTGCTCAGGAATGCGATGTCCCACCCAGAATATCAAACATTTCTTGGTTCATCTAGAAAGGACAATGTATAAAATGAAATTGAAATTTTTTGGTCGCTTTTAAATATATATATATATATATTTTGTGAACATCAATAATTTCAATAATTATAATAGTTTGACCATTTAGGTGTTTCTTTTATTGATTTTTATATATTATTGATTACATAATTACGCAGCGACGAAATATTTTTACAAATTAAAATTAATGATAAAAATATATCAGAGGCCTCTTGTATTTTTCCTATTAACAACATATTCAATTAAATAAATAATACTGAATTTATAATAAACAAGAGGGGCGGACTAGAACAAAACTTCGGCTAGGCGATATTTTGTTTTTCCTAACTTAAACATTGAAAATATGTTTACCTGTTGTTTAAAATATCTACGATCTTCTGTATCCATGAGTACAAGATTCAAAAAATATCTGACAGAGAACTTTTTATTAATATCTCTCATTGTTGGGGCCAAATCGTAACCGGCTAGAAATACTCTTATTGGTATACTTTCACCTATAATACACATAAAAAATTATTCAATATTATTATGTTTTGCATAAATCCCTAAAAAATATATACCTCTAACTGGAGCGCCATCCATAATTTCATACTTTGCAATTGTTTCATTTTCCGTAAATACATTATTTCCTGAAATACATATTTAAAAAAAATCAAATAAAAATACGTAATAGTGAAATGCATAATTCCAACGAAATTATTACCCATTCCTGTCGTTTCTCTTTTTATAATAGCGATCTCCATATGCTTTATTTTTATTCGAACCAAGAGAAAATATATTTTTCCTACAATAACGTCTTTCAAATGGTATCTAAAATAAATATTTCATCAATACAATCATTTATTAAATCAGTTTATTCGTATCATCGTTGTAGGAAAAATACATAAAAATTTGAATAGCTTCTAGATTTCATAATTTAATTTCGAGAGTAGAATACGTATTTTTAAAAAGTAATAGGAGTAATATATGTATGAAAACATATGTTACAATAATTTTGTAAAATTAATTTTTAAAAATATTTACATTTTATTGACAGTGATGTTCAAAATACATCATATTTTACTACGTACTTCGACTTGTTGTATTCGAATTCTATGTGAAGACAATCTTCAATACCGACTTCCATTTTTATAGAATTATTCATCTCGGGATATGATGAAAGGGTATGAACAGCTATATCCAGTTCTTTAACCAAATCAGCTAATCGCCTCACAATTGTAACTCGAAGAAAATATCTAAAAAATACGAAATTATATTCAATATACGAAATAAAAATACTACATCCAAATCCAAAACAATCTTCCGTCTTAGGCTAGATTAAAATTTTCTATTTCATTCTTTTCTAGCAATATTTGCGAAACGTTAATTAGTAGTAACTACTAATAGTTAAAATAAAAATAAGATATACTATTAATTATATAAATAAATTTTTATAATGAAAAATATTGGAATTAACTATTTGAAAATTTTATATTTTTGGTTGTTTTTTTTTTGTCCTCTTAACATTGAATAAAATTTTCTGGTTTAATTTTCGGTTAATTTAAAAAAAATAATGCTGTAAATAGTATCGCAATGAAAGTTACAGCCGGGAGTGAAAAAGATAAATTTATAAACTTCACACTCCTGCTCTATAAAGCACATAAATAATTGTTGTAATTGGTTTCGATTTAAATGCTAAATTAAAACATACCTTAGTCTGACATTTGACCCTGTATAAACTTCAAAAGGTTTTTCAACGCAAGCAAATTCAAAGCGATAACTTGTATTTGTAATCATCTCACCGGGTCTGGCCAATTCTTTAACCAAACTAGTAAACTCATGATGGTTTCCTCTGTCGTAAAATAACTCGATTTGTCCAATAAATTCTATTTTAATACCTTGATGTTCTAATTTACTTCCTGCTTTTCGTAAACTGATATTGACCTAAATGTGAAAGAAAATTTCATTTAGTTTAAATTATATTATTAAATATGAATTGATTATATACGTACAGTGCCGGAAACTGTTTCACCATCATAATATAATAATAATCGTTCTTTTTTGCCATCTTCTGTTTTTATTTCGGCCGTTTTTCGTGTATCTGCACCATCCAAACGTATATCTATATCAGCAGATTGTCCAAATCCAAAAAAACTCTAAAATTTAAACATATCATTCAAAAGACGTACACCCCTTTTCTATAACCTGTCATAGAAAATGAAATGTCAAATGACTCACAACACTTGTTAATAACAAAACATGAACGAACTTTTCAATTTTTTTAGTAAAACAAAATCAATTAATAAACTCTTTAATTGCTATCAACAAATAAAATCTAAGAAAAAAGAGAATTTATAAAAAAGTAACCACCTACCCAATTTGTAAATTCAAATACGTACCATTTTATTACTGATTTTTGTACAACTACTTGAAGATTGCAATTAAAATAATAATAGTTTTCTATAAACAACTATAAATAATACACAGCACAATATATTAACATTTTTTAATAAAAAATACGTTGACTATGTAACATCAGACTTGTACAGAACATTCAAGATGGCGTATGAGACAAGTGTGCGTTCAGACATCCATGAAAACTCGGCTAATCATTAATCTGACAGAGGGTTGCATCCAATCCGCATGGATAATTTTTAAATCATTAATTAAAAAAACAAAAAGAAAAAAACAGGATAAAAGGGTAATGAAAGACAATTAATCGGTTTTTATAAATATTTATTTTGTTTTTTTATAACTTAATAATTTTAAAATAACGTTTCAATATAAATAATTATGACAGTGTAATATTCAAAACGTTGATTTTTAAAATCAACGTCTAAAAATCTGTGATTTCTTTCAAAAAAGTGTACCATATTGAACAGTGCATTCCTAAAACATCCTACGTCATTCTGTCACCGATGACCACAATATATATGAATTGTTTGTTTGTTTCTTTTATTTTTGCTTAATATCGGTGCCAAAATGTCGAACGACATTTCAAAAACCAACGGTTCCATTAACTAAACCTTCTATAAACACCTTATTTTTTTGTCACTGTGCCGATAACATTCTTAATTTTCATTTTACAAATCAATTCTATCAATCAAAACATTCGTACTATTGAACAGACAAGACAGACAGGACAGATCAGACCATCAACCATATCATTGGATCAATTATTGGAAATTGAAAACGTGTTATTTTATGTATAATAGGTGTGTTTGTGTGTATATAGTAATGTGTGTGTGTGTGTGTGTGTGTGTGTGTGGCACTGTCTTCATCTAAACAACACAATATTACCTTCAACGATTATCTTTAGAAAACGTAAGTCCGCGTATTATATAAACAAAATAGCTAAGAGATTATATCAGTTATTATATAATAACAATGATTTGTACTTGGAACAAAACGACATTCTATATTAAAAATGTTAAAAGCACAGCGGTATACCTACCTAGTAAACACCTATTTTTACCAATAAACTTTTAAGAGAACACATTACCTTAGCCTATTGTTTACATCATACATTTTAAAAACACAACGCCTTCAATGACTACATCAATCAATCTATTATATAAGTAGGTATTATCTAAACTCACATAACTTGGTAAAATGTTGTTCATTTTATTTATCACATATGTATAGTATGACAAGATACAATATACGATAGAGTAGATGTTTGTCATTCATTCAAAATAAATAACATTGATTTTTCTTCTTTTACATACTATTCATAGTTTTTTGCTTTTTTGGTTTTTGTTATTGTAAAGTGCAAGCGCAAGTATTGTAATAATAATAAATCGAAATCAAATACTATTATTTGTTTTTTTTTTTGTGTTTTTAAAATGTATGGATTATATCCCACATCATCAAATTCTAAAGTACTGTTAATTTTTTGTTATTTAAATATAGAAATTTTGCGCATTGCTGAATATTTCAGTGTGTTTCAGTAAAACGCAAAATGAACAACTAATTTACAATAATACATTCTCAACGTGTAAAGAGACAATGTTCGAAAACGCATTATACATACATACATAATGAATTTTTAACTTGAGCGATTTAATCGAATATTGTCTGATCACATCAAGATAGAATGAAGTCAATTATACATAATATATTCTTTTAAAATGTCCAGCATTTTTTTTTATATAATTTAATTTTATGCACAATATAAAACATACAATAAAATATACGTACTTTAATATTCATAAAAAAATAATAATAAATTTTCTTAAAAAAAAACAAAGATAAAGAAAATTGAAAAGGAAAAGAGTCGGTGCAGACTTTTAAACTAGAAATGTTCCATTTTTTTTCCTCAAAAGCTCTGCATTATTTGTTTTCTCGTATATTTAAATACTACTAAAACTAATAAAAAATAACGGAAACCATATCTTTTATCCTATGGTAATATTTCATACAGACTCACCATTTTAAACCCTTATTTTGAATTTGTAAAATGAAAAACATTCATAACATTCACGCTATGGTTTTTAATGTTTTTTGTTTCGATAAATTTTATCTTAGTTTTAAATCTTTACTGTCATATGTGCGAGTATGAAAATTCAGTAATGCTGACTCTGACTGACGACTTATTTTCTCGACAGTGATATTTTTATTTTGTTTTGTTTCGCTTTGTTTTCATTTATTTATTATTTAGTATTTTATGTATTTTGGTGGCTGGTTAAAACAAAACAGCGTTATTTTTAATTGTTTTTTGTTTTCTTTAAGCATACTATCATAGTAACATCTGTCTATAAGAAATATAGTCTACTGTACAATTGATACGTTGATTAAGAAAATCATTAAATACAATTCATTAAAAACGAATGAAGAAATATTAAATTAATTATTGACTAGGTCAACATAAAACATCTTTCGAGATAATAGAAAAAAACTCATTAATTGTGATTGATTATTCATTCATTCATTCATTTCACTTCATTTGAATTGAATTGAATTGAATCGAATCGAATTCACCAGACAATGGGGCAAAGCGCAGCTTGCCAATCTGGCAAACATCTCGCAAATAGTATTTTTTAATCATTTTTATCATCTTAAATATTGATTTTGTAAATATAAAAATTTAGAAGCTCTATATATTTTTCTTATAATCATTAAAATGTAACACCAAATAATTTCTTTTTTTTTATTTTATTCTTTATATTATGGAGCATATTTCTTTTGTTATTTTTTTTTTCATTTGTCTCACAATATAAAGCTGGTACTAATTAATTATAAATCTATAATCATATCATTTTTTTGTGAATTTAAATTTATAATTAACGTGGCATATTGTATAGCAATTATATATATATATATTAATATTAAAAATATGAAAATAATACTATTATCTTTTTATAATAACACTAAATATTAATTTTAAACATTTATAACAAAAATACACTAAGTTTTCAGTGGAATTGATTTTTTGTTTTTTTTTTAATACAAAATAACTTACGAAATAACAAGCTATAATTAAATAAAAATATAAATTACTTTTCTCTCGCTATGCAATATACCAATGAATACAATCACAAATATACATATAAAAATAATTACAAAAAGCATTAGGGAATCACAAAGAATTTTGTGAGCATTTTTGAAACTATTCATTTCGAAAATACATATTGATTTCACAACAAGCGATTTTCATATATTTTTGAGATTCAAAGTGACATTGTACTATAAGTTTTTAATTATATTGAAAAATAATTTTTATTTTGTTAAAATTTGTACGTACAATTATCTATAGAATTTGGTTTGTTTGTTTTGTTTTTCTTCCGAAATAATAGTTACAGAAACGTCCATTGTATAGTGTTGTCATTTTTGCGATTACCTGTAGGTTCTATAAACTTAAAGCATATTTATTAAAAATAAATATATCTTTCCTCGAAGTTATTTGTTTTGTTTTTTTTGTTTAAAAGTGGACGTTTTTCTACATTGTTTCATTGAAAATCATCTAAATTGACAGAATATATTTATTATTAAAAAATATAATAACAGAAACAAATAAACAGTAACCATTTTGAATAGAAAATTTTCATTAAAGTATACACATATACATATGCGCGCGCACAGCAAACAAACAATATATTCTACAAATAGAATAAATAATATTATTATTCGTGTATGTACCCGTTTCAATATATGTATTTCGAAAAGAAAATTTTATCAAATATGAAACGAAACGAATAGACAATATTTTAAACAATTTAACATTAAAAAAATGAATATATATATATATATATATATATTTCTAAACGCCACTTATTACTATCAAAATAGAATAATAGATAAACAACGACGTTCATATTTGAAAATTTCTTAAAATTTGCATACTAATTTATTTCACTGTGCATAAATAAGTCTATATGTATATATGAGAACATGCGACGTTTAGAAAAATATTTATATAATAGAGATTTATATTTTTTTTGTTGTTAAAATATACAAAACAATGAAAAAGCCTAGTGTATTTTTTCGTTTAAATTTCTTTTTCATTAAAAAATAAATATTTTCACAAATTGTCAACAAACATATACAGAAACATTACAGAAAACTTTAACAACAATACAACTTTTTGTTTTTCGTCTTTTCGAGTGTTTTGTTTTCGAAACACGTCGTTAAATGGAAATAAAAATCAAGTGGAAAAACAATAATTAATTTATAAACTATGATTAATTATAATCATATAATAAATTAAAACAAAATAATACAAACATACGACAAATGAACAAATAATAAAGAAGAGAAGAAGTATTCCTTGTATGAAACATGTTTTGTTTTTAATATAGTTATTGATGATTTTGTTTTTTTTTTTTTGCAAATTACATTTTTACTGCTTGAGAACCCCTACGGAATCTGACTACTTAGGTTTAAATAAGCAATTTAAACTGCGACCAAAACCAGCATTAATACACCTATACGCGTCGCTAAACAGTTTTTTTTTCTTCATATTTATTTATAATATCTTTTTTTATATAATATAATAACATCTACAGAAATATAACGCGCGAACGTTCCATTTTTGTTTAAATATAATTATATTTTGTTTCAAAAACTCGTTATTTTGTCGGGCTTTTTAAAACGGTAACTTTTCAGGTTCCAAATGTCGTCGATCCGAGCTGCGAAACTGCGAATGTAATTTGGAAAAAAGTATATATAGCAGATAGTAAGGAGACTCCTCCTCTTGTATTTGAAGCAGCCACGCTGAGATTTGTTGATTTGTTGTGTTTTTTTTTTCTTTCTTTTAATAATTTATATAATTATTTTAAATTTATTTTGTTGTGATTTGGCCGGTCTCGCACGTAGGACAGCAAAATGCGGGCCCGACGTCAAACGCCCTCTTTTTTTTTCGGATTGTTTGTTAACTGATTTAGAAGTAGTTTAAAAGGGGCGGAGAACTTATAGCAATAGGGCGGATCTACTCTGGCACTAGTTGTTTAGCTGTCTCGGTCGATTAGGATTGGAGGTTTTTTTTTTATTTGACTATGTGTGTGTGATGTGGTATAGTTGGTAGTAGACAATAGTAATGTTTATTAATTAATTAATTAATTGATTTGGTGATGTTGGCACTAGTCTGACGTCAGGCACGCGCTTGTAGCGACGTACTGTCGCAACGTGCCAGAGGCGCGATCGTAATTGGTTTTGTTTTTTTTTTGTTGTGTAATTTATTACGTTTATGTTTTTTTTTTAAATGTTTTGAACTTCTAAACACTTTTCCTCATGTTTTTTGTATTTTTTAAATATTTTTAAATTTTTAATTTGTTTAAATTCTATTACTTCTAAACGAACTTACTTTACTTTAAACTTGTTCCACTGTCCTGCTGACTGTTGCTTCCTACCTATAAATTCAAATTAAATAGAATTTTATGAAAATATTATAATCAATAAATTTGAAGAGATGTAAAATATAATTGAAATACTGAAATTATTCATTTAGCACTAAATAACGTATGAATTTAGAAATTCTCCACTAACAATTTTTCAATTTAAAATTCTCCATATAAGTAGTCATATTCTTAGATTCAATACAGCAAAAAATTAATTAATTGAATAGTTAATAAAATAATATAATTTCCCTTGAATCACCCACAAACAATTTAAGGAAAATAATTTAATTTTTTAACACTAATTTTAAGCTTACAGAAATTACATAATTGTTTATATGGATTTTTATTGCTGACTGAATGAATCAATTAACTAATTATGTAAGTCCTATTAGCTATGAAATGAACTACAATTAAAATATTATATATTTTAAATATGTTAATACTTCTTACATTCTTCTCAAATAACTATTATTGTTATGTACATAATAATATTTTGGGATTGGGAATAAAAAGAATTCAATAACAAAATCTTCACAATTTTTGTAAAAGCAACCCATGTTTTACTTACACTGCTTACAATTAATAAAAAAAAAAATGGGTACATGCTACCATCTAATGTTATTTAGCAACTTTTTTATTAGTTGCGCGCTCATAAGAAAAAAAACTAATTACCGAGTAACTATTTCGTTAAAAAAAAATACGGCCTAAAATTTTCATTAGGGTGCTAGAGATAAAGTTCATTGAAATGAGAAAATAAATTTCTGAGACGGATCAACAGATCGTACAATTTTGAAGCATGTCGACTGTTTAATGAAGAAGAAGAGAAACTAGATAAACTTACCATAGGTTGTTGTATTTGATCGGCCTGTTTGATTTTTTCACAGTAATCGGCCAATATATCACGAAATCTACACCACGACTTCTCTGGCACAGTTATGGCAGTGCGAAAATTGGTTTTTACCTAAACAGAGATTGGATGAGCAATGATTAGAAGAAGGGAGTGAGAATTGCAAACACATATTATATATCTAAAGCAAAATTTTCGAATTTATTGAATGTGATAGATTTACCTCGCTGATGCGCATATAGATGCCGCGATTGTTCTGGCCGATGTCGAAGTAGAAGTTCTTGTTATCGACGTGCATGTGACGGCCCTCGGGCAATTCGGGCTTATAGCCGTGTTCGTCCGTACTAAATTCGTCCAACAGATCGGTGAGCGCGTCACGAAATTCGATCATGCCTTGCGCTGGAATGGCCACCTGCGATCGAGGACCACCGCGCGTTATCGTCTGTGATACCTGAGCACATCGCAACAACAACAAAAACCATATATTATTCTCCTCTTTCCATTTTTCTACACTATATTTAGAAACTTACAATTACACACATTTTCAATGAATATTTTCCGAACAAAACTACTCGCCTCGCCTCGCCACAATACATACATTTTTCATTTAAAATCTAATCGAAATTTGATATGTACCTATGGCAAAATCGCTTTTAACTAAAAAGCACCGGTAAATACAAAAACGAAATAGAAATTTTACGAAAAAAAATTCATTGAAAATTGCTAGTGTATATTATTAACACTATAATTATTATATAATTAAATAAATTAATTACAAATAATAGAATTAGTCCAAAAACTATTTCTGAACTAATTCCAAACTATTTGGTGGAATTTCAAAGATTATAAATCTATCTTTATTTTGTTGTACTATTTATTACAGTATAAACAAAATCTTAATAAGAAAAAAATTAAGCGTTCCTTTAAAATCATTTAATTGCTAAATAATTTTAATTAAAATTTTCATTTAATTATATAACGTATTTTAAAAACTTCAGAAACAACAGAATTAAAAATTGTAGTAGTTTCGAAATTGAATATTAAAAATAACTACATTTTCAATAATGTTCATTCATTGTTCAATTAGCATTTATAAACAACAAAATGTCACAAAACATGAACTACATTTCTCTTATTACATTATGAAAGTGAAATAATAATATTCAAATAAATAAAAATAATTATAGAAATTCATATTAAATTCAACTATCAGATATTTTAATTTTAAATTGATATAAATTACAGATACAAGTGTAATTAGCTAAAATTTTTATTGTATTTAAAACAAAGACCCGTATTCATAGTCGTCTTCTCTGAAAACGGTTTTAGTTAAAACTGCTTTTGACATTTATTTTGAATTTTTAAATCTAGTTAAAGCAAAAACAGCTTTTAACAGTACTTAATAAATACTTTGTTTAAAGTAAATGTCAAAAGCGATTTTAAATTTAAAAAATTTATAGATTTAAAAGGGATCTCACAAACACGAGCCAATCCTTACATTTAAATCATAATTTTCGCAATACAAATTCTAATTACTATTTAAATAATTTATTTCGTAATTAAAATATAAGTAACTATCAAAAAATAAACAAGTACAAATAAATAATAGATTAAAAAAATTATAATAATAATAATAATAATAATAATAATAATAAAAAATAGAGAACTAAAAACGAATCATATAAATCGTAAGAAGAAATGAAAGTAAGTTTAAGTAATAAGTAAAAAAGTAATAAGAAGATTGTTTTGGTTTCTTACGAGGGATTTCGAGCTCACCCTGAGGAAGCGACCTCGACTATTCTCCTTCAAATCGAGGTAATAACGTCGGTTGTCCTTGATCATCATCTCGCTTTTAAGTTTACCATCCTCGGGCACATTATCAGGATTCGGTGGACCTATACATTCAATCATTCATCAACATTATAATTCTCAATAATCGATTTTTTTTCTAAAAACAAGATGATATTACTTTCATTAATATCTTAGAAATATTCTGTTAACTGATCCTTTTTATTATTGTAATTTATAATATCATTATAAAATTTAATTAATGAAAAAAATATTTACAGTCCAAAAATGACTACTACTTGTTAAAAAATTTCTATACTTTTGAAAATATTATTTATTTGATATAATTCATGTTTAAAATTTGTAATTCGATAAGTAATAATAATGTTTGCATCAAAATATATTAGAGTAGACATGGCAAATATTGATTTTCATTTAATAAATTGCAATATACAAAACATTTTCTTATTTATTATTATAAAAATTAGTCATAATAATTATTGAAACTAAAAATCGAATGACGAACACTAAAAGCTGTTAACCAAAAAAAATGAATATAATAAATATATTGCCACTATAGTTAAAACTTATTTACAATATTATTAAAAATGAAAATTTCTATTATAATTGAATTTAAGGTACCTATAGTGGCCTCTACAGTAAGCATGTAATAAAACAATCCAATAATGAAATTAAATTCAAAATCAATTACATTTGTAAAATTGGAATTTTTTTCGTTAAAATAATAAAATTGAAGTAAATTCATCATACTGACATCAATATCAAACACATCATCTGTTTCTGATCAAAATTCGAACGAACTTCATATGTTCATTCTTGACGAAGGCGTGTGTGTCATCCAGAAATTCGGTTGAATTACAATAAAACTACTTTCGTTATTCTTCTTCTTCTTTATTTGCGACAAAATAAAAGAGACACACGAAGTTAGTAGGTTTTTTTACCGGAATCAGCTGATAGATTTGACCTTCATGTCAGTTAGGGTATTAAAAATTGAAATAAAATGAAAGAAATACTAACCGAGTGAAGCGTAAAAATCACTGAACGTAGAGAGGTGGTCTCGGAACTCTGCTGCCGTTGAAAGAGCCAAAAATATTTGGCTACGTCTCCCATCCGCACCAATCTAATTTCAAAAAAAAAAAAACAGAAAACAATTAATTTTTGGTTAATATACATATTGTAAACCAAATTGCAATAATTTCACTAAATATATGTAAATTATAATAATTTACAGAGCTATTTTTAACCGATCTCTAAGGCCGCGTTCTCACTAAAAGCAACTGGCAACGCAACGCAATTACAATGCGACCGCAACTTCAGTTGAGTTGCTCTTGTGTTCTTACTGAAATCAACTGTTTTGAAGTCACTTGTTCGGTAGTCGTGAACAAAATGCAAAGATTTTACTGTCTCGCACGCCAAAACACAGCAGTTCTTGGCAACTGTCGACAGCAACGCGACGGCGACGCGGTACGCAGCGCTGCCGGCAACCAATGAGCAACTGGTTGCGTTGCAGTTGAGTTGCCCTTTAGTAGGTGGGAACACTTGTATTTAAATATTAGCGCCGAGTCGCGTTGCTGCTGCGTTGCAATTGCGTTGCGGTCGCCGGTTGCTTTTGGTGAGAACACGGGCCTAAGAGAAAAAATCAAGTCGTGATTCGATTCGATTGCTGAAAATCCATATAAAAATCGAAAATTTACCGGTAAAAATTAATTCAGAATCGCCCATCCCTATTAAATCTTTTATATTCGTATATTTTCATCGAAAATTATACGAACAAAATTTGAAATTATACATTCCTAAATCGGAAAATTTTTTTTTTTAATTTTCATACATAAAGTACCTACGTTAAAAGAATCCAAAATAACAATATTATAAAATTGATATTTAAAAAAAATTGTCAAAACTGACACTTTAAATTACTTAAAATAATGTTATTTAACATTTTTGCGAAAAAAATAAAAGTATAAAAATAGGGAAAAAAATAAATATCAAAGATAAGTAAAATTTAAGATATGCTTAAAGCGTTCCATTGCCAAACAAAATCAAATTTAACTTATAAATATTATTTATTTAAATAACTTTTTATTTAAAATACTTTCATAATTTTTTTTAATATAGTAAATAATATAAATAAATGAACATGTAATACGTTTATTTAACATAAGTTACGATAAGAAATGTATCGTTAACAATATTGTAAAAAAATTCTTTATTCAAATACATATTTTTAAAAAGAATAAAAATTCATATTTTTGGTGATGATAAGAATTACATATACCATCTTTAGTCATTCTTTGGTTGCTATCAAAATTTTTTGGCGTAACATCAAAAACTTACTGAGAAGTTTCCAACGACCACGACATATAATATATAAGAACTCCCACTTGTGTAAGTGGAGCAAAAATCACAAATACAAAATTTTATTTAAAAAACCCACAAACATTATTCGGAAATTCTTATAAACACAATTATATATATATATATATATATATATATATATATATATATATATATATATACATTATTTTCCTTATTTCTCAATCGTAATAACAATTAATTTATATTAAAATATATTCTGCGAATTACACTGATTCAAAATGTTATAATTAGTCTTCTGGACTCACTTAAATTGTTTTGATGATAATTCTATTACTTTGATATATCTAAAGTTACCCGTTCCAACAACAAAAAAAAAAACAATTATTTACCAATAAATCACAAAATAGAAAACTTGCTAAACTTTAATTTTATATTACAAATTTTAAAGATATTTTTATGTAGAATTACTAGAAGTACTCAAAATTTATTTCGAAATAATTAAACAGCTCAAAAAATGGAGAGTATTTAATTCCTTTTTTTTTTAAAAAAAATGTAATGAAAAAAGGTTTTTTTGATCTACGATCGGACGCCTTATCCAGTTCGGCCACACATAACGCAGAAGATCGACAGAATTAATGTCATTCAATTTTATTAAAAAAACAACGATGAAACCTTGAATTGAAATATGACTAACTATTAAAGTTTTTATCACATTAAATTAAAACACTATTTGACAATATTAACCAAAGTTACCTTATTCGATTAAATTTTACTCATTTATTATTAAAATCTGATCAAATTCTATACATTGTATATTTTATAAATATACAGTCTCTATTTTTTGAGCAGTGTAATTTTTTTTTTAAATGGGAAATAAGTACCTCAGCTACTTTAATAAAGCGTCCTCTTCGGTTCTGTTTGACATCGAGATAAAACCTCTTGCTCTGAATTTGTAACATTTTCGTGGCCAGTTCTTGTTCTGCATGGCCTTGCTGGCCTATAAAACATACAAATATTTCGTTACAAACAATTATAATCTATAAAACGATTACGTATTCGTAAAGCAATATTTTTGTTTATTTAATTAACCGAAACAATAAAATATATATAAATAAATAAAACGTTACATTGCAATCGCGAAATAAATTTTCTAATTAAAATTTAAATATCCAATTAATATAGAAAAAAAAAACGAAATAAATAATTATAATTATTTCCTAATTTGAACAATAAACAATTTTCGGAACATTTTTGTGTAAAATATAAATCTAATTTCACTAATAAATATTAAATTTCAACAGGAATTGTAAATGTCTTTAATCGAATAATTTTAAAGTTAGATGAATAGGTAAGCATGGAATTTTCGGTTACGGACCTGGATCATGCCAGTACTGTATTCGAGGCCATTCATCATCTATATTTTCCATTTTTCTTAATAAAAATATCACATATATATTGCAACCTGACTTTCATATAAATTAAAAAAATATTTATCACAGCACAATTGCTTAAATTTTCTTTAAAATATAAATACTATTAAGATCTAAGTATTCCGATATGTTTTAAATTTAAAAGTATGAAGAACTTTTTGGGAAAATTTGTACAGTCACATGTTCGCTTATGATTCACAGTTGAACAATCACATACACATAATCTATACACAGTAGTAATGATCAATCGAATTATTCATAAATCATTTTCGAATATTTCGAATAAAAAAAAATTAATAATAATAAACAGGTGAGCTAAATCATTACTTAAATCCAAAAAAATAATGACGTCACACACACATTGAGAAAAATATCACCAAAAATATTAAAATGATTCACTAAAATTACATGATAAGATAATTGTAATTAAAAAAAATTAAATAAATTACAAACACCGTAAACAAATAATAATAACAATAATCACAGACCGTTTAAAACGCGTATTTAATTAACGAGATTATTCCTAATATTTAATTAGAATATTATCACAGGCGAGTAAAATTTTTTCGTGTAAAAAAAAAGAGAAAAAAAAAAAAAATTGCCGGGTCCAAACAAGGCCTACTAGTTTTAAGGAAAGTTCGCGCACTCGGTTCTACAAAGAGAACGTCAACTGTCAGAGTCAGACTAGCTGATGATTCACATATTCTAGTAGTATTATAGCTGTAGTCAGCGCACGTTGCTGGAGGCTTACTACAGCAGCTTCTTAGAAGTGGTATGCGTGTGAGTCATCCGAAGAATTTCATTCACAAATCGCAACCAAAAATGATATCAAATCAACGCGCGCGCGATTTTTCCCGGAAATAATCGAGAGAAACACAAAAGACTAACGCGCGCGCGACTAACATGATAACCTTAGTTTATTTATTTATTTGGAAATAGAATCGAAAAATGTTAACACAATTATTATATATTATTATTTCGCAATTTTTGTAAAAGTTATCATCCCTTTTTGGATATTATGAAATTATTGTTAATATAAATTTAGAACTTATTTCTTTTTACATTTTCCATTCTTGAAGGTGATACAATTTACATATGCATTCTCGGTAAATAGTATTACGTGATGCATTCATGATAAGTTATATAATTAGTAATTTAAGGAAATAAAACAAAGGAATTCCATGTAGGCGGTATTTTAATTTTGCTTTTTTACACCGAGCGGCGCTCCGACAACATAACCTCACAATATTGACATTTACTATTTTTGTAACAACAAAAAATTCTGTCCAAATAATAAAAAAAATGTAAACATACCAGAGTCGAAATCTGCATTTCCTGATTCCATCCCAGCTTGACCGTGGTATTCTGTAAGAAAATAATTAAGTAAATAAGATATTTTTACATATTTCCAAAAAAAAAATATGTGTGTTATTGACAGATGCCAAATATAAATAATGATAGTGAAACTATGAATAAAAATAATCCACGAAACACTGGAATTCCTAGTATGACTATTCGAATATGTCTTGATAAAATAAATGCATATTTTATCACAGTCTATAAATAGAATTGCTACATAATTACGCTAGCTGTGCATTTAATAATTGCAAGATTCGCGAGAAAAACACATGAATACAATATGAACTATTATGGTTCATAAATTGTTGACAGATTCCAACATTCGCGTAGGATGATTTATGTTTTTGTAGAAAAATTATTACGAAATTATCGTCAATCGCGATGTTTAATCTCTTGTCAAATCAATTATACAAAACACTACATTCTTTTTTTTTTCTATTTTAATGAATTTTATTTCATTGTAACAAAGGAAATTCTTTTACATATTTTGAAAATTTTTACAAAAAATACTAATCTAGATTTCGATAAAACGATCTTTAAACATATTTACTATAGATAATTTATGAGTGTAACATGTTTTTAAATAATGAAAAACAGTTTTAAATAGCAAAATATTAACTTCCTGACACATATTTTACCATTCAAGTGCAAAAAAATCGCATCTTACAGCTTTTGAACTGATCCGAAAAGAATATTTGCCAGCTTATTGGGACAAAGTAGATTTTTTGCAAAATGATTGATATTGAAAAATGAGTTTTGCGAGTGTGAGAATTCGACAAATTTGCAATAATTTTAGCACACAAACATATTAGATTTCTTAATAGGTTTTCAACAATTAAAGTGATGTCAGAAAGGGCTACAGCAGCGAACCGCATCTAGGTGTTTCAAGCTAAACTCAACCTAACACACATTAGCCAAGGTCATCATCGTCCTATCACAATATATACGACAGTAACTGCATTTACTTTGCACCATTTTTGTCACGATATGAAAGAAAGGCATCGAAATCCGAGTAATGCGAATATTTCACACTTTCCCAGACACATTAGATTTAAAATCACCCGGACCTGGCATTACCGCTATCGTGGAAAACATCAAATTAAAGTTAAAACCACGAAAAAATTTCACTGAGCCGCCATTTTAGTTCTGTATGTCATATAACATGTCAAAGTAAATGAACAGGTACAAACGTATGACAAATACAATGGATTATTTTATAAACTGATGTTTTAAAGCGTAATTTAATCGATTAGATTCACATTGCAAGCACTTACTTTGTGAATTGCTGCCTTCATCTCCACTACCTAAATCCGACATTACTACACTTTCCACACACAGCCTTCGACTGTCTCTTAGTTACAAATCAAAAGTAACTAAACTCGTAAGACAACAATTTCAAATGTGAAGAACAAAATAATTTGTTTTCAAAATACGCACTCTTTGATTTTAAATAGGCGTTAATTGATTATTTTTAAATTTTAATTTTAAATAAACACAATTTGCACTATATAATATTATTCACAATAAATGCGAAAATTAATACGGATTTATTAATATGACAATGATTCTCTTTAAATTTTCAGTATTTTTTCAGAAAAGATATTAAAATTTTATTGAAAGTATACTTGGATATGAAACAAATTTAATGCAACCTACATATCAATATTCGTCAACATCTTCTCCGACCACACTCTTTCACCACCTCACGGTACTTCGTAATTAAATTCATATGATTTAATTGTAAAAAATGTTTCAATTAAACATTATTGTCGCATTATTAAAGTAATTTAAATCGCTGACACATAGACATAGCAATCTACAACTTTGACAGCTGAAGACTGAGGTTAGGTTCAAATGATACTGGGCGACTAACATTCAAAAATAAAATATTCCCCAAAGAACAATTTTTATAAAATCAGAAAAAAATAAAATATACAACTTGCTATAATATTTCTTTATTAAAATAATTATACACTTAAAGCACTACCAGAATAAATTTGTTTACAATTATGTAAGTCACAAAAAATATTTTATACATAGCAATTTTAAATAATTCTAAAAATTGACAAATAAACAACAAAAAATTAATGACGAAAATATTCACAATTTTATTTAGTCAAGATTCATACTTCTACGTTTAATCCTAAATATAAAATATTATTCGAGCAGTCTTTATTATAATAATCAAATGCTTAATTATTATTATCGTTATTAATTTACGTATCGACTTTCATTTTAATCAACAAAAAATATAACATAATTTATTGCAGTTTTATCAATTAGATTAAAAACAATATCATTTTATTACTTTTGTACTAATAAAATATATTTATATATATGTTTAGTACGCAGCCTATATTTTCAAAATGAAAAATTTACTTAATAAAATACTCTATCACTGCCGAAAAAATTAGTCACTCTGAGTCAATAAAACTACAATCAATACACGTGTCATTCAACAATAATAATGGTTTGTTTTTTTTTTTTCTGTTTACGTTTTTTTCTGTTTGATACTGATATTCTTCGTCTTCTTCTTCTTCTTACAATTGAACCTGCAATGTAGTTATGTCGGTTGTTTCCGTAAGCTGTTGTTGCTGTTGTTGTTGCTGCTGCTGTTGCACCTGTTGTGCTTCACTGGTAGCAACCGTTTGACTGGCACTGGTACTCGAATTCGGTTTAGTTCTTCCGTATTTCTCATGAATATTTCGATGTCGTTTCAATGCAAAACGATCGGAGAAGCCCACTGAACATATATCACATTTGAATGGTTTCTCGCCGGAATGAACCTTCGCATGATTTTTCAAATGTGTCGCTTGGTTGAAGCACGAGCCGCAAATATCGCATCTTTAACACAAACCATTCATATTTTATACACACAATTAATTCTATTGATGAAAAGATCGGTTTCGTTATCATTATTATTGCAAATATACTGTTTATATAAATTTCGTTTTAATTACTTAATACAATAAGTTGCAACACATATTTTCAGCAATATACCTATAAATTTGGGTCAGTCTTATTGCTAGATAGGTTGGGATAAAATGGTTAATTTTTATCATATTAACCGTAACATATATAAATTGAAAACAAAATATGTAGTTTCATCATGTTACTTACATATACCAAAAATATTTTACAAAATAAAAAATCTGTTCTCAGTGTGTTGTATGATAATACAGATATTATTATTTTTTTTTTAGAAAATATTGTCTTTTTGAAATTCTTTCTTATGGTTGCTTACATTAATCTGCAGTTTTATTTTTGTTGCTATAGTGGAGTGAAAACAAGTGCTGGACGAATAAAATAAGTAGCTGTGTTACTACATATCTAAATGTAAATGTAGATTTCTTTTTAAATATATGAAACACAGAAATAGAAAGTAACTGTATTCTTTCATTGAAAGCTTGATATGTACGGTAATATTCTCAATTTCAATAATTTTCTTAATTATTTTTCGGAAGTGGCCATTTGAGCTGGGTAGTATTTTAAGTATTACTTAAAATACTTTTTAATAAGTATTTAGCATTTGTATTTAGAGTATAAAGTATTTATAAATGTATTGAAAATACTTCAAAATATTTACAATGTTATAAATTACTTCAGTGAATGTTTTAATATCAATAAGGCACAGTGGTTTATTTTATGTTTAGTTTCCTGACATAGAATTTCTTTAAATTAAGAAATTGTATAAATTTAATGAGTAAATGGGCTAGATACACTTGATAGACGTAAAAACATAATAATTTGTTTCGGTTTTCAGATCAACAAATAAAAGTAAAAATGTTTAGTTTACTTCAAGAGAATCATCGGGTTTTAAAAAGTTAAATTTCACAAAATAAAATTTCCGGCTAATATTACAAGCTCGGTTTTTGGGTGTTTTAATGAATTTGTTTAGTACAGCTCTTATGACGTATCTACGTTGTCTTAAAACCGATATTAGTTGAAACCAATTTTAAAACCGTAATACAGGTCTCCGAGTTTAAAGCACGCAAAACTTCATTTTAAACGAGCAAATGACCTGCACAAACTCAGCTTTTTAAATGGTGTTTATGCAGCGCAGCAAAAAGAGTGTTATTTAATATATCTGTAATATTTTTTTAAGAGCCGACGATTCTTTTGTTGTAACTGTACGGATAATTGAATACCTGTATGGTTTTTCGCCCGTGTGAATTCGACGATGATTCCACAAAGTACTATGACGAGCAAACGATTTCTCACAAACCTCACACACATATGGCCGTTCTCCGGAATGAATGCGTTCGTGATTCTTTAAATGGGGCGATTGACTAAACTGCATTCCACAAACGTTACAACGGTATGGTTTCTCACCTAAATTATAAATAAATACTTGTTAGTTTAGTAATGCATTTAGAATCCAAATTATTTGATCAGTATTTTACTTAGGTTAAATTACTGATCAAACCTTAGATCAAGGTATAAGAGTTGAAAAATTATCGAAAGAATAGTAGATAAGAGCGAAAATACACGTTTCGATTTGGTTGAACTGAATAGAATGAATCAATGAAATTGAAAGAAACTGAATAAGTTTCGATGAAATTTAAAAACAGCTGTTTAATTTTAAAATAAATTTCATAATTAATTTGATTCAAAATAAATAAAATTTATTATATTCGAATTAAAATCACAAAATACGGAACACAACAAATGTCAAACAAACATAACCACGTATGAATCATCTAGATTGTTTAACAAAATTGAACCAAAATAGACATTCTCTAAACTTCTTTCAATGTACAATCTGGTTCAACACTTTCACTGAATGGTAAAAATACAGGAAATGTTCAAATTGGATGAATCAATCAAATTGCTCAACCAAAATTTAATCGTTTATTTTCGCTATAAGGTCAAAATCATCCGTTTTTGAGGCATCGAAATACTTTTTTTACATAGTTGATCAGACAAGTATTACTTATATTTTTAATTTATAAAAATTTATAATTAATGATTATGCGAATCTTTAGTAGAAATACAATTTTTACATTACATATTTAAAATAAGTAACACACATACCAAAATATGTGCAATTTTAATTAAATTATATATATATATATAGAATTTAATTAATATGTATAAATTACAATATATTGTATTGAAAGATATGCTTATATTTTGTTATTTTATGAATAACTTAAAAAAAAATACAATTTTCTTATTCGTTTATTTCTAACATGAATTTATACAATAACAGCATAAAAAAATCATGTATAAATTTGAAAATGTATGTTTTCCATTAATTTTTACAAACAATAAATATTTGACCAAATATAAAGGTCGATGCTCCAAAATCAGCTGATCAAGGCAAGCGATTTTAAACCTTAACTACTAGAGATATTTCGACAATTTCGTTCAATGTTCTGATTCAGCGACAATCTGTCTCTTTTCTATACCTAGTCTACGGATCAAACGATATTAAAAATACTGATCGTTTTTGATAACATACTGATAAAAACAAGAAATGCTACTACGAGATAATTTCAAAGACGAACCTGTATGAATTCTGGAATGATTTTTCAGATAAGCAGCCTTAGCAAATGCTAAACCACAAATATTGCACTTGAAATTCTTCTCACCCGAATGTAATCGTTTGTGAGACCAAAGACTTGAATATCTACTAAATGATCCTGTAAATAAAACAAACAAAACAAAATGAGAAAAATTCGGAAAATATTTCGGGCAGAATAATCACATTCATTATTCTTTACTATGTTTACTATTGTACACGATAAAGAAAATAAAGTGGTAAAAAAAAGCTAAGAAAAGAAAATTTCAAAACAAAAATATACAGAATAAAAAATGGCACCAAAAAACTCGTTTTCTATTAAGTCAGTGATTATTTTATTTAACATTATAAGACAGATTTAGATTAGTAGCGTTCATATTTTACTGGAATAGTGAGTAAACTTTTAATGCTTTTAAAGATCACACGCTCATTTCTTGTTATCCATTTGATAAAAATACGGTAGTAGCAGAAATATGTGCTAAAGAAACGAAAACGTGTAATATAAAATATCTCAATATAGCAAAAAATCTATTTCGTACACCTTGCAATAAAAAAGGTCTAGTTCTGTTCCATCAAATGCTTTTGACTTTTATAATATTTAATTGTGTATTAAAAAATTATTATTATTCTTATACGTTCAGTTTATGAAACAGCTGTAACTGCAAGGAGCGAAATTGTGTAGTTGAATCGCAGCGCAGCGTGTGTATATAAAATCAATTTTACGAAACAAGCGCAATTTAACAATGATTTGAATAATAGAAAACTATGTATTACTCTACATAATTTGATTAAAATCTCTTACCGTTACAAATATTGCACCGAAAAGGTTTATCTTGATTATTTTGTTGTTGCTTAGATCCACCGATAAAAATAATACCGGATCCGTTGCATTTATGGCATTTGGTAACACTTGCCATGCCACGTCGTTTCACCGGATGATTGCCCGTAACCGCTTTCACGCCGATTGGAATTGAATTTTGTGTACCTAAATTCGCTTGGGATGTCTGCGACGTAACTTGGGTCTCCTGCGTTTCATATTTGACGGCTTGTGTTGCTGTTTGCGGCTCCTGCGGTGCTGTGGCCACTACAAAAATTTGAGGTTGTTGCGCTATACTTTCGGCAGATATACACGAGTCACATTTTGTTTTCACCTATGAAAGAAATATTGCAATTAGATATTCAACATCGCTGTTATTTCCCAGAGATTATTTATAATATTTACACATTATGAAAAAGAAAGGATATACATATATTGTAATTGTTCAACTCTATTTGGAAAAATAATAAGTAGGTAGATAGGATTATTGTTTGTTATATTAACGACAGCCAGATAGATGTTTGTTTATAAAACATACCTGCTTCATCAAAATATATCAAATTCAATGCTTTTATTGCAATTGGAATTGACTGTGTTTTGTAAAAATGTAGAACTACTTTTGCTGCTATGATTGTAACATGCGGGGGAGGGCATTATTTATATATCTATATCTACTGAACTGATCTACATTTTGAAGAACGATTTATAAAGCTTCTGAAACGCACACATTTTACCATGAAAAACGATGTTTAGTATTAATTTCAAATCAATGTAAATAAATGCAAATAAAAAAATATGATTTGAATTTGATACTTACAACCGTCTTCTTTTTATTATTATCCTGAGGAAGTTGTGCTCCACAACTTTCACAATTTTTTCCTTTTGTATTTGTCTGCTGATGCTGTACTGATTTGTGTGTCTGGGGTATAAAGAAATATGTTTACATATTCGTTATGAGAGAAACAATCGAGAATTTTGCTTACTTTTAAATCGGATTGCGATGCAAAAGCTAGTCCGCATTCTTCGCAAGAAAAACGTATTCGTTCGGCCGCTACAATTTGGATCTGAGCGGCTTGTGGCTGTGCCTGTTGATTCGTTGCAACTTGAACGGTGATATGCTGTGTGTTTTGATCGCCCGTTGTTGTCGTATGAATGCGTTTATGATGATTTAACAAGCTTAAATTATTGAACATCAGCCCGCAAATATCGCATTTAAACGTGATATTTGATATAGTGTTTTGAGCGAGCTGCATTTGATTTACGAGCGCATAATTGTAACTAAAAGGTTGGGTAATGTAACATTTATCATCTGTTAGCTGAGCCATATTCACTGTCGAATTGAGAGCTTGAGTATTTGGTGTTAATTTATGTATCATGTTCACGTTTGCGTAACAAAAACTTGGAAATTCGGTTTTTTGCTGCTGTCCATCTTGTTGTTTTTCCGTTTTTTGTTCTTGATACTGAATTTGCGTTGATTGTTGACTCGTTATTGCATTGGGATCAAACATTCTGCGGTAAAAATCACCTAGGTTATAAACAATTACGTCAAATCATTATTGGAATAATAACTGTGTTATTTGAGTGAGTTTTACTTTGTTTGTTCGATTGTTGCCAAAGTTATAACAAAAATACTTTATTCCGGTTTTTAATTGTTAATATGCATATAACATGGTGTAAAAATGTTTAAAAAAAACGTCAACGAATTTGCGGTAAAATGAAGTCTTGTGTAAAATTTCTTAAGACATCACAAAATATTTTAAGATTTTTTTGGGTGCGGCATTTCTTTTAATCGTAAATATATTTTGGTTATTTTTATTTATATTCAAATTCAAATATTGTTTGTCTCTTAAAATTTGTCTCTTTTTACAACAAAGATGATGATAAAATGAAAGGAAATGACTATAAAGCAACAAAGAAAACCTTTACCTGCCTTCTCACTTCACTCAACAAGGCAAACTGTAGTAATGTCTAGGACGCCAATCCAATATTTCAAGAAATTTCGAATTTATACACAAAAATCAGTATGAAATGCATTCCCAACTACTTGCTTAGTAAGACTAACTGGAAATTAATACATACCTTAATGTATAATACTGTATTTTTCACATAAAATTCATGTATTTAATGGCTTCTATCTCACTTTATAAAATGGCGGAAAATCGTTGTCCTTTCTCAAAACGAACGGGTGCGTTCAGAACATCCATGATTTGTTTTATTTTTATTTTGAGATTTTTTTTTTGGCTGTTTCGGGTGCGTTCATAAAATGTATAAGAAAATATGAAGGTATGAAAAAATAACAAAAATTCGTAAAATTGAAACAAGAATTTATTTAAAAGTCACAGTTCTTCTATAATATTTTATTATCATTACATTTACATAAGCTAATACGCTAATGTATTAAATACAGATACAATTCAATTATTTATTATTTTTTTTTCGATATTATGTCAATTGTGTGTCAAAACACTATAGAATTTTAACAGTCATAACAAAATCTGAAACATTAACCACTCATTCAAAAAGAAACATTAATATCTTTCGTAATTTTATATTCGTAACTAGCAAATTTAAATTTAAAAAATAGGATAAATCCTATAGTATATTTATACACATACACAATCCTGGTTTTCACAACTCTGACCCAAATTGATTTTCGTCAAATAATAGATAAATAAATATACAAAAATATTAATACAAAAGTTATATCATATATAATAAATAAAAAATATCTATATAAGGAAATACTGCAATATAATTTTCATTAAAAAATAAATACATTTAAGCGGTATATAATTCTTCAGTGACTTATCATTGAATAATATATTTAATTGATTAAGGAATATAGTTCATTATCCAGAGTTGTGATTTATTCTTAGTATTTATTTAATCGTGCTGTTTACATGTGTAGATATAATTTTAACTTCTTTTCTATTTTATTGAACAATATAACTTGTTACAGTTTTTTGAGTTTTCAGAGCAAAACGATATTCATAGTTGAATCAACGTTTCAACTTATTATAGTTATAATATAGTAAATTGAGAATAAATCGTGAATAGATCAATATAAGGCTTCGTGTTTATATTCATTTTATTTTCAATTTTTTTTTTCATATTTATAGTTTGGAAGAACAGTACAATAAGCTCAGCATTTGTTTCATTTTTTAACAGGTAAAAATTAATAAATAAGAATAATAGGAGAGTAGAGAATGATGATTAATTAATACATATATACATATATATATATATATATATATATATATATATATATGTATTTAGATTATTATTAATAAAAGAATTAAGTAAAATTGGTGCTTTCATCTCATATAAGAATATATAGTGAACCAGCCGGGTTTAACCATCACGGCAGTATTCAACTATGAATACCAACATTTTATGATGAAAAACCGTAAACAAATGTCGTCTCTCTACCACTGCGAAGTTGGCTGACTGTCGAACTGTTTGTTTGGTGAATTTGTCATACCTGGAAATAGATTAAAAAAAAAAAGTTTCTCAACTGTTTCATTAGGACAATACAGAAGTTAGTTGGATTATCGAAAAAAAAGTCTTCTAAACATTAGCAAGAATTTGTAATGTTAATATAGTTCTATCTCTTTGTTTACAAACGTATATTTTTAATTTTTATTATAAATAAAAAGATAGATCATGTTAAACCAATAAATAACATTATTTGATTATACCCTTTTCATAATTAAATCAGCGACTCTTTTTGAAAATCCACTTTACTACACAAATATAAATAAATTATTTACCATAACATAAAAAAAAACATTAAACATTTCCGTACCATGCACAGTATTTCAAATACATATTAATAATACTATTAAATAAATAATTACATTTACTATTAAATTTTATTTGAAAATAAAAGTAAATTTCGTACAGATTAAACAAAAATTAATTTTATAATTTTGCAAGTTTGAAAATTCTTTTTTCCATATTTCTTCAATTTTCAAATGTACCGAAAATGAGTTTTTGAAGAATTTCCAGTTTGCCACAATTCTAAAGCAATCAAATTGTTTGTATTTATATTATTATATAATAATTCTTATAAATATATAATTCGCGTTCTTATAATACTATTTTTATTCTTTTACCAAGATGCATAATGACAGTTTTTCAATTAGAGCCAGTTGTACAATTCCCAGTAAAATATCTGTTAAGTAAACTGAACATAAATAATGACTCATTTGCATGTATTACGAAAAAATTCGACGCAATTATTAAATTTATTAAATAAAAATTTTACTTTTAAAAAGTTTCTGTTAAACGAAACATTTCTAAAAATTAATATATTTTACTTCATAACAATCCTAAAAAAAACAATAACCATTCGAAAATTATGACGTATTTGTAATGAATAGTCCCCCGGTTGCACAAAGCATTGTTAAATGCTCTGTAATGAAACCAATTCGTTAACTAGCCAACTGGCCAATTTATGAGGCGGTAGTTAACTTATTCATTAAGTCAACAATGCTGTGCAACTCGGCCTAAATAATGTTTAGTTTAAATGTAAATTCTTATACTTTCGACAAACGACAAAATTTAATGATCATTAAATTTTGTCGTGTGTCAAAGGTAATTACAAAAAAAAAAAATTCATTACTATTACTATATTTTAAGCTGCCGAAAATTAGATTTAAAATAAAAAAACTATATTATATAATTTATTATTAAAATAAATTATATAAGCATAATAAATAATCGACAAAAAAAAAATTAATAATAAAAGTTTACTGGAATGTAGTCACGTGATAATTAATTCAAACGATTCTCTATAAAAATAAAATTTCTCTGAGGGAAGAGAACATTCAAACAAACTCGGCTTAATTTTAGAGTTATATCAACATTCCGATAAGATAAAATTTTACTTCAGTCGTGATTCCCTTTCATCTTGAAAACTATTTTAGATTAAATAAAAATAAAATATATAAGGCTGCATGCTGCAACTACTCTGAGTAACATTTACCAGTATCGGTACCTGGTGTATAACTTGTCTGGCCGGATTGATTAAGAGCAGTGTTTTCGGTAGCAGCAGAAGGTGGTGGTGGCATTGCGAACACGGGCATTGCACTTTGTGCACCGCCAGATGGTTGAGATGTTACTGGAGCGCCGCCAGCTAGCATTTCATCATCAGAAAAGTCCTCCTATAACATATACACATTCAACAAACCTTTTTACAAAAAACAAAACCATTCAACGAATAGATTGTACACAAATATATAATCGAAATTAGAAAACGCACACACAGAAGTCTTGCGATTTTTTTTTGTATTAGTTTGCTAATTTAATTATTATAAAAAGAAAAACAAACAAAATTGCAGCATGTACAAACTTTATTTTAGTGCATAATTCACAACAAAAGTGATTTTCTTTGTGTGATCATTTTCATCTAAATTACATTTAACAATCTGTAAAAGTATAATTCATGTTTTATAATATTTCAATTACTTAATCCTGAGCTATTCGCTATCTATTATGTTATTATTTTCAAAAGATCAAATTAACAAGTTATAATGAAATATTTGATTTTATATTGTTGTGTTTCTTGTGACACCAAGATAAGCGAACTGACTTTTTTCAGCATTCTCAAACAAGAAACAAAATCAGTAAAGTAATAATCATAAATATATTTTTTCCTTTTCTTCAAGCGTATCAAAATATTGATATTACGTTACTATATTGCCTGTGTAGAAGGAGGTCATTATATTACTAGTACAACAATGAGACGATTATTATATAGTAAACACATAACTACTCGGTCAAGTGTATTTAATCTGACATCTCTGGCGGCCACATAGAAAATTAGGTAGTGTAAATTGCAGTGTTTGTTTTCGTTTGAATTTAAATTTAATTATTGAATATATGTCAAGAAGAACAAGAAATGTAGTGCACACCGCCAGATTAACAAATATACTGTTTTACAACAATTAGTATGTATTTATTTTTAATTTAGTTTCATTTGGAACGCTTGAAGAAAAAATAGCATATGCCATTCAGAATAAAAAGCTTTTTTGTGTTTCGCTCAGATTACTTGACCTCGGTCACACGTATCTGAGCTCAACACAATAAAGATCGCTTTCTACTCCTCGTAACATAATATGCTATTTTCATATTGAATAAATACTTGATAGTCAAAAACTGTCCAATATTTATTAAACAGAAAGCAACTAAATGAAAACTTGCTTATCTAGTAAATTTCACCCGATGATATCATTTTGAAGTGTGCTTGACTCACAAATTTAGTTGCTCACATCCCAGATGAAATTATTTTAAAACTAAAAATTCTTCATTAAACAAGGGCTCTACTACTTTCGATACATTATAACCATTACCTAAAAAAATTGATTATAATTGATAATAAATATGTGTTATATAATTTTGTGAACGTGTTTGGTGCAATTTGATCCAAAAATATAAAGGAAACAATAATATAGAAACATAACATATAGTGCAAGCTAAGAAATTTTTATCTGATAGTTACTAATAAGTATGAAAAAATATTTTTGTTTGGTTTTTTTTTTTTTGGAATGAAAATGAATCTTACCCGTTTACTAGGCTGATTGATAATCGGTTGATTGCTACTAGCGCCTTGACCATCACGCTGAAAATTTAATCATACAGAAACTTATCACTACGTAACATCAAAACAAAAATTTAAAAATGTTTTAATTTCTATGTTTTTTTTTTTCGAAATTAAATTACAAAAATAAAAGTAGATAACCGTAGAACCAATTCATTTCGTTTTTTCGCAGAAATAATACTGCATACTTATAAATACATAAACCTAATCAATTTGTATTTAAGTTTTGACAGCTGCTACAAAAATATTATATAAAAATCAAAGTATAAAGCCTCATTCTGACTGCCATAAAAATATGTCGTAAGCATAGGCTTAACAATTTAATCATTCTCACTGCCTGTGATGATAGATAAATTTTATCTTACGTTTGTACAATTTTCTTGTAAATATGTCGAAGTTGGTTTATCGGATGAACACAACGTCTTCTCTTTTTTTGTGCCTTTTGGTGAGTTTTTAGTTTAAAAAATGCCCGAAATGCTTATATACACCTTCTAATAATTATTATATCATTAATTTTTTCTTCTTCGCCATTTTAATGCTGAATATATTTAACGTTTCTAAATAAAAACAAATTTTATTTAGAAAGTTTGTTGATTCCAAACATTTGGAATGTGATAATACAAAGCACTATACAGTGGTACCTCAGTATACATCTGCTTCAGAATACGTCCTGTTTGGGCGCAATAAATTTTGCTCGGTATACGACGACTTAATCTAATGAACAAGCAGCACTGTGATATCTACACTATTCACGAATTTATAGACTTAATTTGGTTTGAAACTTTTTAATGGTTCTGATGGAGAGAGTCGTTGGTTGGTGTATGTACTGCTCTTTTGGCGGTGTACTAGACCAGACTAGACCTTCGCTACGGTGCCACGGTCTATAACTTTGTCAAATTGCTTCTAATTTTAATTTTTAAGTAAAATTTTATTATTTTTATTAATCATAAATTGCAAAAAGGCAAATGACAAGCAACAGAAAACTAAAATAATTATTTTACAACTCCATGAATATACCATATCAAGAGGGTTTTTTTTTTACATGAGAACGGATTAATCATTTTTACATTACTTTTTATGGGAAAAGTTTGTTTGGTATACGTCCCATTCGGTCCAAACATCAAAAACGGATTAAGGTCGTATACCGAGATTCCACTGTACTTAGAACTAAAGCAGCGCATGCCCATTTTACTTCCATAAGCTTACATGTATTTCGTTGTACTTCTGATTGTGTTTTATCATTAAAATAGTTTGAAACTCTTAGCAATCGTCAAAAGCACGCGCAGTTTAATTTATAGTGTGTTCGAAGGCTTAAAATCGCACGCCGAAACCAAACTGCGCATACTCCTGATGAATGTCGACAGTTTATACTGTTTTACGAATAAAGTTAATACTACGACGGCAGTCTGAATATGGCTTAACAAAAGGAAATTGTTATTTATAGTAAGTATGAAATTTTTTTATTATTGCACGAATAATACTGAATACAAAATTGAAATTAATATTAGTAGTAGTATTAAAAATAAAAATATGAAAACAGTCTTTCTGATATTAGCTATTTCAAAAATATATTCAATTATAGTCGGAAAATTTTTAAATGCGTTTGAAGGTCACGCTACACGTGCTTCGTTGTATTCTTCGTTTGATGTTCAACTTCAACAAGAAAAAAATATTTCACCTGTAGAATAGATGTGGTATGCGAGAGAAATAGAAACTTATGACCTTCAAGTGCATCAAAAATTTATTCTGATTATAATTTATTTAAAATATTTCAATAAGCAAATAACAAAGAACTAATACTGATACTGTTTCCTAATATTTTTATAATTTAAAAAAATAGCTATCATATGCTTATAGAAATGATTTAAATATATATATATATATATATATATATATATATATATATATATATATATATATATATACATATATTTAAATCATTTATATATATATATATAAGAAAAAATAAAGACACAGTTTACCTTACTGCAAAATACATATTTAAGGTAAGTTAAGAATAAAAATAAATAGAAAGAAGAAGAAAACGTGACAAAAGAATAAATAACAGAAAAACAAATCAAAACCCCCTTAACTTACCTTAAAGAAAGCTGCGAGATAGTTCCTTCACCAACAAAATATAAAACAACATTTATAACAAATCATGCGATGATGATATACCATGCAAATGTAAATAATGTTAATTAAAACTACTACTATTAAGGATGCAGAGAAATTATTTACAATAATTTGAAACAATGGACGTATGAAAATAGTTATAGTTGTGCAAAAATAGAAAGATATAGTAAGAGATTCACATTAATAAAGCAACCTAACCTAAACATAACGTTGAAAATTAATAATTAAGGTTGTAAAAATACAGTTCTGATAAGACAAGAAATAGTAAGTTCTTAAATTAAGTACAGTAAAACGGTAAACCTTTATATTTATTTCTTTTTTTTTGTTTGTTTATCATCAAAGAGATATTAGTCACTGGACGGGCCTAATTAACTAAATAATAAATAAATAAAAATAAAATAACTTTTTGTTAAATCTTTCACGGAAACTTTGTTTACGAATATATTTAATCAAATATTTTACGAACATTTTTACATCATTTTGCCAATAGGAAAATGCTATATGAAAAAAAAAAAAATTTAATAATTTTCAATTTAGTAATTTTATAAATAACTAAAATTTTCATTTTACGTCAGTTTTTTCAAAATTTAATCGTTCAAAATCCGAAATGTTTAAGTATTAAACACAAGAAAACAATTAAAATTTTTTTAAAAGATGACTGTACGGACAAAACATACAAAATTTAAAAATAAAATGAAGAATAAAGTAAAATAAAACGGTTTCAGGTTGTAGTTCTATATTAATATTTATTAATAATCGACGTTTCGACGAACTCAACGTAGATCTTCATCAAGAACAAAAGATAAAGACGTACGTTGAGTGCCGTTTTATTTTAATATGATGAGATCTGAAGGATTTTTTACTAAGTTAAGAACAAAGTAAGTATTAGAAAATGAAAAAGAATATCTAGCGTCAAATATGAATGAACTAAATTTCGAATTTATAAACGAAATGCGCCAAAAAATATGCATACAACTAATTAAATATTTAAAAATAATAAACTCACATTTAATGTGTGGTAATCGCCACTTTCTTCTGGTGGTCGTGGTTTGCATTTTCCACAACAGAAATTACAGCAACAGCACAAACAACAACAACAGTAACAGCCGGTTATTATACCGCAGAATACGACCAATGCCTGAAATTCAAGATCAATAGCAATTAATTAATCGATAATTACTAAAACGTTTTTATGCTCAGTTTCTAGTGCATCATTTACGATCAATTTCTACCATCTAATATTACAAGTTTTTCTTCAATAATCTGAATTTAATAGTTGTAAGAAAACAAATTAAATTTATAAGTTTATTCCACTTAGATAACAACTGCATACAAATTTTTATTTTAAAATAATACAGAATTGCTGTTTCGTTATTTCATCAGTACATATCAAATTATTGTCAAGTAAATGGTATGTATATGTATTTTCAAATATACAATAATAAAAGTTTTACATATAAAATAGCCAACAAATGCAATCAAATAAATTACATAATTAAAAAATAATAGTTGACACGTTTTTGCCACTTTCTATCTCCGATCACTACACTAATGAAATTATTGTATTGTCACAGAAACTGAGCATTACAATTTTTATCATACGTAATCAGATATAATTTTGCAGTTATTAATAAAATCAATGGACATAATAAATAATTTCACGTAATAAAATTATAATTCTATAATTCAATGTTCAATAGCTCTTAAACTGTTTACAAATGGACGTACGAATTAACTAAAACATTTATGAATGTTCCCCATGATATTAGTAATTAGAAAACATAATTGATATTTAACGACAAATTTCTTCAACTAATTTGTTAATTACATGTTCATTTTCTACAATATCCTATTAAATATTTTTGTTATTTGAACAATAATCTTACAAAAATAAGAGTAATATTTTTGTTAAAAAGAAAACAAACTTAAAAACTTAATTCTTCAAAATTTCGAATTAGTTAAAATTAGTTTTTTTTAAACATAAATTGGAAAATAAATTTAAATAACCTGACATGGTATTCCAAAATATCTAAAACTTTCAATGTAAGTACTTAAAACACAAATATTGAGGTTATTAGGCATGGTCAAATTATAACAAATATGGTAAGTAGAAAAAGTGAATTATGTAATCAAAAGTTAACCTCTGACCCTAATAAAAATAAATCTTGTTTATCATAAAATTATGAATCATTTTCGTTTAGCAATGTAAATAGAAAAGATGTAATGTTTTCTAGCACTTACCTTGCACCATGTACTCGTTACAACAAAATATGCGTTTACATTTTCTTCTCCAAATTGTTCTGCGATATATAAACCCAAAGAACCATAATTATCATAAATATTTCGTTTGGTTTCATCACTTAAAATACTATGAGCGCGATTTACTTCTTTAAACTAAAATAATGAAAACACAGCGTGTGACAACAACAACAACAAATGATATTGCTCATTAGAAGATAATTATATTGACATAATAGTAAAGAATAATAATAATATTGAAGAAAGAAAATCAAAAAAATAACCTTTTCAGCTGCTTCTGGATTGTTTGGATTTTTGTCAGGATGATATTTCAAAGCTAGTCTTCGGTATGTTTTCTTGATATCTTCTTGTGTAGCGGTTTTAGGTAAAGATAATACTTGATATAATGAATCACCAGACGTTCTGTAATCGTTCAAATAATTTTTATCAAAAAACAAATAATTTAACTATCAGGAAAATAATCTGTTAAGATTCAATTTTTGTATGTCATACGCCACAAAATGTATCCTTGAAAATTTAAGTAAAATTCGAAATAAATAAACAGAGAATAAATGTATGTAATTTGCACGCCTATTAAAAATTTGTAGGTTTTCATATGACATTAGTACATAATACATTTAGGAGGGTAAATAATAACGGATACACATTGCTTCTTCACTATGAAAACATGCTCGAATTTTACTCACGATAATTTTCTTTTATCCATCTTGTATTTGCCAAATTCTAATTAACTAATACCGACACTGTATTTACAATATATTTACAATAAACTAGCACAAAATGTACATTTTTATAACAATTATAATGCGGTAAATCGCCCTTAAAACTACTTCAATGGCACGAATCTGTCATCAATACATTAGTACACTTGTCTGCCACTAGGCTCGGACGACAGCGAGTTTTGTTTCTCCGGTGAAATGCTACGAGAGGCGCTGAGAATGAACCACCCATGAACCACTGTTTATGTTTGGCGCGACGTCACGCTGACGTGATCGGATCGGATCGGTTATATGATTTATTTGAATGTATTCGCCGCCTTTTGCAAGTTGATATTATATATTTTGATGTATTTCGTAGACGTCTTATGATCGTCCTTGCATAGATCTACGTGTTTTTAGTTATTGTTAAATATTTATACGAATTTGCAATACATTATTTTATAATTGAATGGAAAATATTTAAATTATATTTTTAGTTCCTAATGTAACATTTTTCCAAATTGTATAAAATGCATTCTAATAAATTTGTATCAATTTTTATTTATTATCTTATCTGAAAGTATTAAAATACTGTAGTCGTACAGCGTTGGAATTGATTGCAATATAAAAGATAGTGAGTCAGAAGAATAACATTTTCGTGTTGCATACAAATTTTGTTGTTTTTGCGAAATTCACTGAAAAGGGGGTAGCAATGAAATAAAAATAATCATATAAAAATAAAATATTTTATTAAATACATTTTAAATCATTTCTGTAATATCTACAAAATGTACAATATATTTTGTACTTATTACACCTAAATACATCATTAAATAAAAATATATTGGTGACCATTATAGTATGACAATATTTACATACACGTTATAATTCGATGGCCAAAAACGTTTCATGTTCTTGGGGTAACTTGCAAATAAATTAAATTTCTCGTATAAAAGATATTTGATGTGATATATATATATATATATATATATATATATATATATATATATATATATATATATATATATATATCACGATAAGGTGAGATTAATTATTAATCACAAACAAAAAAAAAACAAAAAAATTATAATAATTTAAAAAATTATCACAATGAGAGTACATAGTGCGAGAAGTCATAGACAAAAATATACAACAAACAATATACATATATAAAATTAACATATCACTCAACTTGTCTCGAACAATAACAAACAATTATAAACTCCCGCATGTACGATTTTTGTATCTTGTGTAAATTTGTGTGATTCTTTCGGTTTATAAGTTTTATAACACCTGCGTCGCAATACTGTGTGTAAAATACGTGAAAGCACCGAAGAAATTTACTAGGGCTGCAACGAGGAATACAGGAAACCATTTTCCACCAGACGCCGTTACTAATTCAGCTGTTATTGGACCACAAAGAATTCCGGGAATCGTTGCCTAATAATCAGAAACATATTTTTTGTAAAATTTTCATGTTCTCATCACGAAGTCAAACGTACTGTACGCGAGTTATTATTAATTATTTATTAAAAATATATATAACGTGCTTTCACTAATTTATCATAAATATAAGATAAGATTATTTATATTCTCATTTAATTAAAATCCATTATATAAGTTCATTCATTTTAAAAATTCAATTTGAAATTATGACTGTATTTAATTAGAAGTGCTCTAAAAAAGGGATACAAATATGGGCTATTGTATAAATGAAAAATTGACTTACAATTGTATTGGAAATTGCAAACGTAGTTCCTGCATGATTTGGAGCAATATCGACATGATTACTTAAATGTCCCGCTGAATTACACGAACATAGACCCATGGATATTGATACTAATCTATTATTGCAATAAATAAAAAAGAAAATAAATACTTTTATATATATTAGAGTGTACCGAAAAAAATTTATTTCGTCGACGAGGGCAAAAATTTGTTTAATATTCGAATCGGCTTGCGTAAGAACTTTTCTAATCAGAAATTTCAAATTTTTGTCCTCGCCGACGAAATAAAACAATTTCGATACATATAATATATTTATACTGCACGTAATAACATCTAAAACATACATAACAGCTGCTAAAAGATTGTCAACGACGCCGAAGAATGCAAGAAATAGTCCGGGCCCAATAAGGCCAATGGAAGTCATTAATCGTCGCACAGACAGCACTGACCAATTATCCATCAACAAGGAATCAGCTACATGACCGGCCACTATTCACCGACAAATCAAAATCAAAAACATCATAATATATCAAAATTTTATAATCCGACTGATATAAAAATTTTAAGTAAAATTGTGACTTTTTTATTGTTCATATTTTTCAAAAAATAAGAAAAAAAGGTAGTTATGTCAAACATCATTAGTATTGTGTCGTCAGAAAGAAATCGAAATAGATTCAGAAAGTAGCGTAGAAAAATAGAAAAGAATTCTTACCAATTCCTACAAGTGAATTAACGACATATGGCACTGCAGTTAAACTAATCGATTTAGCATTAGCGCCCAAACTTCTCGACAAATAGGTTGGTAACCATTGCATTATTATATACGAAGACCAATTCATTGCGAAATGTGCAATATAGATTGCCCATAATGGTTTATTACATATTAAATCTACGAATCGAATAGATCTTGAAATAACCTAAAAAGAATGAAAACAATGAAAAATTCAAGAACAATTCATTATGAATACAATTCGTACCTTAGGCATGTGCAGGGGTATTGTATCATCCATATTACCATCGTTACTTGGATATATAACGCACCAAAGGAACAACCAAATAAATCCGAACGAACCGAACCAATAAAAACAGGCTTCCCATTCTAAATGTGGACATAACTGGAATATTTTTCAAATCATAACACGTTCAATTTGTTTTTCTGAAGTTTTATAGTATTACGAGTATTACTAAAGTGAAACTACGAAATTTCTGAATTCTTTCTTTCAGTTCGTACATATCATGTTGTGGACAATGTGATTTGTTATATAGATTGTCTAGACCTAGACAATATGCTAAAATATAATATTTATCACTTTGTCCATAACATGTATCGCAGAGTAAAGGAGACAAATTTGATATCACCGGTAGGCAGTTACAGTTTAAAATAGTAAATAGATATTATTGTAGAATCAAAACATAATTTGACTTACTACAGAAGCAACAGTTTGTCCAACTGATCCAGATGCTAGTAAATAGCTAAATGCCCTAGACCGTTCTTCCACTGGGATGGTGTGAGCAAATAAATGAAATATTGTTGGTAAACCTACAAATAAACACATAATCCTGAACATCACAGACACAAATAATTTTTACGAAATGATTTACCTAGTCCTTCAGCAAATCCTAATACAATCCGACATGTTACCAACATAGGAATAGATTCTGCTAGCATTGGAGTTATAAATGTCGCTACGGACCAAACCAAAACGGAAACGAATAAAACATTCTTAGCACCAAGACGATTTGCTGAGAACGATCCCAACAACTAAAAACATCATTCACATTTTCGATTTCAATGTCCGATATTTCGAATGCAATTTATTATTACCTGACTAGTAAAATAACCGAAAGCAAACGCACTCAAAATCCATCCTTGCCAATGTAAACTCCATTTGTACACATCCGTCATAGGAACAATCGCAATTGGCATAATGACTCTATCAGCTGCATTTATAAAATTTGCTACGCTGCATAATGCCACAATTCGCGATGTTCTTGTATTAAAACGTATTCTAACCATAATGGAAAACACTAAAAATAAATTAAAAATATTCAAGTATACATAAATTAATCAATTTAATATAATGTAAAACATAGACAACGAAAAAAATAATCTATGAATGATATCTGCCATTTAGGTTATGTTGGTATAAAATTTTGAAAAAAAAAATTGTTAATTTCTTCAATTAACCTTAATTAAACGTAATAAATGATTTTTTTAAAGTTAAACATTTTAAAATATATACCAAATATAAATAATAAACGTGGCAAATAAATTATTTTATTCATATTACCTAATCACTAAAGCATGACGGAACTTATTCAATTTTTGGACTGTTTTTGTTTTTAAATAAATATCACTTTGATTTATAAATGTTATTAACAAATATATTTAATATTTACAACACAATTTATTTTATTACTGACATGTCAAACTACCATATCGTCACGCACTTTGCAGTTATGCCAACCATAATAATGCCAACTGTAAAATTAGGAGAGTTTTTTTATTTATCTGATGAACAGTGATGAATTTGCGATGAATTCTATCAGTGACGTAATAATGGATTTGTAATAGATAATCATTGGAACTGATGAATTAACGATTGATATGCAAAAAGAAACGACATGATGAAAGTTTGATGAATAACAAGCTTTGACAGTTTAGTGACAATATGGACCACAAAAATTTAAAAAAATTGGCATTAAAAAAAATTATTTCTTTGCTGGAATCAGATTCTTCAAGTTCAAGTAATGAAGGCGAGGAATCTGATAACTGTAGTAGCGGCTGTGATTCAGATTTAGAATTATTATTAAAAATGTTAACAAAAATTAATTGTTTTATTGACGTTTATAATAAATTATTCTAATGAAATTTGAAAGCGATGTTCTGTTGTTGGCTTTGTGAACTGATAAAAAAATAAAAAAAACAAAAATTACAGGTTTTAAAAAATAATTTATAGAAAGATATATTTGATATTATATATATGTACATTCTATATATTGTATGTTATTCATATTTTGTAGTTCATTTATTCCAAATGCTTCATTTATTTGTTATTTACTTTTATATTTCATTTTTTATGTACTCATTTATTTTATTTTATTTTATATTATACATGTAAAAATTTAATTCTATATGTAAGATTTATGTATAGCAAATGCTAAATAAACGCAATTATTATTATTATTATTATTATTAAATTTTAACAATTTATTGGGCTGAAGTAAAGTATAGCCTCCCATTTCACAAATTTTGAAAAAGCCAGATTTGCGCATGCGTGAACATCGGAATGCGCATGCCCCATGTTTAAAAACCAGTGAATCTCAAAATGTTTCATTATAATTTTGACAATTTTGTCCGTTAAAACTTATATCATGTTAAGAAGTCCGTTAAGAAGTCGAGTTATTATACTTTTCTTGTATCATGTTAAGAAGTCCGTTAAGAAGTCGAGTTATTATACTTTTTAACTAGTTTCTTTAGTTAATATTGTCGGTAAGTTATACGTTATTAATGAAGCATATTTAAAACTAATTTTGAAATTGATGTTTAGTGGTACGGTATACGATGGCTGAAAGTATCAACAACGACTTATTTATAGAACTTGAAAAGTCCGTTAGGTTAGGGTAGGTTAGGTAAATAGGTTGCAGGTAGGAGTTTTTTTAAAGACAGTTAAGACACATTTAAAATCATATTTTGTCCTGTCAAATAGTTTGAGAGTCACTGGTTTTTCAACTAACGTAAATACAGCAACATTGGGAGGCTATTCTTTACTTCTACCAAATAAATAATGTTTGAGTCTTCCATAACTTATCACTGTTAGCCAAACACAAATGTCAACACTAATTTTAACCTCAACCTCAGTTCAAATCTGCTCTAAACATACCCCCGCCACCAATCCATCAGATTTTACAATTTTCATCAGCCTAGCCAGCCGATGGATCCAATGAATTTGTGATGATTCATCAATTCATCAGAAGTAAATACGAACCCTAAGATGAATTTCATCTGTAATTCATCAAGAAATAAAAAACGATTTGATGAATTTATGATTTAATGCGCATTATCCATCGATGAATAAAAAAACTCTCCTATTAATTTATATTGTTTATGATTGATTGATTTATTTAGAACTAAATTCAAATTTGTAAAATTGCTGTGGAGTATTATATACGATAATTTTTATTTTAAAATTGAATATTATATAAAAATGTTGCTTATAACGTATATTTTTATTTCATTTATTATTTTTATGCCATTCGAATTATACTTTTGTAATTTTTACTTTTTATTTAGATATAAATTAAAATTCGAAACATTGAGCACTCGTAATTTGAACAAAATGCAACAACAAAATATGAATTATGAAATTCTGCAGAATATTTAAAATATTATTTATATTTCATGTCAAACAATTTCAGAAGTTATTTAAAATTATAAAATAAAATTTTCAAATATATATGTACATCAGTTTTTAACGTTTATTTATAACAAAATATTGCAATTACAATTTATACATACATATATTAAATTAATAAATAACATAAGTATATTAACAATCATTCTCAAGAATTTCTTCAAGAAAATATAACAAAGTATCATTTTCATAAGTAGGAAAATAGTATCTGAAAAAAATTAATTATCATTATTTATTATAGAAAAATTTGGAAAGCAAAATAAAACGTACTCAGGTTGATCAAAAGTTTTTACATCTGGAATAATATAATGATTTTCATTTTTCATATGTTCTTCTAAACTATCTTTTGTTTCACAGTTCTTATCGCATTTTATACAATGACAAATATGCATTTGTCTTCTTATATAATTTACTAATTTCACCTGCAATATAATAAATTTAATCAATTAACTATTACGAAACAAATTTAAAATAAATACTTTTTGATAAAAATCCATATCATTTAATATATTTTGAAATTCAAAGCTGTGACTGCCTTTTAAATGATCACAAATATTTGTCAGAGAAAAGTCTTTATAATCGCAAAACAAACAAACAATTTCTTGATCTTTTTCATTCCAATCTGACCATTCCTGATCAGAGTTAGTCTCTAACGATATGGGAAGATTATCATCTTCTTTCTAAAACAGATAATAATTTAAAAAAAAAATTTGTAAATTCAAATGATTAATAAGTCTTACTTGTAAATGTTGCCAATTCTTATCGGGCTCTAAATAATTAACAACATAAAATTTATCATAAAAATGATTGGCTGGATTAATTCTTTTATGTAATTTTTTCCTCATATGTTCCTTTAATACATTTCTATCGGTGAATGTTTTATCGCAATAAATACATTTCAAACTAAAATAATAATATTAGTGATAATCAGTACACAAGTACCTAAAAATTACCCTATTTTCCTTGTTTGGTTTCAGTAAACTAGAATTATTTTAAATGAACCAAAAATAAAAAACACGTTACTGTTACATGATCAATTTTAATAACTATAGTTTTTGTACATGAGAAATATTGTTTACTTTTTTTTATTTTTGAGATGTTACAAAAAATTTAAATATCAGTTAATACTTATATGATTTGTTTACTATAAATAATGTGAATAAAACTGAAAAGTTGTTTTAAATATTATCGTTTTTAATTATTCAAAAACAGTAAAATATATTTTTTGGTGCTGGTTAATTTACTACCATATTTCAAAAATAAAAAAATAAACACTGCTCACAAATTAATTATTCAGTCGTAAACATCGCAGTTAGCAAATAAAGAAAATAGAGAATTCTGTACGAAATATAAAAAATACCTATTTAATTGTTCTTCAATAGTATTTATAAATTCAGTTATATAAACTAAATTTTCCGGTTTGCCTAACTGAAGATTATGTTGACTAGATAAATGTTTAATATAATCAGTACATTTTCCTTCAAATTGCAGTTTGCAAAATAAACAATTTCGTTTGAAATTTTCATTAGTTCTTTCATGTTCCTGTTGCTCCAATACATGCTCCTGAAAAATGTTCTTTAAAAACAAATTTTAACATATTTCAGACAAATAATTACCAATCTTAGTTGATGTCGAAGTTCTTTATCTTCCTTAAGTAGTTCAGATAGAATAAAATAATATTGGTTTGTTCCATCAATTTTTACCGACGGCATTATGCTATCGTAAGAATTATTTTCAAATCTATTTTTCCAATAAGAAACATATCTGTAATATTATATAATATTATTTATACAATAAATCATAAATATCTAAAGCATATACTTGTCCAATCTTTCTATACTTTGAAATCCTTCTATAATTAAGTTATGAGCTTCAAAAATATGTTTTAAAAATAGTTCAACTTGATTTTTAATCGAAAATTTTTTATCACACAGTAAACATTCTTGCTCTAAAAGTGGTATATATTTCTCTAAATTACTTTCTTCAAATGATAATGGACCAAACATACGTTTAGAAAAATCTGTAAAATATATATTTTTAAATATTTAATTCTAACATTTTTTTATAGGTTATTTACCTGGATCTACCATTATAGCCATTTCTGATTATTTAAATGGAAACAAACAATGGTTATTTATTATTATTAAACTAAATTTAATTTATAAAATAAATAAAAACTTTTAATTGATTACGTTTTGAACATATAGTCTCAATTTTAATTATTAATTACAGATACAACCAAAAAGTTTGACACACTAAATACCACTAAATACGAGCGAGCATTCACGAACAACTCCGAATAATATTTTTGACATTTTTTCATGTCAAATCGTAATAACCTGCAACTATTTTACCGTCTATAATTAATATAATATCATTCATTGTATTAAAAATATAGTCATAAAAATGTCTGAGCATGAAGAAAATATTGTTCTAACAAAAGCACAAAAAGCAAGAATTGAAAAAAATCGTCAAAGGGCCATAATACTCAGACAAACTCGTCTAATACCGCATCCTTATTCAAGAGGGTTTGTTTTCTTTATTTTTTATTTTTTTTTAAACAAAGAAAAGTTAATTAAATGTAATTTTAATTTTTAGAGAAACAGTTACAGTCGATAAAACCATAATTAAAATTGGTGCTAGTAAATTTAAAGATACCGGAGGAGGTTTCTTACTTGAAGAAGAACAAAAAAAAATTGATGTCGTATGTGTTATGATTTCTTTTTTTACTTTACAGTTAATGTTATAATTTTTTAATAATTTTTAGGATAATTTTGTTGATGAGCAAGGACCAGTTGTAGGACCTAATTGGCCAACTTGCGAGGAATGTCAAGAAACTTTTGGATCTTCTTATTTGCTTGATACTTTTGAATACTCGGTTTGCGATTCTTGTCGGTACTGGTTTTATAAATGAAATTATATTATTCGATATTTTTACTTATTAAAATATTTCTTAGAGATGAAGAAAAACACAACTTAATTACCAAAACAGAGGCAATGAAAGAATATTTACTGAAAGAATGTGATTTAAAAAAAAGAGAACCACCTTTGAAATATATTACTCGAAAAAATCCACATAATTCGAATTGGGGCGATATGAAATTATATTTACAAATACAGGTAATCAAATATTTTGATTATAATGATTTTATGATTTGAAATTTATGATAAACAATTTAAGATTGAAAAAAGAGCACTTGAAGTTTGGGGTTCGGAAGAAGAATTAAGAAAAGAATTAGAAAGCAGAGAGGAAAAACGCGTCGTTGCAAAAAGTAAAAAGTATCATAAGGAAATGAAGAGTAAGTTATGGAACATCTGTAAATACAAAAATATAATTATTTGTATTTTTCAGAATTACGTATGAATGTTAGAAGTAGTTTATACGATAAAACTTCGGCAGCTTCACATAAACATGCATTTGGTCCAGAAGAATATAATGAAGAAAATGATGAATATACCAGAAATTGTACTAGTTGTGGTTTTAAAGAAACTTTTGAAAAAATGTGAATTTTATATTTCTAATTTTATTATAGTTTTTTTTTTTTACTTGATTTTTTAATAATTTATCTCGATTTTTTTGTTACATGTCTAATTTTAATATAATGTAACGAAAAAATATATAACTATACCTAAATTTTTAATGTATGTGAATTTAATAGAAATTTTTCAAAAAATGTAAAACAATTTTTTTTATATCAGTATTATTATTATTATTATAAATATGTATTCTTGATATTAATAAAGTATCTAAAAAAATTCTTCAATGATAAATGTTTCATTTTCTTCTTCCTGAAATTTTTCAAAAAATCCGCCATTTACTTTTAAAAGAAACCACCAGTTGGCGCACTGAACAATTTTCTTTCCTTTTCTAAGTTGAATCGTGCGTATGTCAAGAGAGGCATACACGAGTTTATTTATCATTTAATTTTTAAGCAATCGGTAAGACTTTATAATAATTTCGTGTAAAACTAAGATATTTATTATAGTGTGCATTTATATTAATATATATTTTCTGTCAGACGTTTCAGAAAATTAGTTATTTTACAATAAAGTTTGGTGTTTTTGTGACAGGTACATAATGGCGATAAGACCAGTTTATCGGCCCCAAATTGTTAAAAAGAGGACCAAGAAGTTTATCCGACATCAATCTGACCGATATGCTAAGCTAAAGGTATGTGTAGAATATTTTTCATTGTAAAATAATATAAATTAATATTGAGGTTATTATGTTGTGTTTAGCGCAACTGGCGTAAACCAAAAGGTATTGACAACAGAGTTCGTAGGCGTTTCAAGGGACAGTATTTGATGCCAAACATTGGTTATGGTTCAAATTCCAAAACCCGTCATATGTTGCCAACTGGATTCCGTAAAGTCCTTATTCACAATGTTAAGGTTAGTTTTATGACTATATAATTTTCGTAACACATGTGCTATGTTCGACACATTTTTGATCAAAAAGTAATCATTGTTTTAAGAGCAGTAGATACATGTATAACAACAAAATTTGCAATGATGTTATGGTAATTTGCGCCTGAAATCTTTATGCTGACAAATTTTCACTGAGCAAATGAAAATGCAAATGTTGTATATTATAATTTTTTTAAGTAATTATTAGCTAATGTTTCCAATTTGTTTCAGGAATTGGAAGTACTTATGATGCAAAATCGTAAATTCTGCGCTGAAATTGCACATGGTGTTTCCTCCAAGAAACGTAAAACAATTGTTGAAAGAGCACAACAATTATCTATCAGAGTGACAAATGGACATGCCAGACTCAGAAGTCAAGAAAACGAATAATTATTGTAACTACAATCTTTAATAATAATAAAAAAATAATTTAAACTTTGTGTTGTTATTTTATATGATGATTTATAACGAAATAAAGTTGTATAGAAACCTTTATAATGATCTTATTTGTATTTAAAGGACGTCATTTCATTAATAATTATTAATTTTACATTATTTTCATGAAAAAAACAAATTCATAAAATTATTTTGATAATCAAATAATAATAGATTATACAATTATATATTATATGAAATATATAAATATCTTTTAGTTTTAATTCATATTTGGATAGTTTTCATTAAAACAATATATTATTTAACTTGAATATTAACAGACTAGATACATAAATTGAAAAACGTACAACTTTTGAAATAATGTGTATTTGTTACAAGTATTTAAAATTACAAGGAACAATCTGCTGAGTTATAAAAAAAGATAAAATAAAATAAACAGTGTATATTGTAATATTATTTTAAATATTATTATATTATTCAATATAGTTTTGAATTGGATAATCCACAAGGTAGGACGACCTCCAATATCTTGGATGAGAACGGTTTTAAAAGAAGCTCAAGTAAGTTGGAAAACTTCTGTAGAAGCCCTTTGCTTCTCCTAGAAGCTATAGGAATATATTATTATTATTGTAATATATATATATATATATATATATATAATAATAATAATAATATATATATATATATATATATATATATATATATATATATATATATATATATATATATATATATATATATATTAATTCAAACATTTTTTTTATTATGGAATTGTACTGTTGTGGCTTTGTGTGCAGCTGCAAAAATATATGTGAAGTGTTAAAGCATTCACGCAGAGCGTTATTACGAGTTCAGAAAGATTTTTCAATATTTTAAATATAAAAATAAATTTTAACATATTGATTTATTGTTGATGTATTACAAATATTAACTTACAATTTCAGGTAGAACCCACTGAATTTTTGCAAACAAACTCTGTCATTGTCTCATTGTTTTCATTAATGTTGAAATCTAGTCTATTTCTGAACATACAAAAGCGACGACAAATTCGCCTGAAAAAAGACATTTTTCTATAAATAAAAAAAAATAATTTATTAATCCTAGCACTAAATGATACATATTAATATTTTTCAACACTTAATTTATTTTCTCTATTTTAACATACTGATTTATTATTAATGTACTACAAATATTAACTTACAATTTCGAGTAGAACACAGTGGATTGTTGCCGAACATTGTGACATCCAATCTGTTTCACGACATACAAAGCCGGCATATTCTCCCGAAAAGAGACATTTTTCTATAAATAAAAACAAATATTTTATATTAAATTATATCACTTTAAATATCAACTATAGAATCAAGAAATACTTACATAGATAATTGCGTCTTTAACACAAATGTTTCAAACAAATTACGATATCTTGCAGTCATCGCATAAATTATTTAAATACTTGTAGATTAACGCCTGATTTTAGATACAATAAAAATTAAATAGCCATAAGCATTTTTTGTCGTATATTATACTTATTCCATTACAAATGTAAGCAGGCTCTTTTGTTCAATTAATGCTCAGTTGTATAAAGAACCAAATAAAAATAAAAGTTATTTCTTGAATAAATTTATTCTTCGAATAAATATTAAATCTGTATTATAAAGCAAACAACCAAATAAAATAGTTATTAAAATTATTAAATTATTAAAATTTTCCCAGGTAGTTTTATGTTATTACAGTACTATAACGGTTTGCTAATAGGGCTAATAGCATAGCTAGGAAAATTTTTATTTCAAACATTATTTCGTAAATAAATTATTTTAATAAAGTATAATTTAAAAATATATAGTCTAATTACTTTTATTATTTTAAAAATAACAAATGTGAAACCTTTTTTGTTAATAAACATTTTTTTAATAAAATTTATTTATTAATAAAAAATTTTTTTAATGTTTGGCGACCACTGTCTGTTGTTTGTGACTGTATATGCTGTTTTATGATTGGTTGTTAAATATGGTGCATTCGCATGCGTGAAATGCTGCGTAGTTATTGGTGAGCATTGCAAAGCAAGGGTAAATTCTTTTTTGGCGGGCGACGGTTGCGCCTCTACAGTAACGCTTTAGCACTTCTATCGTGTGGAGTTCGGCTTGGTTTATTCGGTGAGCAATATATTATATTATTCACAAAATATTTTATTTCTCCTTTGGAAAATTTTGTTGGAAGTAGCTGGGTACGTAATAAAATAATAGTTTTTTATTGTAAAATTATAGTATGCTGTTTTTGTTGCTGCTTTATGTAGTATCAGAGATATAAAATCAACAACGTATTTTATTGAATATTTTCTCGTAGTATGGCCGCTTTAAATTGGCAGAAAATGGCTAGAAATAATTGTTTGCATGTTTAAAAATTAATTTTAGCTTGTGTATAGGTGGAAAAAAATCGTTCTCGCTTCTAAAATATAGCTATTTTCCTAAGCTTTATTTTAAAATAAGTGGTTTTCTTGTTAAGTGGATATTTACTATGTAAAATAATTTGGGTGTTGGTATATTATCATATATTATATATATTTTATATATGGCGGGCGCGGGTTAAGTTTATATTCGAAAAATTTTAAAACTTTTGATTGAATAAGTAGTGTTTATAGTATAAAATAGTCCCTGTATTGTTTAGATATGATATAAATAGCCATAAAATTGCCATATATGGTAGTAACCTACCCTCAGACAGCAGCATAACGGTTTTTGCAAGAATGGCGGGAGTTTACTAAGATCGTTGTTTCTTGTTTACCGGCTTCAATAAAATATTATAATAATTGAAATTGTACGAATTCTATTTTTATTTCAATTATAATAAAATAAATTAAATATTTTTTATTATGAAAATATTTTTGCAGTTTTTTTTCACTAATCACATTCAACATGTCTGATGACGGATCACCCGCTGTTGAAGAAAAGAAGAAGCGTGGCCGTCCAGCGAAGGGCGTTAATGATACAAATAAAGTAAGACATTTTATAAATTTATTTTATAATTTTACTAATTATTTTTTTTAATTTACAGGAAAGTAGCAAAAATGAAATAAAAAAGAGGGGCAAGGACCGTAAAGACAAAGAAGTCAAACCGAAGTCTGGTAGTGGTGATGAAGATGGTCCCACACCAGCAAAACGTGGCCGAGGCAGACCAAAAGGATCCACGAAAAAGAAGAACACCTCCAAATCGAAGGTAATTTTTCATAAATTTCTAATTGATAATTAATTAAAATTATTATGTATTTGCTATGATGTTTATGGTAATTTGCGCCTGAAATATAAATGTTGACAAACGATTCTGAGCAAATTCTTTTAAATATAAATACATTTAATTAAATATATATATATATATATATATATATATATACAGGGTGTTTGCAATCAAGGTATTTTATTTTTAAGGGGTGATACTACAGGTCAAAACAAGGCGATTAACGCCAAAACACCTTAGTAAAAGTTTTCTAATAAACGAGATATTCATTTTTTTTTAAGTAAAATGGTAGCATATGGTATAATTTTTATTATCCAGCTCACAAAAAAAATTATTCTTCATAATAGTTTTGGATTTGCTTGAAACGAATAAAAATGTAAAAATATTCCAGGTTTTAAATACAGGGTGACTCGGATTTGCTGATTTGTGTTTCAACTTTTAGGTAAAATACCCTTATTTGATTAATAGGATTATATTATGTTTAAAATTACAATTTAAGCTTACATACAAAAGTAAAAGTTGTAAAGCTTACATACAAAAATTTGTGCCGATTGTCGATTGTTTCATGGGTACGCCGCGCAAGACTTTGCATACAACAGCAGGGTGATAATTTCGAGCAACTGGTGTCATAGTGCTATCACCCATTAAAAATAAAATACTTATCTTGATTTGTGTCATTAATAAAAATATTTAAATAAAGTATCTAATATCTCGTTTATTTGAAAACTTTTGCTAAGGTGTTTTAACAATCGACGATCGGCACAAATTTTTGTATGTAAACTTAAATTGTAATTCTAAACATAATATTCAAATAAAATTATTCAAATTTTTTAAATAAGGGTATTTTACCTAAAAGTTGAAACACAAATCAGCAAATCCGAGTCACCCTGTATTTAAAACCTGGAATATTTTTACATTTTTATTCGTTTCAAGCAAATCCAAAACTATTATGAAGAATAATTTTTTTTGTGAGCTGGATAATAAAAATTATACCATATGCTACCATTTTACTTAAAAAAAAATGAATATCTCGTTTATTAGAAAACTTTTACTAAGGTGTTTTGGCGTTAATCGCCTTGTTTTGACCTGTAGTATCACCCCTTAAAAATAAAATACCTTGATTGCAAACACCCTGTATATATATATATAAAAATTTACAATGATTAAAAAAAAATATATATGTAAAATCCAATTAGATATATATATACTAATGATAACCAGATACGATATTCAACATGGACGTCATTTGGTTTTCAATTTACTATGTTATTATATATTATAGAGAAGAAATATATTAATTATTTGTATATAAACTAAATTGGTACAAATATTTAATTGTGATTTTTTATGCATTATTTGTGTTAAACGGAGATGAAAGTGAAATTTTATATAAATTAATAGTTATATATTTTGATGTACATGATAAGAAATCATCTGGCAGCCCGAGAGGACGTGGACGGCCGAAAAAAGACGAATCCAAAGATGAATCTGCCGATGAGGATGACGTTGAAGAGAATGATGAGCAAGATGAAGAAGAAGAAGATGCATAAAGAGAACATAATTGATCGAGTAAAATGAACACTTTCCTAAATTTTGATAAGGAATGTAAGCCGACGAAATATCATTTATTTTTTGATTTTGTTTTTGACCAGTTTGTTCGTTCAAGTTTAAGTATTCTTTATTTTAATTTTTCTAAATGAATATTTTCCAATATTCGTCGTAAATTGACTGAATAGTTTTAAGTTTTATTTTTTAATTTTTGTAGGAAATATTGTTTCGTTGGTTTACTGTTTGTAGTTTTACTCAATTAATGCTTAATAATAAAAGTTTTGAAAATGAAAAAAATATTGCTAGAATAAGAAACGTGTGAATGTAAACAATTTATCGATATACTCATAATTATATTTAAAACAGGGCTTTGGAGCTCTGGCTCGGGAGCAGCATAATTTTGCTAGGAGCTGTAAAAATATTTGTTGCTCCAATGTTCCATTCTTAGCAAAATCTCATTGGAAAGATCGATTTTCTTTCATACATTTGTAAAAAATTAAATGCGTATTATAAAAATTAAATTATTTATTTAAAATTTAATAATTTAAAGGAGCAATTAAAGCGTCAAAACCCTGTATTTAATAAGAGATCTAAAAAGTCATTCAATCAATTTGATGAGTGAGATCTTTGTACAAGTGTATTTTTAGTAGATTTGTGAAATGTGTATTTAATAGATATTAGAAATTCACGTACGTCCAAGTACATGTTTCTGGAACATTTTTACTGCGAAAATTAAAGAAATTTTTTTATTCCTATCATTATTATAGTTTACTCACAAATGTATGTCGAAAGATACAAATAAAAATTTTAATAAAAACTTTGTCTTTATATCTTCCCATTTTCTTCATCTGTTGCAATTTAAATAAGCTATCAGAATAAATAACTAGAAATATTAGGTTATGGATTTTTATTTTTAAGTTGTTTTTATTTGAAATTTTGGTATAAGTAAGAAATAGAATCCCGAGATGTTGCTGTGTTCACGTTAGTTGAAAAAACCAGTGACTCTCAAAATGTGATTTTAAATGTGTGTTAACTGTCTTTAAAAAACAAACTCCTACCTGAAACCTACCTACCAAAACCTACCCTAACCTACCGGACTTCTTAACGGTCTTTAAAAAACAAACTCCTACCTGAAACCTACCTACCAAACCTACCCTAACCTACCGGACTTCTTAACATAACATAACAAAAGGAAAATTACTAATGAAACATTTTGAGGTTCACTGGTTTTTATACACCAAATATGGGCGTTCCGATGCTCACGCATGCGCAAATCTGGTTTTTTTAATATTCGTGAATACAGCAACTTCTCGGGATTCTATTTCTTACTCCAGCCGAAATTTTTGTTACAAGAATTGCTTTAGGGATATTTCACTTCAAAAGTAGGGAACAGGGAATTTTCATGCAGCAAAAGTTGTCATTATTTTATATTTGTATTTTTGAAATACGAACGATTTTAATCGTTTATTTAGCAATACATTATTTTCTAGGTAAAAAAATTAATAATATATGCCTATTTAAATATTCTAAATGGCGTCTGGTTTAGAATCATTTGTAAACCGTATCCTTTAATATTTTTATTTTATAATTATTTTTGAGGTTATCATGGTGAATTGATTTTTCTTAATACATATTTTAAATAGATACTGTATCAATTATAACATCAGATGGACGAAATTTTATTGTAAGTTTTATAAGACGTAGTATAAAATATGGTTGTTAAATTATTAGTTTATGACAGGGTACACTGAAGGGATTTGATCAAACAATTAATATTATTTTGGATGAATCGCATGAAAGAGTTTATTCAAGTACATCTGGAGTGGAACAAGTTGTTCTTGGATTACATATAATTAGAGGAGATAATGTGTAAGTTATAAATTATAAGATATTTACAAATTTTTAATACTGATGTATTTTTGTTTATAGTGCAATAGTTGGACAAATTGATGAAGAAACTGATTCCAGGTTAAATTTAAGTTCAATAAAGGCCGAACCACTTAATTCTGTTGTACACTAAATAAGTTCTAAACTTTTTGCCAAGCATGTCATAATATTAATTAATAAAACATATTTGTACAAATTAAGTAAACTGTGAGTGTTTATTTGTTTCGTTTTTTTTTTAATTTTTATATTTTTATTTGACAGGTAAATATCTACATTTCAATAAAATCGAATTTACAGAGTTAATAATTTTTCAGACAATGGGAAAGATAAACTATTATGTTATATAGAGTTTTAATTTTATACATTATAGTATTTACATTGATTGATATTAATAATTCAAAACAAAAATATACAGTAAACGTAGGAACAGTACTTTTTTCGGAATCCGATTATCACAAACAATGCTGGTCATATGAGCAAATTTTATTGTTAAGATCACGAATTATTTTTCAAGATGTTCTACCATCGATTCATGTAGTAAATATTGAAAATGATAAATTTGTTTTACTGTTGATTAAATATTTTCGCCTAGCTGTTGACAAAGTCAAACGTATGTCAACTGGAAGAACACGACATATTCAGCTTATGGCGTTAGGTGACGCGATAGGTATTTTCGAATTTTCCATCAGTGTCTGAATAAAATTTAATTATAAATATGAAATAAATATATTTAGGAGGCTATATGCATCATTTGCTACTTCCGTTAGTAAAGAATGCATTTTATATGGGCGACATTAGTTATGAGTCGGTAGAAATAATGTACGACGCCTATAGCGAATTGAAATTATTTTTAAAAACTGATGGTAATTCTTGGGCACCTCCAATAAAAACTCATCCATTATCCGAAAGATATATAAAACCTCTTCCTGAAGTAAAAAATACCGATTCTACCGATCATTGTAAAAATTTGATTTATCAATCATGTATGTAAGATTTATTTTTCGTTTTTGATCATTATGTGAATAGATTAAAAATTATTTTATAGTGTATATTTTAAATTTCTACAGTTGAATAATTGTTGACTGCAAATGACTATAAAATTAATACTTGAAACGACTGCCGTTTTGTAATATCAAATTAATGAATTAATTAATACCTACTTAATTTGTATTTATTGTAATTTTGTAGATCCAAATGGATCGATGCATATTCCAATGCCATTTTTCGATTCTAAAGTCGAACCTACTTCAATGGCATTACCGTTTAAAAAACATTCATTGCGAAATATAAAAAGTGGCGGCAGCGCATTTATTCTAGCAATGTATTATACGAAAGTTTTAAGTTGTTTATCACAGAAAGGTCCAAGCGAAGCTGATAGATACAAATTTTTTAAAGAATTTGATGAATTTTTATCGGATAATGTAAGTGTCTGACCAAAAATAATGCTATTATTGCTTTATTTACATTCTATATAGGTAGGTATGTAAAGAAAACTGTAATGTTTTGAGCTTAGATAGTTGGTGTTGAAAAATTATTTTTCAGTGTACGAATAAAACATATTTCCATATTTCTTAATTTTTCTTGAATTATTTTTATAGGTTTTATATCTTCTAGAAGATGAAGCTGTCTATCCAGCTTTTGGTAGCGTATATCGTATTAAAGAAAGCATAAATAAGACTAAACGTAAATATTTCCGTAAAACTTTTATTTATAATTATTAAGTATACAATTATTATATTGATGGGATGTTCATTATTTTTTTAATTTAAATATGTATTTTAATCTATATAAAAATAAGTGACACGCACACACATATCATCTAATGACATGAGTACACGTACATATAAGGTAACATAATACATAATAAATAAGAAACATTGAGAAACTTTTTGGTTTTTCTGTTACTGTTATTCCAGTAAGTTTCAGGAATCTATGCTCATTATTGTATATAAATTTGTTACTACGACATTAAGCAAGTTACTGAAACCTATTGGAATAACAGTAACATTTAGCAAGTTAACTAAGAAAACTATTGGGATAACAATAACAGAAACCAGATTGTTTCTCAATGTTTGTTTGGTGAATTCGTAGCTTTATGTACGCTTAAAGCTGCAAGTGGTAGAAAGAAATAAAAAAATATTTTAGTAGCTTATACACACGAGGCGTATAAGGAAGAAAGTGTATAAAATAATTTATGTAGGATTTTTTTGCATTTTCTATAAATCTATGATAGTATTAAATTATTTTAAATTTTGTGTGTAGATTTATAGAAAATGCATGAATTGGTTGTGGTTTTCTTCGGTATGAATTTAAGAAATTTAAAAACAAAAATTAATTACTTATGGAAGAAAAATTGTTTACAACAACAAAAACCTAACTCCTTCGTGTTAAGATTAATAATATAATTGATTATTATTTCAGCGATTCGACAAAAATTAGAACAAGCAGGAGGTCCAGGTCCGGAAAATGCTGAGCCAGAGAACGTTACTGTAACTGTTACTGTAAATAAAACAGGTACACGGTCAAAAGATATATTTTAATTAATGATTAGTATTAACTTGAAAATCTTTAGGAAATCACACTGTCCAACCAGACACCGAAGAACATTCTTCTGTAATTGTATTTTTTGGTCTTGTTTGTGTCATAGTCATTTGGATATTTGCCGCAATTCTTTTTTGTTGTTGTCGTGGAAGACGAAAGAAAAAAAAGAAGGAACACAACAAATCGTATGACATTTTTTACAATCTAAATTATCGTAAACCCATAACTCCAAAAGAAAATGTAATTACATGATAATAAAATGGATTTTTTGAAAACAAAATAATGTAGAAATATTATTTTATGTATTTAAAAAGTTCTTTGACAATACTATACATACTCAGTAAATTACGATCACTATACTTTATTTCACAATAACTTAACATTTTTTCAAGCCAAATAACACTTTTCTAACATTAACTATGTTCTTTCACACGATTCTTCACCACGCTGTGCGAATGTCCTGAAATTAATTGAATTAATCTTTGATATTGCATTATTAAAACTTTTCGTGAGAATTAATAATTTCAAAATTCTTGTTACGATGGAAGTGATGCATGCAATCTGGTATATTTTTAAAAAGTTTTAATCCAATTTCTTAAAATACGTTCATTGAAGATTTTAAAAAAATTGAGTTTGATCTTTGATCAGAAGTGTACCTAGAAATCTCGGTTAAATTTTTAAAATTTGAAAATCTAAATTTACTATTTGTTCCGTTCTTAAATATTGAAATAGTTACGGTTTATGGAATTCATATATTTAAGTGTATAATAATTATAGTTTTTTTTTATTGTTTAATTATGGATTATTTATTTGGTTATTATGTGAGCTCTTATTATTTTTTTCTTTTTTTCAAAATTAATTCATATCTATTTCTGATTACGATAAATTTCATATTTTAGATCAACTAAATCAAAAAAATCTCGTTTGAGTAGTAAATCTAAAGAAAGAAAAGCATTCATGGTACAAGAAATTAAAACACCATTATTAACTCCGGTTCATGGTACGACTCTAAAACTTGAATCTCCAAAAATTGAGACAAGTACTCTAAAGTCGTCTGTACATAGGTATATTAATTTTTTTTTGTAAAAATTTTTAATTATATAAAACATATTCTTCTAGTGAAAAAAAAAAAAATTATTACATTGGTCAGCAAACAAGTTCTACTACAAAAGAATCAAGTGAAAAACCCGTTGTTTTTGGCTATGATTTTGAAACAAGTTCTAGTGATTCTTCATCAAAGGGTTATTATTTATATTATTTTGATTCATATCTTTCCCGTCTTCATTGATGAATTTTGTTGATTATTTATTTTTCTTTAATAATTAGTTGTTTTTTTCTTCTGCTTATTAATGCATTTCGGCTGTTGCCAACAAACGATTCACTGTTAAAGGAAAATAAATAATCAGCAAAAATATGATTTATATTTCATAATTTTTGTTATGTGTAATTTTTTTTCAGATTATAGTAGCGAAATTACTGTAACAAGAACTTCACAAAATAAAAAAAATTAATTATATGTATTTTGTACTTACTTTAATTTTACTTACTTTAATTTTACAATAATTTACAATTTGATTAATTTATGTACTGTTTTTTTACGTAATTATGATTAGATAAAAAAAATATTCCATATAAAGAATTTAAATATTCTAGATAAGAGAACCTAAAATATTTTTGTTTGTTTACGTAGGTTTACGTTAATGATAAAATTCTAAAATTGTGTTACCTTCACTATGACATTTATACTCCTTAATACGGACCAGTTCTGGGTAAAAGTTGACGTTACAAATCCTGGTTATCGGCCTCGTCTTCAATTGCAGAAATTTAAATATGAATGAAGTTGTTGAAAAAGTTAAAACCAAATCGTTTGCATTTTTTTCCATTATTAAATTAGTTTTGATTTCAATTTATAATATAGTAGAATTATGTATAAAATTGTAGTTATTTGTTAAATAATATAAATAATAAAATAAAAATGTTTGTTGTATATAACTAGTTTCACAATATTAAAAATTCCTGGTTTGTGCACCGTCAACTGATCGTAGGTGTTTGTACACATGCGCATTAGCCCTGCGCATTAATTGAACTATAGTCGCCATATTAAATCTTTCTATCAGAGAAACTTCAGTAAGTAAATATTATATTCTCTGGTATTTCTTTTAAGTTTGTGATAAGTTTTTAAGTGCTTTATCAACCAGAATAGTCAGTGTAAGTTTATTCAAAATTTGGAATTAATTGATACGTTAGTTCGAAAATAAGAGTGTTCTGAATTTTACGTTAAGTATTGCATAAACCTTTTACAATAGGAATTGTCTTAAAACGTAATTTTCTTCTTATTTTTTGGATGTTGCCAAAATTTTTCTTTCTGGTATATTGTACCCAAATTTTAGACGTTCATTTCTGATAACTTAAATGAAATATTTGATGATTAGGAAGGTCAAGAAAAATTGATTCTCAAGTTGAAAATTGGTCGACATGGCAAGATTTTGACAGATGGTCAATTTTCCTTTGACATTTTTGTTAAATAGAAAAAGAAAAAAATTGTAAACAATACCTTTAATAGTTTTTAAAATTATAATTTTCTACTAATCAAAATAAATGTAACGTTTTTAAAATTGTAATAAATGTTGAAAGATTTAACGGATAATGATTGAAACAGGATGTTCAAAGAATTTGATAGTGTATGAATTACCAAGGAAATAATTTGTATTTGTTGAAAATTATAAAATTGTTTAAAATGAAAAATTTCTGTAATTGAATTATATTTAATTTGATTTGTTGTAATAAAATTTTCTTGTACAATCTAAATTTGTAAGTGATAAAGCGAAGAAATAATTTTTTCCCATTGTTTTTTGTGCTACATTTTCCACTTGTACAGTTTTTAATAATATATTTATAATTTTTACCAAACATATGTGCAGAAAATAAAAACTATTTATATAGATATTATTTGATTTTGGTAAACTGGCTATAACTTGAAAATTTATTTGGTTTTATTTTTCTAATAAGGTAAAATAAATGTTGTGTTTTTAGACGTTCAATTATTTAGTGTTTCACGATACAAATAAAAAACAAAATTTGTTTATACGTAAATTTCATTGCTTGCACAAGTGAATTTGCTGTAGACAAATTATTTTTCTTTCATTAATAAAAACGGTATTTATAATTTTATGATAATCATTTTAACTTTTACATTGCTTTTACGTGTTATCAAATTCTATTCATTGATTGATGTTTATATCAGTAGTAAATTTTATTTAATATACATAGTTTTATCTGTCATTATTTTCAATTATGTTATCGTTGTATTTTATTACAATCTTGTTATTATTTCTTTGTTCTAGGTGATACGATTGTAAATACGTGTTCGCGAGAGTATTAAACTCAGCAAGTGTTGAAAATGTCTGTTTTGAACCAAAGTGGTGAAGAGCAGGTATGTTTTTCGATGACTCAAATTATTAAAAAGAGCTATGACGTCACATCACATTTTTTCAATTGGGTCTTTCCAAAATGTTTTGTTTCAGGTGGAGTGTCCGTTATGTATGGAACCATTGGAAGTAGATGATCTTAATTTTTATCCATGCACTTGCGGCTATCAGGTTAGTGTATATCTATTTGAAAAATTCTTCATTTTACAAATGAAGTATATTTTCTTTGTGAACGAGTGTACTTTGATAGTTTGAGGTTAGGAATTGCTTATTTCTGTTATATAGATATGCAGATTTTGTTGGCATCGCATACGTACTGATGAAAATGGGCTATGCCCCGCTTGTCGAAAGGCATACTCCGAAAATCCGGCGGATTTTACACCTTTGTCTAAAGAACAGGTAAGTCATTTCTCTCAAAAAATTTCAATTATTAATAAAGTATTATATTTTTCGAAATATTTATTGCTTTGGATTGGTGTACACTTGTTTGATTATTTCATTATTGTTATATTATGTTATATTTGCTTTATAAATATGAATAATTATATTGCTTTATAAATGTATCGTAAATATTCTTTATAAAACTAGTTATGCATATGTATGTTTGTGTGTGTGTGTGTGTGTAGGTGGCACAATTGAAGGCGGAGAAGCGTCAACGTGATCAACAGCGTAAGGCGAAATTATCGGAATCGCGCAAGCATCTAGCTAGTGTACGTGTAGTGCAGAAGAATTTAGTATTTGTTGTGGGTCTTCCCGTGCGATTAGCCGATGCCGATGTGCTGAAACGACACGAGTATTTCGGTAAATTCGGCAAGATCCATAAGGTAGTGATCAATCAGTCGACAAGTTATGCGGGCTCGCAAGGCCCCAGTGCCAGTGCTTATGTAACCTATGTGAAGAGTGATGATGCGTTACGGGCCATACAGAACGTCAACAATATTATGCTCGATGGACGATTGATTAAATCTAGTTTGGGTACCACCAAGTATTGTTCGCATTTTATGAAAAATCAACCCTGTCCTAAAGCTGATTGCATGTATCTTCATGATTTTGGTAAGTTACAATTTATTATAATGTACATAGCATTTTATTTATAACATCAGGCATATAGCGAGCTTTACTCGTCACACTACCCCCCTACCTATCTACCTACCTACCTACCTCTTTTTGTAGCGTCCATATTTTATTTCATAGTATTTGATAATTTGCTTACATACACATATATATTGACGAGACATTTCTGTGCGTCTGTTTCAAGCATTAAGTTAATATGGACGCCGAAAATGTAGGGCCACTCGGTGGCAGTGCAGAGTTACCCGTGTATAGGGGCTGAACGAACCTCTTCTAGTTAAGAATTACTCATTTAATATAATAGTAGAGAAGGAATATTTTGTCAATTTTGTAATGTTATCGTGGTAGTGAACAATATGAAACATAGCAAATGCTTTGTCAGTTAGTGTCATAGTTTATTCTATCTCAAGTATGGGGTATATTTCATGACATTGACACATTCGTTAATACATACACCTACACACAAACGCATGTACACTAAATAAGTCAGCTAAAATAGATTAAAGTACCTATTAAATGAAAATAAGAATAAGAAGAAGGTAACTAGTACATATTTTGTAAGTTTATTATCTGTAAATCAATTAGGATGTCGTTGTGTAAGGAGGAAGGGTCAAGGGCAATTTTTAAAGGAAACTTAACCCATTGACGGATAATTAATATTTTTATGGATTCAAATTTTGACATTTTAATTATTTTGAATATTTTATATTAAGTATATACATTCAAAATATTATCGGATTGTGTACTAAAGATATCGTTTTTAATAATTTGTTTTTTGTGACATATTTTAATAGTACTGCAACCGTTTAGTCATAGCATGTAGTGTGGCACACGTTTAAAATCTTAAATGACGGCTATAGCCGCTTTGTCCGCCAAAAGGTTTAATATATTTTCAATGTATCATGAAAATAACAATTTTTATTTAAAGCAAATATAGACTGAATTAATAATTAATTTGCATAATAAACACGACTAAGTCTGGTATGTGAAAGTTTACAAAGAAACAAGAAACCCATTTGCAAGTGCAGTAGTAGATTAAATAAACTTATCATAAAGTTGCAAAATGATCTTATAATATTTGGCCGTGTTTCTAAACATAATAATAACATAAATGATAACATAAATGATAACATAATAATGATAACATAATTTGTATGTATAAATTAGGAATAGCAATTTTTTTTTAAATTTAGTATAAATTGATGCACGGTGTTCATCAGGTAGAAACTATGTATTTTAAAAATACTTATGTTTCAATTTCAATTTACGTAAGAAAACATTAAAAACATTATATAGTACTACTTACCTATAAATTAATCCAAAAAAGATTGGTTTATTACTGTGTTCAAAGAAACTTTAGCAATGAATATTTCACTGCTGTAAGATATGAGTTTAATAATTCTTTTACATATTTGTGCATCTATCTAGGATGAATTTAAATATATTTGGGTATTTTTTATTGTTTACAGAGGATTGAATACATTTCATATTTTAAATTTGTTCTTTTTTATGATTTTGGTAGACGAGTGATGATTTGTAATCAAAATTTCAAATAATTATCAAGTTCATAGTATTTTTGTTAAATTTTATATGTAAAAATAATTATTTTAATAATATATAGTTTGTCATCTATACATATGCTTTGACATAAATAATTTTGAAACAATAATAATGTAAAATTCTTAATAGAGCAATTTATATTATTTTTTCAATAGAATGTAAGATTTATTTACGCATATCGTTGAATTTAAAAAAAAAAACTACTTTAAACTTGATAAAGGTCATTTACCTATATAAATGTAGTCGATAAAAAAATTAAATGTTGGTAACTGTTTTTTAGCCTTCAACTGGTATGGTTGGATCAAAATTGCCTCAAATACAAAGTAAATACTATGCAACAACAAATTATCATATCAGTTAAGGGTTAATAATGATAAATAACAAAAAATTTCAACTATTTATGAAAATGTTTTCCTAAAAATTATTTGCTTTGTCTTGATTTGAAATGTTTGGCGGAAATTAATTTCTGCTTAAATGGAAAAGAGTTCGTGCCACAATCTTATGTATACATTGCGTAATTG